>CP136061.1:202211513-202751395 GCA_032622095.1 Siphonodentalium dalli | reverse complement strand
TAAAAATGAGTGGGCCAAGTTCTTTTGCCTTAGCCGACACCTGCCCTACCCCAAAATATGCATTTTTGGTCATTAATTTCTGAGAATGGCCTCTATCTGGGCCATTTGGGGCCAAACTTAGTTCAATATGATGAAATGCAACAAATAAAATCAAAACAGGGGTTCGGAGACTGATAAATTTGTATTATGGGGCCAAAACATGAAATTTCAGAGATTTGGGAGACCTCAACCTGCCCTACCTTTTACATTATGAGCCATGGCAGTGATGTAACATAATGTATGGACCCAGTCTTTTGATATTTATTTAAATTCGCATCTCAGACAGTTTTCTACATGTATTTTGCCACATATAGAGTGAATAAAAATGAGTGGGCCAAGTTTCTTTTGCCTTACCCGACACCTGCCCTACCCCAAAATATGCATTTTTGGTCATTAATTTCTGAAAATGGCATCTATCTGGGTCAATTGGGGCCAAACTTAGTTCAATATGATGAAATGCAACAAATAAAATCAAAACAGGGGTTCGGAGACTGATAAATTTGTATTATGGGGCCAAAAACATGAAATTTCAGAGATTTGGGAGACCTGACCTGCCCTACCTTTTACATTATGAGCCATGGCAGTAATGTGACATAATGTATGGACCAGTCTTTTGATATTTATTTAAATCGCATCTCAGACAGTTTTCTACATGTATTTTGCCACATATAGAGTGAATAAAAATGAGTGGGCCAAGTTTCTTTTGCCTTACCCGACACCCGTCCTACCTTAAAATATGCATTTTTGGTCATAAAATTCTGAGAATGGCATCTATCTGGGTCAATTGGGGCCAAACTTAGTTCAATATGATGAAATGCAACAAATAAAATCAAAACAGGGGTTCGGAGACTGATAAATTTGTATTATGGGGCCAAAAACATGAAATTTCAGAGATTTGGGAGACCTCACCTGCCCTACCTTTTACATTATGAGCCATGGCAGTGATGTAACATAATGTATGGACCCAGTCTTTTGATATTTATTTAAATTCGCGATCTCAGACAGTTTTCTACATGTATTTTGCCACATATAGAGTGAATAAAAATGAGTGGGCCAAGTTTCTTTTGCCTTAGCCGACACCTGCCCTACCCCAAAATATGCATTTTTGGTCATTAATTTCTGAGAATGGCCTCTATCTGGGCCATTTGGGGCCAAACTTAGTTCAATATGATGATATGTAACAAATAAAATCAAAACAGGGGTTCGGAGACTGATAAATTTGTATTATGGGGCCAAAAACATGAAATTTCAGAGATTTGGGAGACCTCACCTGCCCTACCTTTTACATTATGAGCCATGGCAGTGATGTAACATAATGTATGGACCCAGTCTTTTGATATTTATTTAAATTCGCATCTCAGACAGTTTTCTACATGTATTTTGCCACATATAGAGTGAATAAAAATGAGTGGGCCAAGTTTCTTTTGCCTTAGCCGACACCTGCCCTACCCCAAAATATGCATTTTTGGTCATTAATTTCTGAGAATGGCCTCTATCTGGGCCATTTGGGGCCAAACTTAGTTCAATATGATGAAATGCAACAAATAAAATCAAAACAGGGGTTCGGAGACTGATAAATTTGTATTATGGGGCCAAAAACATGAATTTCAGAGATTTGGGAGACCTCACCTGCCCTACCTTTTACATTATGAGCCATGGCAGTGATGTAACATAATGTATGGACCCAGTCTTTTGATATTTATTTAAATTCGCATCTCAGACAGTTTTCTACATGTATTTTGCCACATATAGAGTGAATAAAAATGAGTGGGCCAAGTTTCTTTTGCCTTAGCCGACACCTGCCCTACCCCAAAATATGCATTTTTGGTCATTAATTTCTGAGAATGGCCTCTATCTGGGCCATTTGGGGCCAAACTTAGTTCAATATGATGAAATGCAACAAATAAAATCAAAACAGGGGTTCGGAGACTGATAAATTTGTATTATGGGGCCAAAAACATGAAATTTCAGAGATTTGGGAGACCTCACCTGCCCTACCTTTTACATTATGAGCCATGGCAGTGATGTAACATAATGTATGGACCCAGTCTTTTGATATTTATTTAAATTCGCATCTCAGACAGTTTTCTACATGTATTTTGCCACATATAGAGTGAATAAAAATGAGTGGGCCAAGTTTCTTTTGCCTTAGCCGACACCTGCCCTACCCCAAAATATGCATTTTTGGTCATTAATTTCTGAGAATGGCCTCTATCTGGGCCATTTGGGGCCAAACTTAGTTCAATATGATGATATGTAACAAATAAAATCAAAACAGGGGGTTCGGAGACTGATAAATTTGTATTATGGGGCCAAAAACATGAAATTTCAGAGATTTGGGAGACCTCACCTGCCCTACCTTTTACATTATGAGCCATGGCAGTAATTTAACATAATGTATGGACCCAGTCTTTTGATATTTATTTAAATTCGCATCTCAGACAGTTTTCTACATGTATTTTGCCACATATAGAGTGAATAAAAATGAGTGGGCCAAGTTTCTTTTGCCTTAGCCGACACCTGCCCTACCCCAAAATATGCATTTTTGGTCATTAATTTCTGAGAATGGCCTCTATTCTGGGCCATTTGGGGCCAAACTTAGTTCAATATGATGAAATGCAACAAATAAAATCAAAACAGGGGTTCGGAGACTGATAAATTTGTATTATGGGGCCAAAAACATGAAATTTCAGAGATTTGGGAGACCTCACCTGCCCTACCTTTTACATTATGAGCCATGGCAGTAATGTGACATAATGTATGGACCCAGTCTTTTGATATTTATTTAAATTCGCATCTCCGACAGTTTTCTACATGTATTTTGCCACATATAGAGTGAATAAAAATGAGTGGGCCAAGTTTCTTTTGCCTTACCCGACACCCGTCCTACCTTAAAATATGCATTTTTGGTCATAAATTTCTGAGAATGGCATCTATCTGGGTCAATTGGGGCCAAACTTAGTTCAATATGATGAAATGCAACAAATAAAATCAAAACAGGGGTTCGGAGACTGATAAATTTGTATTATGGGGCCAAAAACATGAAATTTCAGAGATTTGGAGACCTCACCTGCCCTACCTTTTACATTATGAGCCATGGCAGTGATGTAACATAATGTATGGACCCAGTCTTTTGATATTTATTTAAATTCGCATCTCAGACAGTTTTCTACATGTATTTTGCCACATATAGAGTGAATAAAATGAGTGGGCCAGTTTCTTTTGCCTTAGCCGACACCTGCCCTACCCCAAAATATGCATTTTTGGTCATTAATTTCTGAGAATGGCCTCTATCTGGGCCATTGGGGCCAAACTTAGTTCAATATGATGAAATGCAACAAATAAAATCAAAACAGGGGTTCGGAGACTGATAAATTTGTATTATGGGGCCAAAAACATGAAATTTCAGAGATTTGGGAGACCTCACCTGCCCAACCTTTTACATTATGAGCCATGGCAGTAATTTAACATAATGTATGGACCCAGTCTTTTCATATTTATTTAAATTCACATCTCAGACAGTTCTTTAGATGTTTTTTGCCACATATAGAGTGAATAGAAATGAGTGGGCCAAGTTTCTTTTGCCTTACCCGACACCTGCCCTACCCCAAAATATGCATTTTTGGTCATTAATTTCTGAAAATGGCATCTATCTGGGTCAATTGGGGCCAAAACTTAGTTCAATATGATGAAATGCAACAAATAAAATCAAAACAGGGGTTCGGAGACTGATAAATTTGTATTATGGGGCCAAAAACATGAAATTTCAGAGATTTGGGAGACCTGACCTGCCCTACCTTTTACATTATGAGCCATGGCAGTAATGTGACATAATGTATGGACCCAGTCTTTTGATATTTATTTAAATTCGCATCTCAGACAGTTTTCTACATGTATTTTGCCACATATAGAGTGAATAGAAATGAGTGGGCCAAGTTTCTTTTGCCTTACCCGACACCTGCCCTACCCCAAAATATGCATTTTTGGTCATTAATTTCTGAGAATGGCATCTATCTGGGTCAATTGGGGCCAAACTTAGTTCAATATGATGAAATGCAACAAATAAAATCAAAACAGGGGTTCGGAGACTGATAAATTTGTATTATGGGGCCAAAAACATGAAATTTCAGAGATTTGGGAGACCTCACCTGCCCTACCTTTTACATTATGAGCCATGGCAGTGATGTAACATAATGTATGGACCCAGTCTTTTGATATTTATTTAAATTCGCATCTCAGACAGTTTTCTACATGTATTTTGCCACATATAGAGTGAATAAAAATGAGTGGGCCAAGTTTCTTTTGCCTTACCCGACACCTGCCCTACCCCAAAATATGCATTTTTGGTCATTAATTTCTGAAAATGGCATCTATCTGGGTCAATTGGGGCCAAACTTAGTTCAATATGATGAAATGCAACAAATAAAATCAAAACAGGGGTTCGGAGACTGATAAATTTGTATTATGGGGCCAAAAACATGAAATTTCAGAGATTTGGGAGACCTGACCTGCCCTACCTTTTACATTATGAGCCATGGCAGTAATGTGACATAATGTATGGACCCAGTCTTTTGATATTTATTTAAATTCGCATCTCAGACAGTTTTCTACATGTATTTTGCCACATATAGAGTGAATAAAAATGAGTGGGCCAAGTTTCTTTTGCCTTAGCCGACACCTGCCCTACCCCAAAATATGCATTTTTGGTCATTAATTTCTGAGAATGGCATCTATCTGGGTCAATTGGGGCCAAACTTAGTTCAATATGATGAAATGCAACAAATAAAATCAAAACAGGGGTTCGGAGACTGATAAATTTGTATTATGGGGCCAAAAACATGAAATTTCAGAGATTTGGGAGACCTCACCTGCCCTACCTTTTACATTATGAGCCATGGCAGTGATGTAACATAATGTATGGACCCAGTCTTTTGATATTTATTTAAATTCGCATCTCAGACAGTTTTCTACATGTATTTTGCCACATATAGAGTGAATAAAAATGAGTGGGCCAAGTTTCTTTTGCCTTAGCCGACACCTGCCCTACCCCAAAATATGCATTTTTGGTCATTAATTTCTGAGAATGGCCTCTATCTGGGCCATTTGGGGCCAAACTTAGTTCAATATGATGATATGTAACAAATAAAATCAAAACAGGGGTTCGGAGACTGATAAATTTGTATTATGGGGCCAAAAACATGAAATTTCAGAGATTTGGGAGACCTCACCTGCCCTACCTTTTACATTATGAGCCATGGCAGTAATGTGACATAATGTATGGACCCAGTCTTTTGATATTTATTTAAATTCGCATCTCAGACAGTTTTCTACATGTATTTTGCCACATATAGAGTGAATAAAAATGAGTGGGCCAAGTTTCTTTTGCCTTACCCGACACCCGTCCTACCTTAAAATATGCATTTTTGGTCATAAATTTCTGAGAATGGCATCTATCTGGGTCAATTGGGGCCAAACTTAGTTCAATATGATGAAATGCAACAAATAAAATCAAAACAGGGGTTCGGAGACTGATAAATTTGTATTATGGGGCCAAAAACATGAAATTTCAGAGATTTGGGAGACCTCACCTGCCCTACCTTTTACATTATGAGCCATGGCAGTGATGTAACATAATGTATGGACCCAGTCTTTTGATATTTATTTAAATTCGCATCTCAGACAGTTTTCTACATGTATTTTGCCACATATAGAGTGAATAAAAATGAGTGGGCCAAGTTTCTTTTGCCTTAGCCGACACCTGCCCTACCCCAAAATATGCATTTTTGGTCATTAATTTCTGAAAATGGCATCTATCTGGGTCAATTGGGGCCAAACTTAGTTCAATATGATGAAATGCAACAAATAAAATCAAAACAGGGGTTCGGAGACTGATAAATTTGTATTATGGGGCCAAAAACATGAAATTTCAGAGATTTGGGAGACCTCACCTGCCCTACCTTTTACATTATGAGCCATGGCAGTGATGTAACATAATGTATGGACCCAGTCTTTTGATATTTATTTAAATTCGCATCTCAGACAGTTTTCTACATGTATTTTGCCACATATAGAGTGAATAAAAATGAGTGGGCCAAGTTTCTTTTGCCTTAGCCGACACCTGCCCTACCCCAAAATATGCATTTTTGGTCATTAATTTCTGAGAATGGCCTCTATCTGGGCCATTTGGGGCCAAACTTAGTTCAATATGATGATATGTAACAAATAAAATCAAAACAGGGGTTCGGAGACTGATAAATTTGTATTATGGGGCCAAAAACATGAAATTTCAGAGATTTGGGAGACCTCACCTGCCCTACCTTTTACATTATGAGCCATGGCAGTAATGTGACATAATGTATGGACCCAGTCTTTTGATATTTATTTAAATTCGCATCTCAGACAGTTTTCTACATGTATTTTGCCACATATAGAGTGAATAAAAATGAGTGGGCCAAGTTTCTTTTGCCTTACCCGACACCCGTCCTACCTTAAAATATGCATTTTTGGTCATAAATTTCTGAGAATGGCATCTATCTGGGTCAATTGGGGCCAAACTTAGTTCAATATGATGAAATGCAACAAATAAAATCAAAACAGGGGTTCGGAGACTGATAAATTTGTATTATGGGGCCAAAAACATGAAATTTCAGAGATTTGGGAGACCTCACCTGCCCTACCTTTTACATTATGAGCCATGGCAGTGATGTAACATAATGTATGGACCCAGTCTTTTGATATTTATTTAAATTCGCATCTCAGACAGTTTTCTACATGTATTTTGCCACATATAGAGTGAATAAAAATGAGTGGGCCAAGTTTCTTTTGCCTTAGCCGACACCTGCCCTACCCCAAAATATGCATTTTTGGTCATTAATTTCTGAGAATGGCATCTATCTGGGTCAATTGGGGCCAAACTTAGTTCAATATGATGAAATGCAACAAATAAAATCAAAACAGGGGTTCGGAGACTGATAAATTTGTATTATGGGGCCAAAAACATGAAATTTCAGAGATTTGGGAGACCTCACCTGCCCTACCTTTTACATTATGAGCCATGGCAGTAATTTAACATAATGTATGGACCCAGTCTTTTCATATTTATTTAAATTCACATCTCAGACAGTTCTTTAGATGTTTTTTGCCACATATAGAGTGAATAGAAATGAGTGGGCCAAGTTTCTTTTGCCTTACCCGACACCTGCCCTACCCCAAAATATGCATTTTTGGTCATTAATTTCTGAAAATGGCATCTATCTGGGTCAATTGGGGCCAAACTTAGTTCAATATGATGAAATGCAACAAATAAAATCAAAACAGGGGTTCGGAGACTGATAAATTTGTATTATGGGGCCAAAAACATGAAATTTCAGAGATTTGGGAGACCTCACCTGCCCTACCTTTTACATTATGAGCCATGGCAGTGATGTAACATAATGTATGGACCCAGTCTTTTGATATTTATTTAAATTCGCATCTCAGACAGTTTTCTACATGTATTTTGCCACATATAGAGTGAATAAAAATGAGTGGGCCAAGTTTCTTTTGCCTTAGCCGACACCTGCCCTACCCCAAAATATGCATTTTTGGTCATTAATTTCTGAGAATGGCCTCTATCTGGGCCATTTGGGGCCAAACTTAGTTCAATATGATGATATGTAACAAATAAAATCAAAACAGGGGTTCGGAGACTGATAAATTTGTATTATGGGGCCAAAAACATGAAATTTCAGAGATTTGGGAGACCTCACCTGCCCTACCTTTTACATTATGAGCCATGGCAGTAATGTGACATAATGTATGGACCCAGTCTTTTGATATTTATTTAAATTCGCATCTCAGACAGTTTTCTACATGTATTTTGCCACATATAGAGTGAATAAAAATGAGTGGGCCAAGTTTCTTTTGCCTTACCCGACACCCGTCCTACCTTAAAATATGCATTTTTGGTCATAAATTTCTGAGAATGGCATCTATCTGGGTCAATTGGGGCCAAACTTAGTTCAATATGATGAAATGCAACAAATAAAATCAAAACAGGGGTTCGGAGACTGATAAATTTGTATTATGGGGCCAAAAACATGAAATTTCAGAGATTTGGGAGACCTCACCTGCCCTACCTTTTACATTATGAGCCATGGCAGTGATGTAACATAATGTATGGACCCAGTCTTTTGATATTTATTTAAATTCGCATCTCAGACAGTTTTCTACATGTATTTTGCCACATATAGAGTGAATAAAAATGAGTGGGCCAAGTTTCTTTTGCCTTAGCCGACACCTGCCCTACCCCAAAATATGCATTTTTGGTCATTAATTTCTGAGAATGGCATCTATCTGGGTCAATTGGGGCCAAACTTAGTTCAATATGATGAAATGCAACAAATAAAATCAAAACAGGGGTTCGGAGACTGATAAATTTGTATTATGGGGCCAAAAACATGAAATTTCAGAGATTTGGGAGACCTCACCTGCCCTACCTTTTACATTATGAGCCATGGCAGTAATTTAACATAATGTATGGACCCAGTCTTTTCATATTTATTTAAATTCACATCTCAGACAGTTCTTTAGATGTTTTTTGCCACATATAGAGTGAATAGAAATGAGTGGGCCAAGTTTCTTTTGCCTTACCCGACACCTGCCCTACCCCAAAATATGCATTTTTGGTCATTAATTTCTGAAAATGGCATCTATCTGGGTCAATTGGGGCCAAACTTAGTTCAATATGATGAAATGCAACAAATAAAATCAAAACAGGGGTTCGGAGACTGATAAATTTGTATTATGGGGCCAAAAACATGAAATTTCAGAGATTTGGGAGACCTGACCTGCCCTACCTTTTACATTATGAGCCATGGCAGTAATGTGACATAATGTATGGACCCAGTCTTTTGATATTTATTTAAATTCGCATCTCAGACAGTTTTCTACATGTATTTTGCCACATATAGAGTGAATAAAAATGAGTGGGCCAAGTTTCTTTTGCCTTAGCCGACACCTGCCCTACCCCAAAATATGCATTGGTCTGCATGGGCCTGATCCCATGAGGTGTGGGCTGGGTGCAGAATTGTATTTGGACATGGGTTGTGCGACCACAATAATCTACTATAAGAGTGAATTTTACCATCATATAATTGAGGTTGTTTGGTTCATGTCAATGCATTTCTGTACTGATGGTGACACTGGGCTCACGCGCATGCAAACCATGCTGATGGTGACATTTTGGGCGAACGCCTGGAATGTGGGCCGGGCATTGGTCTGCATGGGCCTGATCCCATGAGGTGTGGGCTGGGTGCAGAATTGTATTTGGACATGGGTTGTGCGACCACAATAATCTACTATAAGAGTGAATTTTACCATCATATAATTGAGGTTGTTTGGTTCATGTCAATGCATTTCTGTACTGATGGTGACACTGGGCTCACGCGCATGCAAACCATGCTGATGGTGACATTTTGGGCGAACGCCTGGAATGTGGGCCGGGCATTGGTCTGCATGGGCCTGATCCCATGAGGTGTGGGCTGGGTGCAGAATTGTATTTGGACATGGGTTGTGCGACCACAATAATCTACTATAAGAGTGAATTTTACCATCATATAATTGAGGTTGTTTGGTTCATGTCAATGCATTTCTGTACTGATGGTGACACTGGGCTCACGCGCATGCAAACCATGCTGATGGTGACATTTTGGGCGAACGCCTGGAATGTGGGCCTGGCATTGGTCTGCATGGGCCTGATCCCATGAGGTGTGGGCTGGGTGCAGAATTGTATTTGGACATGGGTTGTGCGACCACAATAATCTACTATAAGAGTGAATTTTACCATCATATAATTGAGGTTGTTTGGTTCATGTCAATGCATTTCTGTACTGATGGTGACACTGGGCTCACGCGCATGCAAACCATGCTGATGGTGACATTTTGGGCGAACGCCTGGAATGTGGGCCTGGCATTGGTCTGCATGGGCCTGATCCCATGAGGTGTGGGCTGGGTGCAGAATTGTATTTGGACATGGGTTGTGCGACCACAATAATCTACTATAAGAGTGAATTTTACCATCATATAATTGAGGTTGTTTGGTTCATGTCAATGCATTTCTGTACTGATGGTGACACTGGGCTCACGCGCATGCAAACCATGCTGATGGTGACATTTTGGGCGAACGCCTGGAATGTGGGCCGGGCATTGGTCTGCATGGGCCTGATCCCATGAGGTGTGGGCTGGGTGCAGAATTGTATTTGGACATGGGTTGTGCGACCACAATAATCTACTATAAGAGTGAATTTTACCATCATATAATTGAAGTTGTTTGGTTCATGTCAATGCATTTCTGTACTGATGGTGACACTGGGCTAGTGCGCATGCAGACCATGCTGATGGTGACATTTTGGGCGAACGCCTGGAATGTGGGCCGGGCATCGGTCTGCATGGGCCTGATCCCATGAGGTGTGGGCTGGGTGCAGAATTGTATTTGGACATGGGTTGTGCGACCACAATAATCTACTATAAGAGTGAATTTTACCATCATATAATTGAAGTTGTTTGGTTCATGTCAATGCATTTCTGTACTGATGGTGACACTGGGCTCACGCGCATGCAAACCATGCTGATGGTGACATTTTGGGCGAACGCCTGGAATGTGGGCCGGGCATTGGTCTGCATGGGCCTGATCCCATGAGGTGTGGGCTGGGTGCAGAATTGTATTTGGACATGGGTTGTGCGACCACAATAATCTACTATAAGAGTGAATTTTACCATCATATAATTGAGGTTGTTTGGTTCATGTCAATGCATTTCTGTACTGATGGTGACACTGGGCTAGTGCGCATGCAGACCATGCTGATGGTGACATTTTGGGCGAACGCCTGGAATGTGGGCCGGGCATTGGTCTGCATGGGCCTGATTCCATGAGGTGTGGGCTGGGTGCAGAATTAAGTCAGACTACCAGTAATCTTTCTGTTTCAGAAAATATTTTATTTCACAAGACAAATGAAGGAAAGGAAGGAGTTTTTTTCAAAGGTAAGCATAAATTTGTTGATGATACTGTTTGGTATGCTGTGCTTTGATTCTAACCTGCCAATGAATGCAATGATTACTCTGGAATATGGTTACTACACTTAGTCCACATATGCTGTAACAGCATATGATGAGGTAATGTGATGTCATTACTAATGAATGTTGGTCAACTTTGGTGAAAACATGCAAAATACATATGTTAAGAATATAATGAATTTAAATTTTTAAGACTTTGTCAAGATTGTATCATAAGTAAATAATAAGTACTGTCAATGGACTTCATTGTTATGAATTTTCATGGGCTTATAATTTTGTGGGTGTACCACTTCTAAATATTACCTACAAATTGCTACAAAATAATACCAATCAAATCTGAGAAACAGCCCTGTAGTCACATCAGTGGGTTGCCAGAAATTCTACATTCTGCATGCAGGCATAATTATCACATCGTGTGAATGAGCTGCTGTTGCTTACTGTCAAAACGGCTACCACAGTATTCTATCACATAAGCCTACATAAGTTATTTTAATGTACTTGTTCCTCAAAAGGATTGTTAAGGCTGGGTTTCATTTACTGAAGTGAACAATAGTTATAATCGGATCAATTTAAACTCACATTTAAAAATTTATGTGTGCACATCCTGGTAAAATTTATGTATGCACAATCCTGGTAATAGTGTTTCTTGACATTTGCAGAATAAAGTCACCAGAGCATCACCAAATTTGCACTTTGCGTATGCGCATATTCAACCTGTAAACCATGGCCTTCATGTAGCCGAAGATATCTTCGTTCAAACAACGTATCGGGCAGCTCCGTACGTTGAGGCATTCAGAAGATAGAGCCGTCTGAATATAGATGTTGAAAAATTGTGTTTTGTGGGCGTTCAAACTCTCTGAGAGGTCAACGTATAAACCGTACAGATCTGTTAATTGGAAACCAATTTTGATTGCGTAAAGGCCGATTACTCTCAAATCGGTCATTCTCTGATCCATCTAACACTTGGTTTAACACCAAACGATCGAGGAACGATGATTTGGACAAAGTGCGCATTACGTCAATCAAACTATGTAAATTAAGGGGTCCGCCAAATCACGACGATAAATTACTATAGAAAACAGTAAGCTTGCTCCTATATCTTTTAATATATCAAACTGAAATTTGGTAGTGAGGGGTTTTTCGATGCGCTGAATTCCATACAATTGTCACCCGGGGTTACTCCGATGGCCCAAAATGATGATTCATTGACTATGTACATCCAGATACGTGTATCACACAAACGGGAAGTATTCGCTGCACAGTTATAGAACAATTTTTGTAGGCTTATTGAACGGATGCGATTAATGGCATCTGCTTCTCTAGTAAATCGGTTATTGTAAATGTCATCCCATTTAGAACATTCGAATGGTCTAATTTATCACCCTCCCCCCACTTCCGATCCTTGCATAACATAATGCTATGTTATTCCACCAGCAAAATAAATGCCTAAAACTGCACAGAATAGGTTAGTTAGATGGTCACATAAAACAGATTTGTAATTTCACACAATCGGTGTTAATTTGAAGTACTCGTTGCCATGGCAACACAAAATTTTGGACCTGTGATGACCCTATAGTACAGAAATTGGACTTTCAAAGAACTTTGTGAGTAGGGCCTATAATATCAATTCTTCCTGTCAGTTCAATTCTTGCCAATATTGAATAATAAAACTAAATATATAGCTAGTTTAAATTATGGGTTTTTCCTCAGGAAATCTGGGTCCCGGGCAGCGTTTTCCCCAGTAAACCTGGCACTGAATGAGTTAAGTATAATAGAACTAAGAAAATTTACCGAAAGAGTGCACTCTACATTAGCATAGTCAAGTATAACCAGGTATTGAGATGATACAGAATAGAATGAGTGATTCCAAATTATAGTTTCAAATTATCACCTAAGATCTTTTTCATTGTAGGAAAGAATTAAACAATTTAGAAGATTCATATCTGCAGCTATACTCTTGAATGGACATGATCTCGGAAAGGTATGTTGATTATGCATATGATTTATGCAACATTATTGTTAGCTCAAATTTACTTTGTAAAGTTTGAGCTTTTGCCATGACTTGGTATCGGTAGTCCGTGTGTGTGCGTGTATGCATGTGTGATTCGTCAACAATTTCCTTTAGCACGGGCTACCGGTTTGACCTTTCATCAGATAATTTGTCATAGCTTTGGTCGGATCGGTAACAATGCCATGTAGATGGGAACGAGTAATTTTGGGGTCATTCAGCCATTTTGAATTTTACTCTTTGCATGACTAAATCCTTTGGTACGGGGTACAGGTCGTACCTTTGGTCAGATCTCCATGAAATTTGTCATGCATTTTCACAATTACATATAGATGGGATTGAGTCATTTTGGGGTCATTGGGGAAGAAAATATTGCCGCCAGCAGCCATCTTGAATTTCAAAATTAAATCCATTAGCACTGTCTACAGATCGTACTGTTCATCTGATGATCAGGAAATTTGTCAGGGATGTTTATAATATTGACATGCAGATGGAAAACGAGTAATTTTGGGGTTGTTCAGCCAAAGAACATGGTCGGCAGCAGCCATCTTGGATTTTAATCTTTGCATGACTAATTCCTTTGTCATGGGCTACATGTCGTACCTTGGGTAAAATTATCATAAAATATATCATTGATGTTACAGTGACATGTACATGGGAACGAGTCATTTTGGGGTCAATCTGCCAAAAAACATGGCTGCCAGGTGCCATTTTGGATTTTACTATTTCCATGACTTAAATTCTTTGTCACGGGCTGCAGGTCGTACCTTTGGTTGGATCATTATGAAATTTGTGATGACTGTTGACATTGACATGCAGATGGGAGTCATTTTGGGGTCATTTGGCAAAAAAACATGGCCGCCAGTGGCCATCTGGATTTCAAAATTCAATCCATTAGCATGTGCTACAGACCATACTACAATTTTTCATTGATGTTAATATTGCCATATAGATGGGACCGAGTAATTTTGGGGTCATTTGGACAGAAACATGGCTGCCAGTAGCTTTGTTTGGATTTTACTCTTTGCATGACTAAATCCTTGGTAGTACCTTTAGTCGGATCATGGTGAAATTTGTCACTAATGTTGACAGTGGCATGTACATGGGAATGACTAAATCCTTTGAAAACAGGCTACAAGTCGTACCTTTGGTAGGGTCATTATAAATTTGTTATGGCTGCATGTTGACATTGATAGGAATGAGTCATTTTCGGGTTATTCGACAAAAACATTTGGATGCTGGTGGCCATCATGAATTTTATTCTTTGCATCACTAAATCATTTGACACATCCTGCAGACCACATCTCTGATCCGATCATCACCAAACTTCATATGGATAATTGGGGTGACCTCTAGATGGGAAACGAGTCATTTTGGGGTAATTTGGCCAAAAACATGGCCACCATCAGCCATCTTGGATTTTACTCTTTGCATCACTAAATACTTTCACACACCCTACACACCACAACCCTGATCCGATCATCACCAAACTTCATAATTATCATTGGGGTGGTCCCTAGTTGGGCACGAATCATGTTGGGGTAATTTGGTCAAAAAACATGGCCGCCGACAGCCATATTGGATTTTACTCTTTGCATCACTAAATACTTTGACACACCCTACATACCACATCCCTAATCTGATAATCACCAAACTTCATGCAGATCATCAGGGTGACTTGATGGGAATGAGTCATTTTGTGGTCATTCAGCAATAAAATACGGCCAATGGCCATTTTGGATTTTACAATTTGTATGACTAAATATTTCTACAAAATCCATTAGCATGGGTTATAGACCGATCTTTTTGTTTTATCTTCATGAAATTTTTCATGGATGTTGACATTGACATGTAGATGGGAAACGAGTCATCTTGGGGTCAATCGGCAAGAAAACATGGCCGCCGATGGCTATGTTAGAATTAACTATTTGCATCACTAAATCCTTTGGCACACCCTACAGACCACATCCCTGATCCGATCATTATGAAACTTGCCATGAATGTTAATATTGACAAGTACATCTTGTCTTACTTAGACATTTCAATTAGCACCTTTCCTAATTCCTCCATTGACTGTCAACCATTAAATTATTCCCCTATATAAGTTGAGCTACATTGTCATTGGCACGTTCATTTGCACTATAAAATAATACATGGTCACAAATGTTATCATTCTCATTGGCACCTCTACTATAAATATATGAATTGATGATTAAATAAATTCCAGATAAGGACTATCATCAAGAGCAGAGCAAGAACTGGATAAATTGTGGATTGACAGACTATTTCTTTGCTTCATGATTGGCTGCAGACACTGCAAATCTCATCTGTACAAGAGGATATGCTCTCTGGATAGACATAATTTTAAGTATTCTTAGATTGTTTGGTTCATGTCAATGCATTTCTGTACTGATGGTGACACTGGGCTCGTGCTCATGCAAACCATGCCTGGAATGTGGGCCTGGCATTGGTCTGCATGGGCCTGATCCCATGAGGTGTGGGCTGGGTGCAGAATTGTATTTGGACATGGGTTGTGCGACCACAATAATCTACTATAAGAGTGAATTTTACCATCATATAATTGAGGTTGTTTGGTTCATGTCAATGCATTTCTGTACTGATGGTGACACTGGGCTCACGCGCATGCAAACCATGCTGATGGTGACATTTTGGGCGAACGCCTGGAATGTGGGCCTGGCATTGGTCTGCATGGGCCTGATCCCATGAGGTGTGGGCTGGGTGCAGAATTGTATTTGGACATGGGTTGTGCGACCACAATAATCTACTATAAGAGTGAATTTTACCATCATATAATTGAGGTTGTTTGGTTCATGTCAATGCATTTCTGTACTGATGGTGACACTGGGCTCACGCGCATGCAAACCATGCTGATGGTGACATTTTGGGCGAACGCCTGGAATGTGGGCCGGGCATTGGTCTGCATGGGCCTGATCCCATGAGGTGTGGGCTGGGTGCAGAATTGTATTTGGACATGGGTTGTGCGACCACAATAATCTACTATAAGAGTGAATTTTACCATCATATAATTGAGGATGTTTGGTTCATGTCAATGCATTTCTGTACTGATGGTGACACTGGGCTCACGCGCATGCAAACCATGCTGATGGTGACATTTTGGGCGAACGCCTGGAATGTGGGCCTGGCATTGGTCTGCATGGGCCTGATCCCATGAGGTGTGGGCTGGGTGCAGAATTGTATTTGGACATGGGTTGTGCGACCACAATAATCTACTATAAGAGTGAATTTTACCATCATATAATTGAGGTTGTTTGGTTCATGTCAATGCATTTCTGTACTGATGGTGACACTGGGCTCACGCGCATGCAAACCATGCTGATGGTGACATTTTGGGCGAACGCCTGGAATGTGGGCCGGGCATTGGTCTGCATGGGCCTGATCCCATGAGGTGTGGGCTGGGTGCAGAATTGTATTTGGACATGGGTTGTGCGACCACAATAATCTACTATAAGAGTGAATTTTACCATCATATAATTGAGGTTGTTTGGTTCATGTCAATGCATTTCTGTACTGATGGTGACACTGGGCTCACGCGCATGCAAACCATGCTGATGGTGACATTTTGGGCGAACGCCTGGAATGTGGGCCTGGCATTGGTCTGCATGGGCCTGATCCCATGAGGTGTGGGCTGGGTGCAGAATTGTATTTGGACATGGGTTGTGCGACCACAATAATCTACTATAAGAGTGAATTTTACCATCATATAATTGAGGTTGTTTGGTTCATGTCAATGCATTTCTGTACTGATTGTGACACTGGGCTCACGCGCATGCAAACCATGCTGATGGTGACATTTTGGGCGAACGCCTGGAATGTGGGCCGGGCATTGGTCTGCATGGGCCTGATCCCATGAGGTGTGGGCTGGGTGCAGAATTGTATTTGGACATGGGTTGTGCGACCACAATAATCTACTATAAGAGTGAATTTTACCATCATATAATTGAAGTTGTTTGGTTCATGTCAATGCATTTCTGTACTGATGGTGACACTGGGCTAGTGCGCATGCAGACCATGCTGATGGTGACATTTTGGGCGAACGCCTGGAATGTGGGCCGGGCATCGGTCTGCATG
Source organism: Siphonodentalium dalli (assembly GCA_032622095.1). Classification (NCBI taxonomy): domain Eukaryota; kingdom Metazoa; phylum Mollusca; class Scaphopoda; order Gadilida; family Siphonodentaliidae; genus Siphonodentalium; species Siphonodentalium dalli. Next base: position 202,734,186 of record CP136061.1, on the reverse strand, counting down.
GGCCTGATCCCATGAGGTGTGGGCTGGGTGCAGAATTGTATTTGGACATGGGTTGTGCGACCACAATAATCTACTATAAGAGTGAATTTTACCATCATATAATTGAAGTTGTTTGGTTCATGTCAATGCATTTCTGTACTGATGGTGACACTGGGCTCACGCGCATGCAAACCATGCTGATGGTGACATTTTGGGCGAACGCCTGGAATGTGGGCCGGGCATTGGTCTGCATGGGCCTGATCCCATGAGGTGTGGGCTGGGTGCAGAATTGTATTTGGACATGGGTTGTGCGACCACAATAATCTACTATAAGAGTGAATTTTACCATCATATAATTGAGGTTGTTTGGTTCATGTCAATGCATTTCTGTACTGATGGTGACACTGGGCTAGTGCGCATGCAGACCATGCTGATGGTGACATTTTGGGCGAACGCCTGGAATGTGGGCCGGGCATTGGTCTGCATGGGCCTGATTCCATGAGGTGTGGGCTGGGTGCAGAATTAAGTCAGACTACCAGTAATCTTTCTGTTTCAGAAAATATTTTATTTCACAAGACAAATGAAGGAAAGGAAGGAGTTTTTTTCAAAGGTAAGCATAAATTTGTTGATGATACTGTTTGGTATGCTGTGCTTTGATTCTAACCTGCCAATGAATGCAATGATTACTCTGGAATATGGTTACTACACTTAGTCCACATATGCTGTAACAGCATATGATGAGGTAATGTGATGTCATTACTAATGAATGTTGGTCAACTTTGGTGAAAACATGCAAAATACATATGTTAAGAATATAATGAATTTAAATTTTTAAGACTTTGTCAAGATTGTATCATAAGTAAATAATAAGTACTGTCAATGGACTTCATTGTTATGAATTTTCATGGGCTTATAATTTTGTGGGTGTACCACTTCTAAATATTACCTACAAATTGCTACAAAATAATACCAATCAAATCTGAGAAACAGCCCTGTAGTCACATCAGTGGGTTGCCAGAAATTCTACATTCTGCATGCAGGCATAATTATCACATCGTGTGAATGAGCTGCTGTTGCTTACTGTCAAAACGGCTACCACAGTATTCTATCACATAAGCCTACATAAGTTATTTTAATGTACTTGTTCCTCAAAAGGATTGTTAAGGCTGGGTTTCATTTACTGAAGTGAACAATAGTTATAATCGGATCAATTTAAACTCACATTTAAAAATTTATGTGTGCACATCCTGGTAAAATTTATGTATGCACAATCCTGGTAATAGTGTTTCTTGACATTTGCAGAATAAAGTCACCAGAGCATCACCAAATTTGCACTTTGCGTATGCGCATATTCAACCTGTAAACCATGGCCTTCATGTAGCCGAAGATATCTTCGTTCAAACAACGTATCGGGCAGCTCCGTACGTTGAGGCATTCAGAAGATAGAGCCGTCTGAATATAGATGTTGAAAAATTGTGTTTTGTGGGCGTTCAAACTCTCTGAGAGGTCAACGTATAAACCGTACAGATCTGTTAATTGGAAACCAATTTTGATTGCGTAAAGGCCGATTACTCTCAAATCGGTCATTCTCTGATCCATCTAACACTTGGTTTAACACCAAACGATCGAGGAACGATGATTTGGACAAAGTGCGCATTACGTCAATCAAACTATGTAAATTAAGGGGTCCGCCAAATCACGACGATAAATTACTATAGAAAACAGTAAGCTTGCTCCTATATCTTTTAATATATCAAACTGAAATTTGGTAGTGAGGGGTTTTTCGATGCGCTGAATTCCATACAATTGTCACCCGGGGTTACTCCGATGGCCCAAAATGATGATTCATTGATTATGTACATCCAGATACGTGTATCACACAAACGGGAAGTATTCGCTGCACAGTTATAGAACAATTTTTGTAGGCTTATTGAACGGATGCGATTAATGGCATCTGCTTCTCTAGTAAATCGGTTATTGTAAATGTCATCCCATTTAGAACATTCGAATGGTCTAATTTATCACCCTCCCCCCACTTCCGATCCTTGCCATAACATAATGCTATGTTATTCCACCAGCAAAATAAATGCCTAAAACTGCACAGAATAGGTTAGTTAGATGGTCACATAAAACAGATTTGTAATTTCACACAATCGGTGTTAATTTGAAGTACTCGTTGCCATGGCAACACAAAATTTTGGACCTGTGATGACCCTATAGTACAGAAATTGGACTTTCAAAGAACTTTGTGAGTAGGGCCTATAATATCAATTCTTCCTGTCAGTTCAATTCTTGCCAATATTGAATAATAAAACTAAATATATAGCTAGTTTAAATTATGGCTTTTTCCTCAGGAAATCTGGGTCCCGGGCAGCGTTTTCCCCAGTAAACCTGGCACTGAATGAGTTAAGTATAATAGAACTAAGAAAATTTACCGAAAGAGTGCACTCTACATTAGCATTGTCAAGTATAACCAGGTATTGAGATGATACAGAATAGAATGAGTGATTCCAAATTATAGTTTCAAATTATCACCTAAGATCTTTTTCATTGTAGGAAAGAATTAAACAATTTAGAAGATTCATATCTGCAGCTATACTCTTGAATGGACATGATCTCGGAAAGGTATGTTGATTATGCATATGATTTATGCAACATTATTGTTAGCTCAAATTTACTTTGTAAAGTTTGAGCTTTTGCCATGACTTGGTATCGGTAGTCCGTGTGTGTGCGTGTATGCATGTGTGATTCATCAACAATTTCCTTTAGCACGGGCTACCGGTTTGACCTTTCATCAGATAATTTGTCATAGCTTTGGTCGGATCGGTAACAATGCCATGTAGATGGGAACGAGTAATTTTGGGGTCATTCAGCCATTTTGAATTTTACTCTTTGCATGACTAAATCCTTTGGTACGGGGTACAGGTCGTACCTTTGGTCAGATCTCCATGAAATTTGTCATGCATTTTCACAATTACATATAGATGGGATTGAGTCATTTTGGGGTCATTGGGGAAGAAAATATTGCCGCCAGCAGCCATCTTGAATTTCAAAATTAAATCCATTAACACTGTCTACAGATCGTACTGTTCATCTGATGATCAGGAAATTTGTCAGGGATGTTTATAATATTGACATGCAGATGGAAAACGAGTAATTTTGGGGTTGTTCAGCCAAAGAACATGGTCGGCAGCAGCCATCTTGGATTTTAATCTTTGCATGACTAATTCCTTTGTCATGGGTTACATGTCGTACCTTGGGTAAAATTATCATAAAATATATCATTGATGTTACAATGACATGTACATGGGAACGAGTCATTTTGGGGTCAATCTGCCAAAAAACATGGCTGCCAGGTGCCATTTTGGATTTTACTATTTCCATGACTTAAATTCTTTGTCACGGGCTGCAGGTCGTACCTTTGGTTGGATCATTATGAAATTTGTGATGACTGTTGACATTGACATGCAGATGGGAGTCATTATGGGGTCATTTGGCAAAAAAACATGGCCGCCAGTGGCCATCTTGGATTTCAAAATTCAATCCATTAGCATGTGCTACAGAGACCATACTACAATTTTTCATTGATGTTAATATTGCCATATAGATGGGACCGAGTCATTTTGGGGGCATTTGGACAGAAACATGGCTGCCAGTAGCTATGTTTGGATTTTACTCTTTGCATGACTAAATCCTTGGTAGTACCTTTAGTCGGATCATGGTGAAATTTGTCACTAATGTTGACAGTGGCATGTACATGGGAATGACTAAATCCTTTGAAAACAGGCTACAAGTCGTACCTTTGGTAGGGTCATTATAAATTTGTTATGGCTGCATGTTGACATTGATAGGAATGAGTCATTTTCGGGTTATTCGACAAAAACATTTGGATGCTGGTGGCCATCATGAATTTTATTCTTTGCATCACTAAATCATTTGACACATCCTGCAGACCACATCTCTGATTCGATCATCACCAAACTTCATATGGATAATTAGGGTGACCTCTAAATGGGAAACGAGTCATTTTGGGGTAATTTGGCCAAAAAACATGGCCACCATCAGCCATCTTGTATTTTACTCTTTGCATCACTAAATACTTTCACACACCCTACACACCACAACCCTGATCCGATCATCACCAAACTTCATATTCATCATTGGGGTGGTCCCTAGTTGGGCACGAATCATTTTGGGGTAATTTGGTCAAAAAACATGGCCGCCGACAGCCATATTGGATTTTACTCTTTGCATCACTAAATACTTTGACACACCCTACATATCACATCCCTAATCTGATGATCACCAAACTTCATGCAGATCATCGGGGTGACTTGATGGGAATGAGTCATTTTGTGGTCATTCAGCAATAAAATACGGCCAATGGCCATTTTGGATTTTACTATTTGTATGACTAAATATTTCTAACAAAATCCATTAGCATGGGTTATAGACCGATCTTTTTGTTTTATCTTCATGAAATTTTTCATGGATGTTGACATTGACATGTAGATGGGAAACGAGTCATCTTGGGGTCAATCGGCAAGAAAACATGGCCGCCGATGGCTATTTTAGAATTTACTATTTGCATCACTAAATCCTTTGGCACACCCTACAGACCACATCCCTGATCCGATCATTATGAAACTTGCCATGAATGTTAATATTGACAAGTACATCTTGTCTTACTTAGACATTTCAATTAGCACCTTTCCTAATTCCTGCATTGACTGTCAACCATTAAATTATTCCCCCATATAAGTTGAGCTACATTGTCATTGGCACGTTCATTTGCACTATAAAATAATACATGGTCACAAATGTTATCATTCTCATTGGCACCTCTACTATAAATATATGAATTGATGATTAAATAAATTCCAGATAAGGACTATCATCAAGAGCAGAGCAAGAACTGGATAAATTGTGGATTGACAGACTATTTCTTTGCTTCATGATTGGCTGCAGACACTGCAAATCTCATCTGTACAAGAGGATATGCTCTCTGGATAGACATAAGTATTCTTAGATTGTTTGGTTCATGTCAATGCATTTCTGTACTGATGGTGACACTGGGCTCGTGCTCATGCAAACCATGCCTGGAATGTGGGCCTGGCATTGGTCTGCATGGGCCTGATCCCATGAGGTGTGGGCTGGGTGCAGAATTGTATTTGGACATGGGTTGTGCGACCACAATAATCTACTATAAGAGTGAATTTTACCATCATATAATTGAGGTTGTTTGGTTCATGCCAATGCATTTCTGTACTGATGGTGACACTGGGCTCACGCGCATACAAACCATGCTGATGGTGACATTTTGGGCGAACGCCTGGAATGTGGGCCTGGCATTGGTCTGCATGGGCCTGATCCCATGAGGTGTGGGCTGGGTGCAGAATTGTATTTGGACATGGGTTGTGCGACCACAATAATCTACTATAAGCGTGAATTTTACCATCATATAATTGAGGTTGTTTGGTTCATGTCAATGCATTTCTGTACTGATGGTGACACTGGGCTCATGCTAATCGTGGATATACTTACATTGATTACATACTATAACTTGCCACACTTCTTCATGTGATTGTGATATGCACCATTATAGATGTAACCTGGATTGGTATTTCTGATTTACTACATGGGCTTGCTTGGTGAATCGACCCTTGTAACTATAATTCGATATATACTTCTTAGTATTCAAATATCATGAACAATGAGGAATCTAACACATGGATTATATAGCACAACATAACTGTTTTGCATAACTTAAAACCCACGAAATTTAACTGGAACCTCTTCGTGTGTGGTTGTATTGGTCTCGGTCCATACCTTATAGGGCTAAGAATCCTTTTATCGCCCCTTCCATTACCCTTTCAGGAAGGGGTGAGTTATAGGGGAAATCTTACCTCTGTCTGATGGTTTAATTTTCAACCATACGCAGACTAGAATGTGGACCGACACCACTATTTTGCACTGAGTGGATCTCCATTTCCCTAATGTCTCCTCCACTCGGTAGGATGCATGTAACGGGATCAGGAGTTCCATTTATTTGCAAGCACCTATACACTTGGATATTTCACCTTTGTCCGTGGCAAAATACAGGATATTATACACTTGATATAAGTGGCGTTACACCAATTTGTTTATGTCAAAATAGCATATACTTAATTATTATACATATATTATATGTTTAAATCAGTTCGCACTAACATCATACATGTATAAGCATGTTCCACTGATAGTTGAACCCTCGTAGAGTATGACCTACTGGCCGGCAACAGTAAATTGTCATGAACAGTCCCCTTGTATGTAAACCTAAGTACGTCTAAAAACAACATCGAATCACGACAGCATTCGACATCGCTGACAAGCTGACCTGATAATCTCATATCGCTACATAATTAAATACATTTGGCCTCAGCGCTGACCCAGAAACAGTGACCACACTAATGCACGGTTGACCACTTTTACAACTTATTGGATAATAGGACACTGTCTGATATAGTTTTGGAGTTATCGAACACTACCCGTAACGCTAAGATTCCTTTTATCGCCCCTTCCATTACCCTTTCAGGAAGGGGTGAGTTATAGGGGAAATCTTACCTGCAGACACTGCAAATCTCATCTGTACAAGAGGATATGCTCTCTGGATAGACATAAGTATTCTTAGATTGTTTGGTTCATGTCAATGCATTTCTGTACTGATGGTGACACTGGGCTCGTGCTCATGCAAACCATGCCTGGAATGTGGGCCTGGCATTGGTCTGCATGGGCCTGATCCCATGAGGTGTGGGCTGGGTGCAGAATTGTATTTGGACATGGGTTGTGCGACCACAATAATCTACTATAAGAGTGAATTTTACCATCATATAATTGAGGTTGTTTGGTTCATGCCAATGCATTTCTGTACTGATGGTGACACTGGGCTCGTGCTAATCGTGGATATACTTACATTGATTACATACTATAACTTGCCACACTTCTTCATGTGATTGTGATATGCACCATTATAGATGTAACCTGGATTGGTATTTCTGATTTACTACATGGGCTTGCTTGGTGAATCGACCCTTGTAACTATAATTCGATATATACTTCTTAGTATTCAAATATCATGAACAATGAGGAATCTAACACATGGATTATATAGCACAACATAACTGTTTTGCATAACTTAAAACCCACGAAATTTAACTGGAACCTCTTCGTGTGTGGTTGTATTGGTCTCGGTCCATACCTTATAGGGCTAAGAATCCTTTTATCGCCCCTTCCATTACCCTTTCAGGAAGGGGTGAGTTATAGGGGAAATCTTACCTCTGTCTGATGGTTTAATTTTCAACCATACGCAGACTAGAATGTGGACCGACACCACTATTTTGCACTGAGTGGATCTCCATTTCCCTAATGTCTCCTCCACTCGGGAGGATGCATGTAATGGGACCAGGAGTTCCATTTATTTGCAAGCACCTATACACTTGGATATTTCACCTTTGTCCGTGGCAAAATACAGGATATTATACACTTGATATAAGTGGCGTTACACCCATTTGTTTATGTCAAAATAGCATATACTTAATTATTATACATATATTATATGTTTAAATCAGTTCGCACTAACATCATACATGTATAAGCATGTTCCACTGATAGTTGAACCCTCGTAGAGTATGACCTACTGGCCGGCAACAGTAAATTGTCATGAACAGTCCCCTTGTATGTAAACCTAAGTACGTCTAAAAACAACATCGAATCACGACAGCATTCGACATCGCTGACAAGCTGACCTGATAATCTCATATCGCTACATAATTAAATACATTTGGCCTCAGCGCTGACTCAGAAACAGTGACCACACTAATGCACGGTTGACCACTTTTACAACTTATTGGATAATAGGACACTGTCTGATATAGTTTTGGAGTTATCGAACACTACCCGTAACGCAATACATGTTTGCTTGTATACGGTTGCCTATTTAATTGTTTAACATAACTGCATAATACGCCTTGTTGTTGGGTCTCTGTAATGTTGGATCCGCACGGTGGGTCCGCTGTGGTCGCGACCTTGTGACTGGGCGTATATAATATTATGATTATTTTCAACGCACTTGTGCTGCATTATGTTAATAAAATTAGCCCACAAATATGGACTTACTTGATATTTTCAATTTATTATTTATTATTCCTTTACTTTATATACTGTTCTGATTGCATGTACCATACTTACGCGGTCTCTCATGAAACGATAATTCGTTCTACCTTCTATGTCGTATATTGGTAAACACACAATTATATAGCTACAAGTCCATAATATGTCTTTAAGCATATATATAAATCTCCGAAAACCAAAATTCTAAAGCATTAAACGATTTCTTGAAATACAGTTTTTCTGAACAGTCTTCCTTGATTAAAGTGATGTGAAACACTCCGGCAGACACCGGGCAGAGTGATCAAATAGTCAGACAAATAGAAATTAAGAATAATCTTTCTCAAAGTAGTTATTCGTTACGAATATTAATCCAAATGGATGATACACAACGTCATTCTTATATATTAGTTAAATGCAATGACTCTCGATGGCGAAATCATTTTTGTTTAATTATAGCCGATAGTTGCGCCCCGAATCGAGATGTAAATATTTACAATTTGGAGTAGTTCAGACGATGTTCTCTATGAAGTGGTGTGGTAGATTATTTTGGAAATTTTCAGTGATGTTAGTAGAATGATAACATTCCCCAGGTTGGCAAAGTGCCTGAGCACTAACTTATCAATTTCTCGCACCCGAAAAAGTCCATAACAAGTCCATAATATGTCTTTAAGCATATATATAAATCTCCGAAAACCAAAATTCTAAAGCATTAAACGATTTCTTGAAATACAGTTTTTCTGAACAGTCTTCCTTGATTAAAGTGATGTGAAACACTCCGGCAGACACCGGGCAGAGTGATCAAATAGAAATTAAGAATAATCTTTCTCAAAGTAGTTATTCGTTACGAATATTAATCCAAATGGATGATACACAACGTCATTCTTATATATTAGTTAAATGCAATGACTCTCGATGGCGAAATCATTTTTGTTTAATTCTAGCCGATAGTTGCGCCCCGAATCGAGATGTAAATATTTACAATTTGGAGTAGTTCAGACGATGTTCTCTATGAAGTGGTGTGGTAGATTATTTTGGAAATTTTCAGTGATGTTAGTAGAATGATAACATTCCCCAGGTTGGCAAAGTGCCTGAGCACTAACTTATCAATTTCTCGCACCCGAAAAAGTCCATAACAAGTCCATAATATGTCTTTAAGCATATATATAAATCTCCGAAAACCAAAATTCTAAAGCATTAAACGATTTCTTGAAATACAGTTTTTCTGAACAGTCTTCCTTGATTAAAGTGATGTGAAACACTCCGGCAGACACCGGGCAGAGTGATCAAATAGAAATTAAGAATAATCTTTCTCAAAGTAGTTATTCGTTACGAATATTAATCCAAATGGATGATACACAACGTCATTCTTATATATTAGTTAAATGCAATGACTCTCGATGGCGAAATCATTTTTGTTTAATTATAGCCGATAGTTGCGCCCCGAATCGAGATGTAAATATTTACAATTTGGAGTAGTTCAGACGATGTTCTCTATGAAGTGGTGTGGCAGATTTTTGTGGAAAATTTCAGTGATTTGGCAAAGTCCCTGAGCACTAACTTATCAATTTCTCGCACCTGAAAAAGTCCATAACAAGTCCATAATATGTCTTTAAGCATATATATAAATCTCCGAAAAACAAAAATTATAAAGCATTAAACGATTTGCTATATTTCCAAGGCATATATTTCATCTGATTTAGCGAGAATCCATATATACTTTTTCACGAGAATCCAGGGTAATTTGCGAGAATATTTACGAGAATCTAGATTTGGATTTTCGCCGAAATATAAGCCCTGATTTCACTCTGAAGTGTGCCTAAATGGCATAAATTGTACCGTGGTTCCCATGTTCGCCAAAGTGGCATAAATTTATTTCAGGATAATACTAATTTTAGGCATTCATTTATATAACTGATATCAGGACAATAAATAGCCATTTCCATTGCATGGAACAAAGAGCGTTATTGTTTATTGGTGTTGTTTTTGGAAGTGGTGGTAGTTAAATTTTATACATTTCTACCCCCAATAAGTATTTCCGGACAAATGAATTATTAACAAGCGTGACATGACATCATTGACGTGGATAATTAACACCGATCTACAAGCAATTAAAGTCTTAAAATGAGCTAAAATTTTACATTTTCTTTAAAAAATTTACATTTTTATCTCTCGCGACATAATTGTCACCAATAAAAACAAATTTGATTCATCGTGGAAGTTAGTCGGTGACTATAAATAATGTCACCATTCAACTGAATGTTGTTGAGCATATTTCAACCAATTTTGGAAGTTTAAATGAATATTTTCTTCACACGCAAAGTAAAATTGACAAATTTCAGGATTTTAGCCTGCTTCGTTGGGACCAAAATTTGTTGTGCACACTCAAGAAACGTCTACCGACACTCGCTATGTCAAATTATGCCATGACCATGCTATAAACTAGCTTGAAATTGGCAAAACAATGAATTTTTTTTTGGTTGAAAAAATTTACATAGAGAACGATTATTTTTCGATAAAAACGAAAATAATGCGAATTTCAGCACTCGTCAGAATGGTGCAGAATAACATACGAGTCTTCTTATATGCGAAAATTTGACCTCATTCGATAAATTAGTCTCGTAATTAAGGATATGGAATTCCGTCGCACTGTAGTGTTACTGTACATGGCCGACGAAATTTTGAAATGTAAACACGCATCAAACACGCATCAAATTTACCTTTTGTGAGAATAACAAAAGCGCAACCTTGATCAAAGTAATACAATACACAACAACACATAGAATAAAACTGATATAAACACGGTATAAGTGAGAATAAGACGCGTATTCAGACGTGCAATTTGACAACATTTCTTCGCTATAAATATATCTGACCCAGATGCAGCTGTTTTGCGCACGTCACTTTCCATATTTGGAATTTCCATATATGGGACCTGAATACCGATCAATCCATTGCAAACAAATTACCACGCAATTATCTTAGCATAAAAATATATTGTAATTTATACAACTACGATCCTGGTAACCCTGATAACTAATACAATATACCGGCCAATTCATTTTAAGATCGTTATTTCACTTTGCTTTAGGCATAAATACACTCTTGAACGCACATAAACGACCCATTGGCGTTAAATTAAATATACTCGGTATTTATTAATATTAGTTTTTTATTGCTCAGTTTTGAGTTTGACCCTTGACACCTGTCAATATATTTGGGCTGAATTCATATGATGCGGTATTATTCCTTGAAATAAACAACAAAGCAGTCGTTACTTCGAAATGTCGTTTGGGCTAACATTTACACAAATCCTTCGCGTGTTCTCCTCAATTGGCACGCATGTTCTGAGCCGACACACAGGTTATCCCAGAAACTCCTGTGAAATAAACAGCCAAGGTTTGGCTGAAATAATATTTGCAGCGGAGAACTCTTAATTAAGGGTGCTCGGTCCGATCGGGGGACCCTGTATTGCTATTTCGTTGGTTTTGGGTGTGGGTGTGTTTGGATCGGGTCGGGGAGCCCGCCGGTCGGGGCTAGGAGGGGTTGGGTGTCGGTATTTGGGGTTTGTTAATTTTCGGGGATCTATCCCGGGAGTTGGTGGTTTCGCGTGGTCGGGGCGGGCGGGTTGTGGGTGTGGGATGGATGTCTCTGGAACCGAGTGATTATTATTGTTAATGGTAGGCACTTGGTTTTGGAGTTGTCCGTCTTTTGCCCGCGATTTGTTCGCTTAGTTCGGGTGGTTCTGCTAGCTTGTGGGTTGTCTCCGAGGGTTGGTGGACTTGGGGAATCGATAGCTGATCGTTCTGAACTTTGATAGGTGTGTTCCTTACTCGAGCCGGATACCCCCCCCCCCCCCCGGGCCGCAACGGGCCGGGGGTGGTGTTGCGGGGACCTCTGATCGGATTGAGTACCTTTAATATATAAACACAATGTTACAAGTAATTGGTCTGATAATTGCGTTGTTGGCAAGATTCGGTCTGGATTTCGCGCTTGGTGTGGTGCCCATAATAACCGGCAGTGCACGGCCGGTGCTTCCGGGTGTGGGGGTGATTCCGAGTGCGGAACTTTTTCGGATTATTTTTGTTTTTCGAAACCATTTATGTACATTGTTGCTGCTATACCTATTAATACCAGAATATAAACACTAGCAAATTTTTGGATCATATCATTAATAGAATTTACAAAAAGCCTCAATTGATATAAACTAGAAATACGTGTGCTGTCAGGCGTAGCATTTTGTTACCAAAGTGACATATACTCAAGTATGGGATATTATACTTGGATAAATAATTGCTATATTTTTGGCATACTGGGGTTTGGGGGAATGATAGTTTACTTCTGTTTTGTCTTGATTTTTGCAGATAATACGACATCTTCGGATTATAGGCAATATCGAGTGGGGTACCTGGAGGGTGGATTTAGTCATGCTAGCCTGCTTTGTGTGATAGCGTCGCTGAACTTGCCCTCTGGGGATCTCATTCTGCAAATACCATGCATCATGTTTTGTACCTCAATTACTATATTTGATTTTTATTCATTTAGTTCTAGACATTTATTATTTCACTACAAGTTCACTATAACAATAGACTGTAATTGTTATATTCTTGACAATGGCTGAGACTAATTCAGAAAGCACTGTGGCACTCGGCACGCTGGATGAAGATCCCAATTATAACCTGAAAAAACTTATCTCTGGTCCAGGGGGACTAGACTTTGGTGAACAAGAAGATGAGAATATCTTACAAATACCTAATTGTCAGTATTTTTCTCCAAAATCGTTTCATGATAACGTATCTACAAGTGATGACTGTCTATCTGTTTTTCACCTGAACTGTCAAAAGTCTTAATTCGCACTGGGATGATTTTAATACTCTAATGTTTTAATTACAAAATAATAAATCAAAATTTGGAGTTATTGGCCTAACTGAAATCTTAAGGACTCCGGATAGTATTGATTTTCCACTTAATGGATACCATCCATTAATTAAACGGTGCCGTCCGGATGGAGATGACTGTCACGGCGGTGTTGGCATGTACATTCGAAAAGACTTATCTTATAAAATCAGAGAAGATTTAACAACATTTATTCCTCATGTATTTGAGTCACTTTTTGTTGAAGTGTTGACAAATAAAAATAAAACGTATATAATTGGAACAATTTATAGGCCTAATACAGCACCAAAAGCGGACCTAGATAAATTTATCAACCTTATGAATGAGAACCTTCATTTAGTAGGCAAGGGAGTGGCATAGAGATAATTTATAAAGTAAATATTTTTATGTCAGTCAGAGCCCTCATTATTGACACAGCACTAATTAATAACATACTGTTTACAGTATGAAAGTTTCCCGCCGGGCATAGCCTTCACACATTCTAAGAAACTTAATACATGGCGGGATTACCTCATGTTATTTGTTTGGGAACCAATAGCTAGGAAGCAATTATAGCTCTAGCCAATAAGCAGCCTGCTGATTCTGAGAATAATTCGCGCAGCAATTTTATAGCGTCTTAGAATCAGTCACCAGTTTTCTTTCTCGGCATAAAGACTTTTCCAGATTTCCAAAAAATATTTTAACCCTCCCGCCCTACCCTTATAATATTGAGATTGCAAGGAGGAGATACTCATGAAGTTGGCAGGGATGTGAGAACTTGGGCATCAATAATCGAATATCTGTCTTTAATCAATCTAACAGTACAACCAAGTCAATAGCATGTAAATGTTCAGTCTAAACTTTGGAAAAACACTTTAATTTTGTCCAATGTCCTCACATCCCTGACTTTATATTGTATATATGTATTGTTTTCATCACAATGTCAAATGTATGATCGATTTGTTTCACTCTGTACTGTTAAATTATAATCTACATTCTGTTGAAATTGGATGTTATACATTGTACTGATTATTATGTTCAATCGTTTTTAGGCATTTAGAGTTTTGAAGGAGTTTCCAAATGAATGTGTTGCAATATGGCAATATTTCCATGTATAGTTTGTGGGAAGCTCCTTCAGATCTCCATGTTTGGTCCTTGATAGTCTTAGCTTTCCCTGCTACAAAATATACATAAAGAGTCCTCAGGGTTTTGTAGCTGTGACTATATGCTGGCTTTTGGCGCTTTACACCCACAAACAGTATTTCACTCAAAATTTTATCATGGTCTGATTCACGTAATGGACATTTAGATTTCTTCAAAAAATATTACCATGATTAATTCGTAGCCAGCAACAAGGACTTTTAATCAGTTGACACCTTTGAGTGATTTTGGCGAATAAAATTATTTCGTCGGACCGCATACTCTTGTCTATTAGTTTCTTCACTCCTTGGGGTATATTAACCTTCTTCAAACGAAGAACCTTCATTTAGTAGGCAAGGGAGTGGCATAAATGTGTATATGTGGTCATGGGATTTTTACCGCGAGAACAATTTAGCAAGTGGTTAATGCCGAGTATGCTAGATTTTTATAACAGTCAAACCCCATGACCACATTGAATCTGCCATTTATTATTTATATCTATATACTTAAATTCATTATGAACTAGGATTGTCTGTATGTCCAGATATTTATTCATCTAAATGAATAGAGTTCAGTTCGGTTGGTTCAAATACTAACTTTTTATAAAATCAAACATTCAAAATTTGGATCGGAAAACCATTTTATAGTTGGAGCTGTTCATGTCCCGTTATTTTGCTGGTCAAATTGTGGGATTCGATTGACTGAGAGTGGAATAACGAAATTTCAAAGTAGAATATACACATGACGAAATGACTTGTTTTTTAATAGCTTATAATGAACATAGATGTGTTGATTTAAAGAATGGTAATATCTGCAACTGACCAGTATTGGCTGTGGATAAGACAACACGCCGTTCTACCATATTTATATATCTGGTCGGGGATATTATTTGTAGTGGCAAAGAAAATGATGAAACTCTACTGAGTAGCAAGGCTATTTGAACAGCAAAGCTTAACAAGAAAACCATAGTCAGAAATGGTAACGCCACCAAGATCATATTATTAGCCATAAATATAAATTATAATATAAACTAGCTTTCAAATTTCATGTGGGAAATTTGCATACTTCCATATATCAAGTTTTCCCGTTTCTCGTGTTATACATTACATTCTTCAAAATGTCAAAATATTAAAATATCAAAAGACTGGGTGCATACATTATGTTACATTACTGCCATGGCTCATAATGTAAAAGGTAGGGCAGGTCAGGTCTCCCAAATCTCTGAAATTTCATGTTTTTGGCACCGTAAAACAAATTTATCAGTCTCCGAACCCCTGTTTTGATTTTATTTGTTACATCTCATCATATTGAACTAAGTTTGGCCCCAATGGACCCAGATAGATGCCATTTTCAGAAATTGATGACAAAAAATGCATATTTTGGGGTAGGGCAGGTGTCGGGTAAGGCAAAAGAAACTTGGCCCACTCATTTTTATTCACTTTATATGTGGCAAAAAACATTTAAAGAACTGTCTGAGATGTGAATTTAAATAAATATCAAAAGACTGGGTGCATACATTATGTTACATTACTGCCATGGCTCATAATGTAAAAGGTAGGGCAGGTGAGGTCTCCCAAATCTCTGAAATTTCATGTTTTTGGCCCCATAATACAAATTTATCAGTCTCCGAACCCCTGTTTTGATTTTATTTGTTGCATTTCATCATATTGAACTAAGTTTGGCCCCAATTGACCCAGATAGATGCCATTTTCAGAAATTAATGACCAAAAATGCATATTTTGGGGTAGGGCAGGTGTCGGGTAAGGCAAAAGAAACTTGGCCCACTCATTTCTATTCACTCTATATGTGGCAAAAAACATCTAAAGAACTGTCTGAGATGTGAATTTAAATAAATATGAAAAGACTGGGTGCATACATTATGTTACATTACTGCCATATGGCTCATAATGTAAAAGGTAGGGCACGTCAGGTCTCCCAAATCTCTGAAATTTCATGTTTTTGGCACCGTAAAACAAATTTATCAGTCTCTGAACCCCTGTTTTGATTTTATTTATTGCATCTCATCATATTGAACTAAGTTTGGCCCCAATTGACTAAGATAGATGCCATTCTCAGAAATTGATGACCAAAAATGCATATTTTAAGGTAGGGCGGGTGTCGGGTAAGGCAAAAGAAACTTGGCCCACTCATTTTTATTCACTCTATATGTGGCCAAAAACATCTAAAGAACTGTCTGAGATGTGAATTTAAATAAATATCAAAAGACTGGGTGCATACATTATGTTACATTACTGCCATGGCTCATAATGTAAAAGGTAGGGCAGGTCAGGTCTCCCAAATCTCTGAAATTTCATGTTTTTGGCACCGTAAAACAAATTTATCAGTCTCTGAACCCCTGTTTTGATTTTATTTATTGCATCTCATCATATTGAACTAAGTTTGGCCCCAAATGGCCCAGATAGAGGCCATTCTCAGAAATTAATGACAAAAAATGCATATTTTAAGGTAGGGCGGGTGTCGGGTAAGGCAAAAGAAACTTGGCCCACTCATTTTTATTCACTCTATATGTGGCAAAATACATGTAGAAAACTGTCTGAGATGCGAATTTAAATAAATATCAAAAGACTGGGTCCATACATTATGTCACATTACTGCCATGGCTCATAATGTAAAAGGTAGGGCAGGTCAGGTCTCCCAAATCTCTGAAATTTCATGTTTTTGGCACCGTAATACAAATTTATCAGTCTCTGAACCCCTGTTTTGATTTTATTTATTGCATCTCATTATATTGAACTAAGTTTGGCCCCAATTGACCCAGATAGATGCCATTCTCAGAAATTGATGACCAAAAATGCATATTTTGGGGTAGGGCAGGTGTCGGCTAAGGCAAAAGAAACTTGGCCCACTCATTTTTATTCACTCTATATGTGGCAAAATACATGTAGAAAACTGTCTGAGATGTGAATTTAAATAAATATCAAAAGACTGGGTCCATACATTATGTCACATTACTGCCATGGCTCATAACGTAAAAGGTAGGGCAGGTCAGGTCTCCCAAATCTCTGAAATTTCATGTTTTTGGCCCCATAATACAAATTTATCAGTCTCTGAACCCCTGTTTTGATTTTATTTATTGTATCTCATCATATTGAACTAAGTTTGGCCCCAAATGGCCCAGATAGAAGCCATTCTCAGAAATTAATGACCAAAAATGCATATTTTAAGGTAGGGCGGGTGTCGGGTAAGGCAAAAGAAACTTGGCCCACTCATTTTTATTCACTCTATATGTGGCAAAAAACATCTAAAGAACTGTCTGAGATGTGAATTTAAATAAATATGAAAAGACTGGGTCCATACATTATGTCACATTACTGCCATGGCTCATAACGTAAAAGGTAGGGCAGGTGAGGTCTCCCAAATCTCTGAAATTTCATGTTTTTGGCCCCATAATACAAATTTATCAGTCTCCGAACCCCTGTTTTGATTTTATTTGTTACATATCATCATATTGAACTAAGTTTGGCCCCAAATGGCCCAGATAGAGGCCATTCTCAGAAATTAATGACCAAAAATGCATATTTTGGGGTAGGGCAGGTGTCGGCTAAGGCAAAAGAAACTTGGCCCACTCATTTTTATTCACTCTATATGTGGCAAAAAACATCTAAAGAACTGTCTGAGATGTGAATTTAAATAAATATCAAAAGACTGGGTGCATACATTATGTTAAATTACTGCCATGGCTCATAATGTAAAAGGTAGGGCAGGTAAGGTCTCCCAAATCTCTGAAATTTCATGTTTTTGGCCCCATAATACAAATTTATCAGTCTCCGAACCCCTGTTTTGATTTTATTTGTTACATCTCATCATATTGAACTAAGTTTGGCCCCAATTGACCCAGATAGATGCCATTCTCAGAATTTTATGACCAAAATGCATATTTTGGGGTAGGGCAGGTGTCGGGTAAGGCAAAAGAAACTTGGCCCACTCATTTCTATTCACTCTATATGTGGCAAAAAACATCTAAAGAACTGTCTGAGATGTGAATTTAAATAAATATGAAAAGACTGGGTCCATACATTATGTCACATTACTGCCATGGCTCATAACGTAAAAGGTAGGGCAGGTCAGGTCTCCCAAATCTCTGAAATTTCATGTTTTTGGCCCCATAATACAAATTTATCAGTCTCCGAACCCCTGTTTTGATTTTATTTGTTACATATCATCATATTGAACTAAGTTTGGCCCCAATTGACCCAGATAGATGCCATTTTCAGAAATTGATGACAAAAAATGCATATTTTGGGGTAGGGCAGGTGTCGGGTAAGGCAAAAGAAACTTGGCCCACTCATTTTTATTCACTCTATATGTGGCAAAAAACATCTAAAGAACTGTCTGAGATGTGAATTTAAATAAATATCAAAAGACTGGGTGCATACATTATGTCACATTACTGCCATGGCTCATAATGTAAAAGGTAGGGCAGGTGAGGTCTCCCAAATCTCTGAAATTTCATGTTTTTGGCCCCATAATACAAATGTATCAGTCTCCGAACCCCTGTTTTGATTTTATTTGTTACATATCATCATATTGAACTAAGTTTGGCCCCAATTGACCCAGATAGATGCCATTTTCAGAAATTGATGACAAAAAATGCATATTTTGGGGTAGGGCAGGTGTCGGGTAAGGCAAAAGAAACTTGGCCCACTCATTTCTATTCACTCTATATGTGGCAAAAAACATCTAAAGAACTGTCTGAGATGTGAATTTAAATAAATATGAAAAGACTGGGTCCATACATTATGTCACATTACTGCCATGGCTCATAACGTAAAAGGTAGGGCAGGTCAGGTCTCCCAAATCTCTGAAATTTCATGTTTTTGGCCCCATAATACAAATTTATCAGTCTCCGAACCCCTGTTTTGATTTTATTTGTTACATATCATCATATTGAACTAAGTTTGGCCCCAAATGGCCCAGATAGAGGCCATTCTCAGAAATTAATGACCAAAAATGCATATTTTGGGGTAGGGCAGGTGTCGGCTAAGGCAAAAGAAACTTGGCCCACTCATTTTTATTCACTCTATATGTGGCAAAAAACATCTAAAGAACTGTCTGAGATGTGAATTTAAATAAATATCAAAAGACTGGGTGCATACATTATGTTAAATTACTGCCATGGCTCATAATGTAAAAGGTAGGGCAGGTAAGGTCTCCCAAATCTCTGAAATTTCATGTTTTTGGCCCCATAATACAAATTTATCAGTCTCCGAACCCCTGTTTTGATTTTATTTGTTACATCTCATCATATTGAACTAAGTTTGGCCCCAATTGACCCAGATAGATGCCATTCTCAGAATTTTATGACCAAAAATGCATATTTTGGGGTAGGGCAGGTGTCGGGTAAGGCAAAAGAAACTTGGCCCACTCATTTCTATTCACTCTATATGTGGCAAAAAACATCTAAAGAACTGTCTGAGATGTGAATTTAAATAAATATGAAAAGACTGGGTCCATACATTATGTCACATTACTGCCATGGCTCATAACGTAAAAGGTAGGGCAGGTCAGGTCTCCCAAATCTCTGAAATTTCATGTTTTTGGCCCCATAATACAAATTTATCAGTCTCCGAACCCCTGTTTTGATTTTATTTGTTACATATCATCATATTGAACTAAGTTTGGCCCCAATTGACCCAGATAGATGCCATTTTCAGAAATTGATGACAAAAAATGCATATTTTGGGGTAGGGCAGGTGTCGGGTAAGGCAAAAGAAACTTGGCCCACTCATTTTTATTCACTCTATATGTGGCAAAAAACATCTAAAGAACTGTCTGAGATGTGAATTTAAATAAATATCAAAAGACTGGGTGCATACATTATGTCACATTACTGCCATGGCTCATAATGTAAAAGGTAGGGCAGGTGAGGTCTCCCAAATCTCTGAAATTTCATGTTTTTGGCCCCATAATACAAATGTATCAGTCTCCGAACCCCTGTTTTGATTTTATTTGTTACATATCATCATATTGAACTAAGTTTGGCCCCAATTGACCCAGATAGATGCCATTTTCAGAAATTGATGACAAAAAATGCATATTTTGGGGTAGGGCAGGTGTCGGGTAAGGCAAAAGAAACTTGGCCCACTCATTTCTATTCACTCTATATGTGGCAAAAAACATCTAAAGAACTGTCTGAGATGTGAATTTAAATAAATATGAAAAGACTGGGTCCATACATTATGTCACATTACTGCCATGGCTCATAACGTAAAAGGTAGGGCAGGTCAGGTCTCCCAAATCTCTGAAATTTCATGTTTTTGGCCCCATAATACAAATTTATCAGTCTCCGAACCCCTGTTTTGATTTTATTTGTTACATATCATCATATTGAACTAAGTTTGGCCCCAATTGACCCAGATAGATGCCATTTTCAGAAATTGATGACAAAAAATGCATATTTTGGGGTAGGGCAGGTGTCGGGTAAGGCAAAAGAAACTTGGCCCACTCATTTTTATTCACTCTATATGTGGCAAAAAACATCTAAAGAACTGTCTGAGATGTGAATTTAAATAAATATCAAAAGACTGGGTGCATACATTATGTCACATTACTGCCATGGCTCATAATGTAAAAGGTAGGGCAGGTGAGGTCTCCCAAATCTCTGAAATTTCATGTTTTTGGCCCCATAATACAAATTTATCAGTCTCCGAACCCCTGTTTTGATTTTATTTGTTACATCTCATCATATTGAACTAAGTTTGGCCCCAATTGACCCAGATAGATGCCATTCTCAGAAATTTATGACCAAAAATGCATATTTTAAGGTAGGACGGGTGTCGGGTAAGGCAAAAGAAACTTGGCCCACTCATTTTTATTCACTCTATATGTGGCAAAAAACATCTAAAGAACTGTCTGAGATGTGAATTTAAATAAATATGAAAAGACTGGGTCCATACATTATGTCACATTACTGCCATGGCTCATAACGTAAAAGGTAGGGCAGGTGAGGTCTCCCAAATCTCTGAAATTTCATGTTTTTGGCCCCATAATACAAATTTATCAGTCTCCGAACCCCTGTTTTGATTTTATTTGTTACATATCATCATATTGAACTAAGTTTGGCCCCAAATGGCCCAGATAGAGGCCATTCTCAGAAATTAATGACCAAAAATGCATATTTTGGGGTAGGGCAGGTGTCGGCTAAGGCAAAAGAAACTTGGCCCACTCATTTTTATTCACTCTATATGTGGCAAAAAACATCTAAAGAACTGTCTGAGATGTGAATTTAAATAAATATCAAAAGACTGGGTGCATACATTATGTTAAATTACTGCCATGGCTCATAATGTAAAAGGTAGGGCAGGTAAGGTCTCCCAAATCTCTGAAATTTCATGTTTTTGGCCCCATAATACAAATTTATCAGTCTCCGAACCCCTGTTTTGATTTTATTTGTTACATCTCATCATATTGAACTAAGTTTGGCCCCAATTGACCCAGATAGATGCCATTCTCAGAATTTTATGACCAAAAATGCATATTTTGGGGTAGGGCAGGTGTCGGGTAAGGCAAAAGAAACTTGGCCCACTCATTTCTATTCACTCTATATGTGGCAAAAAACATCTAAAGAACTGTCTGAGATGTGAATTTAAATAAATATGAAAAGACTGGGTCCATACATTATGTCACATTACTGCCATGGCTCATAACGTAAAAGGTAGGGCAGGTCAGGTCTCCCAAATCTCTGAAATTTCATGTTTTTGGCCCCATAATACAAATTTATCAGTCTCCGAACCCCTGTTTTGATTTTATTTGTTACATATCATCATATTGAACTAAGTTTGGCCCCAATTGACCCAGATAGATGCCATTTTCAGAAATTGATGACAAAAAATGCATATTTTGGGGTAGGGCAGGTGTCGGGTAAGGCAAAAGAAACTTGGCCCACTCATTTTTATTCACTCTATATGTGGCAAAAAACATCTAAAGAACTGTCTGAGATGTGAATTTAAATAAATATCAAAAGACTGGGTGCATACATTATGTCACATTACTGCCATGGCTCATAATGTAAAAGGTAGGGCAGGTGAGGTCTCCCAAATCTCTGAAATTTCATGTTTTTGGCCCCATAATACAAATGTATCAGTCTCCGAACCCCTGTTTTGATTTTATTTGTTACATATCATCATATTGAACTAAGTTTGGCCCCAATTGACCCAGATAGATGCCATTTTCAGAAATTGATGACAAAAAATGCATATTTTGGGGTAGGGCAGGTGTCGGGTAAGGCAAAAGAAACTTGGCCCACTCATTTCTATTCACTCTATATGTGGCAAAAAACATCTAAAGAACTGTCTGAGATGTGAATTTAAATAAATATGAAAAGACTGGGTCCATACATTATGTCACATTACTGCCATGGCTCATAACGTAAAAGGTAGGGCAGGTCAGGTCTCCCAAATCTCTGAAATTTCATGTTTTTGGCCCCATAATACAAATTTATCAGTCTCCGAACCCCTGTTTTGATTTTATTTGTTACATATCATCATATTGAACTAAGTTTGGCCCCAATTGACCCAGATAGATGCCATTTTCAGAAATTGATGACAAAAAATGCATATTTTGGGGTAGGGCAGGTGTCGGGTAAGGCAAAAGAAACTTGGCCCACTCATTTTTATTCACTCTATATGTGGCAAAAAACATCTAAAGAACTGTCTGAGATGTGAATTTAAATAAATATCAAAAGACTGGGTGCATACATTATGTCACATTACTGCCATGGCTCATAATGTAAAAGGTAGGGCAGGTGAGGTCTCCCAAATCTCTGAAATTTCATGTTTTTGGCCCCATAATACAAATTTATCAGTCTCCGAACCCCTGTTTTGATTTTATTTGTTACATCTCATCATATTGAACTAAGTTTGGCCCCAATTGACCCAGATAGATGCCATTCTCAGAAATTTATGACCAAAAATGCATATTTTAAGGTAGGACGGGTGTCGGGTAAGGCAAAAGAAACTTGGCCCACTCATTTTTATTCACTCTATATGTGGCAAAAAACATCTAAAGAACTGTCTGAGATGTGAATTTAAATAAATATGAAAAGACTGGGTCCATACATTATGTCACATTACTGCCATGGCTCATAACGTAAAAGGTAGGGCAGGTGAGGTCTCCCAAATCTCTGAAATTTCATGTTTTTGGCCCCATAATACAAATTTATCAGTCTCCGAACCCCTGTTTTGATTTTATTTGTTACATATCATCATATTGAACTAAGTTTGGCCCCAAATGGCCCAGATAGAGGCCATTCTCAGAAATTAATGACCAAAAATGCATATTTTGGGGTAGGGCAGGTGTCGGCTAAGGCAAAAGAAACTTGGCCCACTCATTTTTATTCACTCTATATGTGGCAAAAAACATCTAAAGAACTGTCTGAGATGTGAATTTAAATAAATATCAAAAGACTGGGTGCATACATTATGTTAAATTACTGCCATGGCTCATAATGTAAAAGGTAGGGCAGGTAAGGTCTCCCAAATCTCTGAAATTTCATGTTTTTGGCCCCATAATACAAATGTATCAGTCTCCGAACCCCTGTTTTGATTTTATTTGTTACATATCATCATATTGAACTAAGTTTGGCCCCAATTGACCCAGATAGATGCCATTTTCAGAAATTGATGACAAAAAATGCATATTTTGGGGTAGGGCAGGTGTCGGGTAAGGCAAAAGAAACTTGGCCCACTCATTTCTATTCACTCTATGTGTGGCAAAAAACATCTAAAGAACTGTCTGAGATGTGAATTTAAATAAATATGAAAACACTGGGTCCATACATTATGTCACATTACTGCCATGGCTCATAACGTAAAAGGTAGGGCAGGTCAGGTCTCCCAAATCTCTGAAATTTCATGTTTTTGGCCCCATAATACAAATTTATCAGTCTCCGAACCCCTGTTTTGATTTTATTTGTTACATATCATCATATGGAACTAAGTTTGGCCCCAATTGACCCAGATAGATGCCATTTTCAGAAATTGATGACAAAAAATGCATATTTTGGGGTAGGGCAGGTGTCGGGTAAGGCAAAAGAAACTTGGCCCACTCATTTTTATTCACTCTATATGTGGCAAAAAACATCTAAAGAACTGTCTGAGATGTGAATTTAAATAAATATCAAAAGACTGGGTGCATACATTATGTCACATTACTGCCATGGCTCATAATGTAAAAGGTAGGGCAGGTGAGGTCTCCCAAATCTCTGAAATTTCATGTTTTTGGCCCCATAATACAAATGTATCAGTCTCCGAACCCCTGTTTTGATTTTATTTGTTACATATCATCATATTGAACTAAGTTTGGCCCCAATTGACCCAGATAGATGCCATTTTCAGAAATTGATGACAAAAAATGCATATTTTGGGGTAGGGCAGGTGTCGGGTAAGGCAAAAGAAACTTGGCCCACTCATTTCTATTCACTCTATATGTGGCAAAAAACATCTAAAGAACTGTCTGAGATGTGAATTTAAATAAATATGAAAAGACTGGGTCCATACATTATGTCACATTACTGCCATGGCTCATAACGTAAAAGGTAGGGCAGGTCAGGTCTCCCAAATCTCTGAAATTTCATGTTTTTGGCCCCATAATACAAATTTATCAGTCTCCGAACCCCTGTTTTGATTTTATTTGTTACATATCATCATATTGAACTAAGTTTGGCCCCAATTGACCCAGATAGATGCCATTTTCAGAAATTGATGACAAAAAATGCATATTTTGGGGTAGGGCAGGTGTCGGGTAAGGCAAAAGAAACTTGGCCCACTCATTTTTATTCACTCTATATGTGGCAAAAAACATCTAAAGAACTGTCTGAGATGTGAATTTAAATAAATATCAAAAGACTGGGTGCATACATTATGTCACATTACTGCCATGGCTCATAATGTAAAAGGTAGGGCAGGTGAGGTCTCCCAAATCTCTGAAATTTCATGTTTTTGGCCCCATAATACAAATTTATCAGTCTCCGAACCCCTGTTTTGATTTTATTTGTTACATCTCATCATATTGAACTAAGTTTGGCCCCAATTGACCCAGATAGATGCCATTCTCAGAAATTTATGACCAAAAATGCATATTTTAAGGTAGGACGGGTGTCGGGTAAGGCAAAAGAAACTTGGCCCACTCATTTTTATTCACTCTATATGTGGCAAAAAACATCTAAAGAACTGTCTGAGATGTGAATTTAAATAAATATGAAAAGACTGGGTCCATACATTATGTCACATTACTGCCATGGCTCATAACGTAAAAGGTAGGGCAGGTGAGGTCTCCCAAATCTCTGAAATTTCATGTTTTTGGCCCCATAATACAAATTTATCAGTCTCCGAACCCCTGTTTTGATTTTATTTGTTACATATCATCATATTGAACTAAGTTTGGCCCCAAATGGCCCAGATAGAGGCCATTCTCAGAAATTAATGACCAAAAATGCATATTTTGGGGTAGGGCAGGTGTCGGCTAAGGCAAAAGAAACTTGGCCCACTCATTTTTATTCACTCTATATGTGGCAAAAAACATCTAAAGAACTGTCTGAGATGTGAATTTAAATAAATATCAAAAGACTGGGTGCATACATTATGTTAAATTACTGCCATGGCTCATAATGTAAAAGGTAGGGCAGGTAAGGTCTCCCAAATCTCTGAAATTTCATGTTTTTGGCCCCATAATACAAATGTATCAGTCTCCGAACCCCTGTTTTGATTTTATTTGTTACATATCATCATATTGAACTAAGTTTGGCCCCAATTGACCCAGATAGATGCCATTTTCAGAAATTGATGACAAAAAATGCATATTTTGGGGTAGGGCAGGTGTCGGGTAAGGCAAAAGAAACTTGGCCCACTCATTTCTATTCACTCTATGTGTGGCAAAAAACATCTAAAGAACTGTCTGAGATGTGAATTTAAATAAATATGAAAACACTGGGTCCATACATTATGTCACATTACTGCCATGGCTCATAACGTAAAAGGTAGGGCAGGTCAGGTCTCCCAAATCTCTGAAATTTCATGTTTTTGGCCCCATAATACAAATTTATCAGTCTCCGAACCCCTGTTTTGATTTTATTTGTTACATATCATCATATGGAACTAAGTTTGGCCCCAATTGACCCAGATAGATGCCATTTTCAGAAATTGATGACAAAAAATGCATATTTTGGGGTAGGGCAGGTGTCGGGTAAGGCAAAAGAAACTTGGCCCACTCATTTTTATTCACTCTATATGTGGCAAAAAACATCTAAAGAACTGTCTGAGATGTGAATTTAAATAAATATCAAAAGACTGGGTGCATACATTATGTCACATTACTGCCATGGCTCATAATGTAAAAGGTAGGGCAGGTGAGGTCTCCCAAATCTCTGAAATTTCATGTTTTTGGCCCCATAATACAAATGTATCAGTCTCCGAACCCCTGTTTTGATTTTATTTGTTACATATCATCATATTGAACTAAGTTTGGCCCCAATTGACCCAGATAGATGCCATTTTCAGAAATTGATGACAAAAAATGCATATTTTGGGGTAGGGCAGGTGTCGGGTAAGGCAAAAGAAACTTGGCCCACTCATTTCTATTCACTCTATATGTGGCAAAAAACATCTAAAGAACTGTCTGAGATGTGAATTTAAATAAATATGAAAAGACTGGGTCCATACATTATGTCACATTACTGCCATGGCTCATAACGTAAAAGGTAGGGCAGGTGAGGTCTCCCAAATCTCTGAAATTTCATGTTTTTGGCCCCATAATACAAATTTATCAGTCTCCGAACCCCTGTTTTGATTTTATTTGTTACATATCATCATATTGAACTAAGTTTGGCCCCAAATGGCCCAGATAGAGGCCATTCTCAGAAATTAATGACCAAAAATGCATATTTTGGGGTAGGGCAGGTGTCGGCTAAGGCAAAAGAAACTTGGCCCACTCATTTTTATTCACTCTATATGTGGCAAAAAACATCTAAAGAACTGTCTGAGATGTGAATTTAAATAAATATCAAAAGACTGGGTGCATACATTATGTTAAATTACTGCCATGGCTCATAATGTAAAAGGTAGGGCAGGTAAGGTCTCCCAAATCTCTGAAATTTCATGTTTTTGGCCCCATAATACAAATTTATCAGTCTCCGAACCCCTGTTTTGATTTTATTTGTTACATCTCATCATATTGAACTAAGTTTGGCCCCAATTGACCCAGATAGATGCCATTCTCAGAATTTTATGACCAAAAATGCATATTTTGGGGTAGGGCAGGTGTCGGGTAAGGCAAAAGAAACTTGGCCCACTCATTTCTATTCACTCTATATGTGGCAAAAAACATCTAAAGAACTGTCTGAGATGTGAATTTAAATAAATATGAAAAGACTGGGTCCATACATTATGTCACATTACTGCCATGGCTCATAACGTAAAAGGTAGGGCAGGTCAGGTCTCCCAAATCTCTGAAATTTCATGTTTTTGGCCCCATAATACAAATTTATCAGTCTCCGAACCCCTGTTTTGATTTTATTTGTTACATATCATCATATTGAACTAAGTTTGGCCCCAATTGACCCAGATAGATGCCATTTTCAGAAATTGATGACAAAAAATGCATATTTTGGGGTAGGGCAGGTGTCGGGTAAGGCAAAAGAAACTTGGCCCACTCATTTTTATTCACTCTATATGTGGCAAAAAACATCTAAAGAACTGTCTGAGATGTGAATTTAAATAAATATCAAAAGACTGGGTGCATACATTATGTCACATTACTGCCATGGCTCATAATGTAAAAGGTAGGGCAGGTGAGGTCTCCCAAATCTCTGAAATTTCATGTTTTTGGCCCCATAATACAAATGTATCAGTCTCCGAACCCCTGTTTTGATTTTATTTGTTACATATCATCATATTGAACTAAGTTTGGCCCCAATTGACCCAGATAGATGCCATTTTCAGAAATTGATGACAAAAAATGCATATTTTGGGGTAGGGCAGGTGTCGGGTAAGGCAAAAGAAACTTGGCCCACTCATTTCTATTCACTCTATATGTGGCAAAAAACATCTAAAGAACTGTCTGAGATGTGAATTTAAATAAATATGAAAACACTGGGTCCATACATTATGTCACATTACTGCCATGGCTCATAACGTAAAAGGTAGGGCAGGTCAGGTCTCCCAAATCTCTGAAATTTCATGTTTTTGGCCCCATAATACAAATTTATCAGTCTCCGAACCCCTGTTTTGATTTTATTTGTTACATATCATCATATTGAACTAAGTTTGGCCCCAATTGACCCAGATAGATGCCATTTTCAGAAATTGATGACAAAAAATGCATATTTTGGGGTAGGGCAGGTGTCGGGTAAGGCAAAAGAAACTTGGCCCACTCATTTTTATTCACTCTATATGTGGCAAAAAACATCTAAAGAACTGTCTGAGATGTGAATTTAAATAAATATCAAAAGACTGGGTGCATACATTATGTCACATTACTGCCATGGCTCATAATGTAAAAGGTAGGGCAGGTGAGGTCTCCCAAATCTCTGAAATTTCATGTTTTTGGCCCCATAATACAAATGTATCAGTCTCCGAACCCCTGTTTTGATTTTATTTGTTACATATCATCATATTGAACTAAGTTTGGCCCCAATTGACCCAGATAGATGCCATTTTCAGAAATTGATGACAAAAAATGCATATTTTGGGGTAGGGCAGGTGTCGGGTAAGGCAAAAGAAACTTGGCCCACTCATTTCTATTCACTCTATATGTGGCAAAAAACATCTAAAGAACTGTCTGAGATGTGAATTTAAATAAATATGAAAAGACTGGGTCCATACATTATGTTAAATTACTGCCATGGCTCATAATGTAAAAGGTAGGGCAGGTGAGGTCTCCCAAATCTCTGAAATTTCATGTTTTTGGCCCCATAATACAAATTTATCAGTCTCCGAACCCCTGTTTTGATTTTATTTGTTACATATCATCATATTGAACTAAGTTTGGCCCCAATTGACCCAGATAGATGCCTTTTTCAGAAATTGATGACAAAAAATGCATATTTTGGGGTAGGGCAGGTGTCGGGTAAGGCAAAAGAAACTTGGCCCACTCATTTCTATTCACTCTATATGTGGCAAAAAACATCTAAAGAACTGTCTGAGATGTGAATTTAAATAAATATGAAAAGACTGGGTCCATACATTATGTCACATTACTGCCATGGCTCATAACGTAAAAGGTAGGGCAGGTCAGGTCTCCCAAATCTCTGAAATTTCATGTTTTTGGCCCCATAATACAAATTTATCAGTCTCCGAACCCCTGTTTTGATTTTATTTGTTACATATCATCATATTGAACTAAGTTTGGCCCCAATTGACCCAGATAGATGCCATTTTCAGAAATTGATGACAAAAAATGCATATTTTGGGGTAGGGCAGGTGTCGGGTAAGGCAAAAGAAACTTGGCCCACTCATTTTTATTCACTCTATATGTGGCAAAAAACATCTAAAGAACTGTCTGAGATGTGAATTTAAATAAATATCAAAAGACTGGGTGCATACATTATGTCACATTACTGCCATGGCTCATAATGTAAAAGGTAGGGCAGGTGAGGTCTCCCAAATCTCTGAAATTTCATGTTTTTGGCCCCATAATACAAATTTATCAGTCTCCGAACCCCTGTTTTGATTTTATTTGTTACATATCATCATATTGAACTAAGTTTGGCCCCAATTGACCCAGATAGATGCCATTTTCAGAAATTGATGACAAAAAATGCATATTTTGGGGTAGGGCAGGTGTCGGGTAAGGCAAAAGAAACTTGGCCCACTCATTTCTATTCACTCTATATGTGGCAAAAAACATCTAAAGAACTGTCTGAGATGTGAATTTAAATAAATATGAAAAGACTGGGTCCATACATTATGTCACATTACTGCCATGGCTCATAACGTAAAAGGTAGGGCAGGTCAGGTCTCCCAAATCTCTGAAATTTCATGTTTTTGGCCCCATAATACAAATTTATCAGTCTCCGAACCCCTGTTTTGATTTTATTTGTTACATATCATCATATTGAACTAAGTTTGGCCCCAATTGACCCAGATAGATGCCATTTTCAGAAATTGATGACAAAAAATGCATATTTTGGGGTAGGGCAGGTGTCGGGTAAGGCAAAAGAAACTTGGCCCACTCATTTCTATTCACTCTATATGTGGCAAAAAACATCTAAAGAACTGTCTGAGATGTGAATTTAAATAAATATGAAAAGACTGGGTCCATACATTATGTTAAATTACTGCCATGGCTCATAATGTAAAAGGTAGGGCAGGTGAGGTCTCCCAAATCTCTGAAATTTCATGTTTTTGGCCCCATAATACAAATTTATCAGTCTCCAAACCCCTGTTTTGATTTTATTTGTTACATATCATCATATTGAACTAAGTTTGGCCCCAATTGACCCAGATAGATGCCATTTTCAGAAATTGATGACAAAAAATGCATATTTTGGGGTAGGGCAGGTGTCGGGTAAGGCAAAAGAAACTTGGCCCACTCATTTCTATTCACTCTATATGTGGCAAAAAACATCTAAAGAACTGTCTGAGATGTGAATTTAAATAAATATCAAAAGACTGGGTGCATACATTATGTTACATTACTGCCATGGCTCATAATGTAAAAGGTAGGGCAGGTCAGGTCTCCCAAATCTCTGAAATTTCATGTTTTTGGCACCGTAAAACAAATTTATCAGTCTCTGAACCCCTGTTTTGATTTTATTTATTGTATCTCATCATATTGAACTAAGTTTGGCAGGGGAAACTTTCCTACTTGATTTTAGTTACTATATATGTGGCTCAATACTGTTAAAGAACTGCATGAGGCGTTGTTCTAAACTAATATCAAATGACTGAGCCCATAAAGTATTTGATATTATTGCCATATAGCCCGTAATGTGAAAGGTAGGCCTATAGCAGCTCTGTGCTCATATGATTGTTAGTCAATTGTGCTCATTATAAGAGTGAAACATAGGAACGGTCTCAATTACTTGTGTTTCTTCAGTTAAAATAGCAATATATTAAATTCAAATTCAAATTCAATACAGTTTATTAGATAATAAATGACAAAGTTATATAAACACACAACAGGACCCTAATTGAAGCAGAGCTTGTTATATGGAAGGGCCCTCATGGTAATATATTGCTCACATTCATTCTTATACTTATAATAGGGGTTCAGTTTGTGGAGAAGAAATAATTAAGGTGTACCTGTACAAGGTCTAGTTCAGAGTGAGAGGTAATAAGGGGCCATGATAATAGGTGGGGGCTGATGGGAGGGGTGGGGTGGGGATATATTCACACTCATTTTTCATGGGTTGCAGCTTAATATTATGTTTGTAGCTCCAGGTTTAATTAATATATACTAGGTACTATGACTCATGTGATAAGGATATATTGGATGGTTACTTGTATAACTGGTTTAATGTTAATGCTTTGTTTCTTTGGTGACTTTTCAGATATTTTTATTCTGGCTAAGATCAATAAAGATAAAAATGCATGTTTAAATGTTAAATATTAGATAATTATGTTATATTATTCCTTTATTTTCCAGATAGCTTGGCTCAGATGACCACTTAATGACTTATAATAAAGCAGCTATGTGTTGTACTTATTTATGAAGTACTTCTTCAGATATTTAGGATAGGTTTGGTCAATTTCAATTCGGAGCTTGCAGTCATTTGGGAGTTCGTTCCACAAACATCTTGCTCTGGTTGATATAGTTGTCCTTGCTTTAGTTGTTCTCCTGTATTCACAATATAGATTTGAGTTTGCTTTAAATCGAGTATTATGATCATAATTAGACTTATGTGTCAAATAATAATACGACATCTGCTTTTAACCTATAACATATGTACTTTTAGTGGTGATAACCCGGCGACGCTATTGGACGCATTGTGTAGTATACTGACGTCTATACCGGATGTTTACAATTTGACATAGGGCAGACGGGTCTGTTTCTCCCTGTAGGAGTATACCTTACTTGTGCTGAAGGCGTCTGGATACATTTCTGTACTCTGATTTGTTCATACCGGTAACACAACCTCTTGAAGAAGGCTATTCAACGTTACCATGTATTGATTATGTGTGATGCTAAACTCATTGTGATCTCAAATATATCTCCCATCAAGCGATGTGAACCGAAATATGCCCCAGTGCAAAGAAGTATAACTTTGTAATTAACTTGTTATTCACCATATATACGGTAATGGTATTTATTGAGCAAGGAGTTTAATCTAAAAAAAAAATACATTTTATTAAATCAAAATTTTTAAACGATCAAAATGTACGCGAAGCTGACGAACTGGCTGCCGCTGAAAAAGGCTCCCAAATGGAGCCTGATTAAGATTTATAAATGTGCGCGAATGACATAAAGGGGTCCCTTTGCAGGGGCCGCAGGCACACGTATACAGTCAGCCACCAGTATATTATATATAGGACAGGCATGATAATGAAATTATATAAATTAATGTGGTCACTCGTGTCGGATGTTATAACGGGCCATAACAGTGTTAGTTTTTTGCGTTATATTTCAGACCTAACATTTATTAAGGATGCAAAATCGGAATGAACGGTCCCAAAACTACTATTTATTTGGCTTCGGGGTTAATAACAAATATTTTATTCGAAGTTCGAGTCGAGGAACCCATGCACATATCAATGCTCAGAGCGGTCAGCTATATCGATTTTTTAAATTTGTTATGTAATTTATGGCGGCCTGGCAAATATTAGTCAAGTCGATGGTGTCGGACCAACTTGCGGATGAAGATGGATAACTCCAAAATCAAGTGGCTTTGGGTATATTAGATATTTGACATACCGGCCAAATTGCATTGAACAAAATGTTGATAAATAACACGTTTTGGACAATTTTATAGTTGACTGTGGTTAAATTCCTTTTGGGTAATTAATCGATGCTGATAACTGAAGCGCATTTAAAAAAAATGGTGTGGTTGTTGTTAAGTTGGAATCTGATGATATGGAGACCATCGAATCGGATTGAGTACCGGTACCTTTAACCAATATATATCGGGACGTGCGTGACGACGGGATTTGGGTGTATGTGGGGTGGGGTGGAACTATACACCCTTAATTTGTCGTTGATTGTGGGATATCTGAGATCTCAGTGACCATATACCCTATATCGCGTTTTCAGATCCACTTATTATATAGACCATATAGCCGGTTCCGAGTATAATCAACCCAGGTATGTGACGACAGGGATGGGGCCAGTCTGGGTGAACGTCGACTCTATATTTGAAATATTCAATGTTCTAATGAATATTTAGGTATGAGTTTACTCAGACTGGGATGGGGCGTATATATGGGAGGGACGCTACACCCTATAGTCCGTGATTGTGGGACAGCTTGAATCTCAGTGATCGTCTGCCGCGAGTTCTGTTCTATGTCCACCCAGTCACACCAGCGGCATGGCTCATCAACCCATGCAGGGATCGACAGTGTGACTGTGTGTGGGGAGGTACGCGCCCTCAGTCCGTGATATTTGCCCAGCTATACTCATCTGCATCCCTCTCGCGTTCTGCTACAAAATTATGATGTCGGTTTTTCCGGCTTTTGTTCTTCGTAGACCACTGATACTGCTACAGTCAACTGAACTTTTGTTCACATCAAAGCGTTTATAGATGAAGCATGAATCGAATCTCACATGCACCTGCCCACCCATGCAGGTTTTAATTAACCCTTTCTTTACTAAATGGATTCTCACTCAGATTTAAAAATATACATTGGAAATTTATGGGTATATCGTCATTGGTGGGGGGGGGGGGGGGCCGTTTTGTATATAAGCACACGGCAAACAGACTAAATTAATACAAGCACATGATTCATATTCATTGGTGGGATATTTTCGGATAATAAGATCAACCTACACTCTAAGAAAACAGCTCCATATTTGGTTCCCCAGAGAACCATATACCTTCATAGAACCAAATAGTTTGGTTCCACACTGCTTTGGTTCTATCTGGAACCAAATCCTAAGTTTGGTTCTTTCAAGAACCCACAAATTCAATGTTTGTGTGTGAACACGACCCAGCTTAAATGTCCTTGTCTAAAATTTAACAATATGTACACATGTTTGGGGTTAAGATGGTATGGGGAAAGACTAAATCAAGCAGGATTCCTTTGAAATACCAATGCACATATGCCTAGACTGTTTCAAGTCATTTGTATAGACTCTGATCATTTGATTGCTGGCGGGGGTAACTTTATTGCTCATATCACAAATAGGGGAAAACGTGTTGAACAATAACTTTATTGATATAACTTGATAATTCCTTCAGACATCAGAACATCTGCAGAGTCTATTCGGTGAACCAACATCATGTGATATAAATTTTTAAGGGTATAACGTATTTACGAACTGATAGAACATTCAGAAACAGACACTAAATACATTAATAATGTCATGGAACATTGTTTCCACAAGCATGCACTCATAATTGTTTCATAGTAAGCATTTAAGGAACCAAATGGGAACTCAAAGGATCTATTTGGTTCTATGTTCTGTTCTATCAGGGGAACCAGATAGAGAACTAGAGCAGGTCACATTGGTTCTCTCCTCAGGACAAATAATAGAAAAAGTTTGGTTCCATGTGGAACACTAATGTCTGTTGTGGACTTGAATTGGTTCCTTTAAGTTGGTTCTTCGAAGAACCAAAACATGTTTGGTTATTTATGTTGGTTCTTCGTGTAGAACCGAAACATGTTTGGTTCTTCATTATTGGTTCTTTGTTGAACTTACTACTTGAACATTTCCTAAGAGAACAAAAGGATCTGCACATTTTACCCAGTACTAAATGTCTATAGCAGTGAATACATTTCCTAAGGGAACTACTCATCAATGAGACTTAATAAGTATTTAGTATAGCAAGGGTTAAGGCGTGGGATAGGAAGCACTCACCCTTGGAGCCAGATATTTATGTCAGACCATTGGCAAGCCTTGCTCTGGCACAAATATCTGGCCGTTAGGATAAGACTTGTTCATTCCGACAGGCCGTGATGGATAATAACATATGTCTGGGCTATTAGGGGCCCCCAGGTGGTGAGACTGGTTAAAAAACAAACAAAAAACAAGTTACAATTTCCGATATTTTATCTCACGATATATACATTTATAATTCTACTAAAACATAATAATATAAACACTTTTTCAAATGAATAAGATAAAATATGTCTACATTTTTTTCAATTGTGTGTCATGCTGAAAATAATTATTTTGATTTTGGGAAGACAAAAGTTACAAACAGTGAAATATACCTTTGAAAAATCTATAAATTAATGATGACCGATTTCTGGTGACTTTCAGATAAAAGGTCAATAAACAGTAACATTGACAGAAAAACAGACCAAACAATGGCAACAGTGCAACAGACGAGTATTCAGTACTATCAGTAAGCATACAGCAATGGTTCATTTGAAATTCACAGATAATGACAATTTTAGTGTACTTCAAATACAAAACCTATTACATTATTTGACATAGAAAATCATTTGAGACATTGTGCATGTTGCATTAGGGTTTTGTTTAGATAACACAATGGTAGATCATGGCATGAATCTTTACTCTGGCATTTCCACCAGTTCAATAGCTGGGAACTTTTTGATGTTCAGACCTGTTCTGACGGGGAACTTTTAACATTGAAAAAACAATGCAGGGAATATATTTCTTAGTTAATACGTGTTCCTTAAAAGGTATTTCCCAGTAGGAGATTGTTCAAACTCAAGAATATATATGATTTTGGCAAAATTTGTGAGCCAATTTAGCAACACACATTGAATTTATTACCCTGGAGAAACTCCATGATTGTAAGTGACTCGAAGAAAAATTTGGCTCACATAAGTCACCTAAATCATGTGATATCAATCTGGGACTTTCACAGGGTTTCACCTGCTGTGATATACATGTATTTTACATTAGTAAGGAACATGTATTAACCAAGAAATATATTATCTGTATAGTTTTTTTTAAGTATTATAATATAATGTTCCCCATCAGAACATAAATAATTTCCCAGGTTTTGAACTGGTGAAGTATGATCACTACAGGTGTAGCTGGAGTAGAGATCCATGTACATTAATGCTCTAAATAATCGACTCCTTTCCGATGAATGGCAACAAGCCCTATTTCTGCCTAAATCCTGAAAAGTTACCCATAATTCTGCTGTGGTTAAGGAGTCGATTATTTAGAGCATTACTGTATGATCTAGCACAATGGTAATAAATCAAAATATGACTCACAGTAGTAATCCTCAGAAACAAAGAAGTACTCTTTTTGAGTATTATCAATATAATGAAATGACCAATCATACACTATGTCTGAATTAATTAATTAAACAGTACCAACATTTGTGGTTATCATCTGAATTTCAAAAGAAAATTGCTGCAACTTCATTTTATATCTGAAGAAATTTTTTATACATACACAGGTATCTCAAGTTTAAATTTTTTCGGACAAGTGACTTTATATTTTGACTGATTTTGATTATCTTTAAAAAAAAAATGATATATATTATAATATGGTAAGGCCAGATAAAAAAAAAATTATAGGGGGAAAGCCTCATCCCAAAAAACTTGCTCATGAACCATTTTTATGACCTGCCATAAATAAGTATATAAATAAATATCGCCCATCCCTATTCATCTGGAAGAAGTTTTCATGGCAAAAGCTGACAACACATAAGATTTATCAATGTGTTGTTATTCTATAAAAATAAATATCCATCTAACAAGTCATCGTTTTTATATAGTAATTGATATATATTGCATATAAACACCAACACTGTTGAATTTAGTTTGAGGCTGGTGTCCATTTAGAGACAGAGTTTACAGTAATGCCCTAAATAATCGACTCCTTACCCACAGCAGAATTATGGGTAATTTTTGCAGGATTTAGTCGGAAATATGGCTTGTTGCCATTCATCGGAAAGCTCTCCCTGGTTAAGGAGTTGATTATTTAGGGCATTACTGTACATCAAATTATACAGATGAAGTTTCCATGTGTAATGAATAATATTGTATCCATGCAACTTGTGTTAAAACATCCGTGGATATGAAATTAAGGGTAGATGTGATGGACATCAGTCCTTATCAGGGAAGAATCCAGAGATAATTTGGGGACACCTGTTTCCAGCGGAGGATACATTTATTCCCATATAACTTAATAAGGCTTCTGTGCCGAACCAACACAGATACATGTTCATATACATGTACATGTATTATAAATATGACATAATATTTCTTATTTCAAAATTAAACATGCAAATAAGGGCTATATTTCAACTGCAGATTTTTTATTTACATAACATATTTTAGAATTGCCTTGGAAAATTCAGGTTGACTCAATACTGTCCACTAGGAATTTGGGGACATTTGGTCTTCTCCAGTTTGGCCACCCATACCTGTAACATGTATCAAAACAGCCCTGGAAATTTCCCTGGTCCTCATTATGTATATTGCCTATGATTAGTGTCTTTGTTGAATATGGGACTGAAACAGATATTTTATAGATAAACACCTGCCTCCTCACACAAATTATTTGAAATAAGTAATAAATAAATATTTCTGCCTCCCTCATCACTTTGGAAAAAAAATATTGCCTATTCTGTTTTTCTGTTCTAATATATTAAAATTATAACAGTAGTTCCCAGACCCCTTTTAGTCTCAACATTGACCCAACAAGGAAAAATGTTTGTAGTACCTCCAGCTTATAGGTGTTTTGTTGGCGAAGCTGTTGAATACAAGTTACTCATTTCACATGCACCATAAAAATCTACCCTTTTGCATGTAGGTATGTTTGGTTATATTCAATAGTGACACAGAATTAACAATCATATTCTGATATTGTTGATAGAGTAATGCCAACATTCCCACATATACATAAACACACACAATAGGGCCACGCGAGAAGCAATAAGAACAC
The DNA here is from genome assembly GCA_032622095.1 of Siphonodentalium dalli. Lineage (NCBI taxonomy): Eukaryota > Metazoa > Mollusca > Scaphopoda > Gadilida > Siphonodentaliidae > Siphonodentalium > Siphonodentalium dalli. Next base: position 202,696,062 of record CP136061.1, on the reverse strand, counting down.
CATTAGGTGATAGGTGCCAATGTCTTTGGCATAGATACTTGTTTCGCAATAGTGAATACAAATTGACAAAAAATAATTATCACAAAAGAACCTGCTCAATTTGACATGGTACAAGGTCTGCCTCTCATTTAGAACCTTTATGGCCATTGGCATTCAAGCCATTTGGAAATCGTGATACTCATCAACTCAAAAACATATGATTCCCCACCGTGATCAAGCCTGAGTTTAGTTTGCCTGTCATTTGCAAAATGAGGTCCCAAAAGGGTGAATTTAGTGATGCTATCACACAGAGTGGGCTAGGATCACCAAATTCACCCTTTGGGGACTTCATTCTGCTTAGGCCTCATCTTCTGGGAAGCATCTATGGCCTCAAATTAACATTGTTTTTAGTTACTTTTTCACTTCTGGCAAGATTCTATATCCCAGTTTGCAGAAGATAACATGCATAATTTAGGTGACTAATGGGTGAACATCGCCAACTTCAAGTTCAACTGGGGAACTTCAATCTGATCCTAGGTCTCCCATAGCAGTTGAGACCTAAGCAGAATAAGGTTCCCAGAGGGTGAATTTGGTGATGCTAGCCCACTGTGTGGGATAGCGTCACTAATTTCACCCTCTGGGGACCTCATTCTGCAAATGACAGACACACTATTTCCCGGCTTGGAGACATTTGAGTTATAGACAGGATGATGGATTTCTCAGTTTGACCTTCAATGGCCAGGTTCAGTAACACTTTTGTCTAATACAGTAATGCCCTAAATAATCGAATCCTTAACCACAGCAGAATTATGGGTAATTTTTCAGGATTTAGTCGGAAATATGGCTTGTTGCCATTCATCGGAAAGCTTTCCGATGAATGGCAACAAGCCATATTTCCGACTAAATCCTGAAAAATTACCCATAATTCTGCTGTGGTTAAGGAGTTGATTATTTAGGGCATTACTGTATAATGTGCAGGTACGACTTTTTAGAACCCAACCGACGATGTGTTACTATGCTACATTGTATTGATATAGAGATGCAGTCACTACATGATTTGTCATGAAAATCCTAGATGGTAATACAATTAGGCATGTCATGTAGTAAAACATTTGAGACAAATGTAGTAGTATCACAAACTATTGGTATATTTATGTACGATAATGTGGATAAGATCAAAAGAGTTCAATCACAACACGATTAACTTCAAAAGGGAGCGATAAAAATACAGCTCAATGGTTTCAAAACTTTTCCAATCGAATGACTGTATATTGAATCAGTCCAGCACAGTTAGTATTGTTATGAGATAGTATATGTTGTAATCACTTTACAAACAAAATAATAATCAGAAAATAACAGATAATATTTACAGTGAAAATCTATACAATTTATCACATAAGATTGTGGTTTTGAGTGTCACATAAATACTAATATGGAGACATGGAATAATGACTATGAGGGGTGTGGAGTAAAATAAAGCTGTCATGTGAAGTGAAAGTCCAGGTGGCTCAAAATTCCACATAAAAGCTTTCAGATAAAGCCCCATGTAATGTTTGAGTAATTTCTATTGACACCGTGGGAAAACATTCCATTAACCTTTTGATGACTGGAGCTTCCTGAATTTTTGCGAAAACCCTGTGCCAATGCATTCTCTTATATATGCGAGTTTCACATATGGAGCCTCACAATTAAAGAGCATACATTGACCTAACAAAATTTACCTTGACCTTGTAAGTCAGTGAATTCTCTTATCTATGAGAGGCTCCCACATATAAGAGAATGCCGTCACACAGGAACTTTAATGCTGCACCAGCACAGCTCCCGTCATGAAAGGGTTAAGCACAATTAGGACCCCTGGGCTCATATCACCAGCTGGGTTTATATATAGTCTAGGTGATTTATACTGGGCGATGCTCAGGGAATCTACCAGTGGTCGTCGATCAGATTAACATCGCTGTGGTATATGATTATCCAATCAAGAATATTTGATGGTGTTCATAGAATGACCACTATTGTTGATCGCCAGTTACAGAAAAACTTGTACATAGCAGTAAAGGCTTGGTTCATTTCAATCATGAGCAACAATGGGAAAGGTCGTGGAGCAAAACATACAGTAATGCTCTAAGTAATCGACTTCTTAACCACAGCAGAATTATGGGTAACTTTTCAGGATTTAGTCGGAAATATGGCTTGTTGCTTACTTAGAGCATTACTGTATCTCACTGACGAAGGAACAATTTTTGTATATTGTTCTTAAAAATTTTCACATTCTTGAATTTAAGGAGACTATATATCAAGCAATGCCAGAAAAATAAGGCTTAGAAAGCGATTTAGTCGTGAGGAAGTGTCTATTGAAAAATGGCAAATTTAATTGATTGGGTCAACAACAGTGTGTGTCGTAAATACTAGTGAAGGTTGCAAATACTTTCTTGCATTGAGCTGCTGCCGAACAAGATGGCTCGTTAATAAAATATAAAATAAACCCAGCTGGTAAATATGAGAACTGGGCTCGTATTCACTAACTGGGTTTATATATAGTCAAGATAGTTTATACTGGGCGAGGCACAACGCAAAGCTGTCTGTGGTTGTTGATCAGATTGACATTGTGGCGGTACAGGATTATCCAATCAAAGGGATTTGACAACTACCATAGATCACCTATGCGTGTAGAAGTATACATGTTTGGTTCATTTCAGTTATGGGCAGCGTTTTGTGTACAAACTTCCACATTCTTGAACATAACAGCCCCAATTATATCATCGACACGCATTCCACAGAAAGATTCAGTCTGAATATCTTCCTCTATATGCAGATTTTATCCGGTGAGTTGATGCGATGAGGAGGTTGAGGTGGTGGCGACTGATTGGGTTAATCATATCAACAATATTGCGTGTCGTAAACACTATTGCGAAGGTATGGCGTGAGTTCAGCCGCTACCAAATAAACTAGCCAGTTAAAACAAGGGCATAATTCTGGTAAAAACTAATTGAATCGGCTAGCGACCGGTGCATAGCATAGGTCCTCAACTTAACTCAAGTCGGTCGCAAGTTTGTTATCAAATAAGGCTTTGGGAAATAGGAAATTTCAGCGTACACATATTTTGAAAGAAAATTACATCACAACTTTTTTAAGTTGGTTATTTATTTATAAGAATGCAGATTAAAACTGTTTTCACTACAATCAATGCCGTTGCTTCGAAAATACTATCTGTTGGCAGCAGCTACATCTGTATCTATATCTGTAAATGACCAGCACCATATTTTGAGGCCTGTAATTGGTTTTATATTAATACACCTGGACTGTATTTTAAATGACTGATGGGTATCATGTTAATAATGATCATGCTGTAATGGAATTATAAGCTCTGTATAGTGTGTGTGAGCATATGATATATACGGTAATGCCCTAAGTAATCGACCCCTTAACCACAGCAGAATTATGGGTAACTTTTCAAGATTTAGTCGGAAATATGGCTTGTTGCCATTCATCGGAAAGCTCTCCCCGAGGTTAAGGAGTCGATTAATTAGGGCATTACTGTATGATATATACCATTTATATGATACCAATATATATATATAATAATTAGTGTAGCACTGATTTCATCCATCTCTTTAACCCTTTCTAAATGATTATCCCATTCAGTTATAAAAGTATACATTTGAATGGTCTGGATATTATTCATATGGAGGGATGTCCATGAAATATAAGCAGATGACAGACGGACAAAATAGATACTACAAATATTCCTATTCATTGGTTAGAAATATTGAGATAATAACCCGTTCATGACGGGAGCTGCGCTGGTGCAGAAATTAAATATCCTGTGCCAGTGCATTCTCTTATATCAGGGAGACTCGCATATATAAGAGAATGCACTGCCTTACAATGTCAAGGTAAATATTGATGGGCCAATGTATCCCTCATCACTTTGGAAAAAAATATTCCCTCATGAATAACTATTTTGTTTATCTGTCCTAATATATATTAAACTTTTTAAACAAGTTACTCATTTAACAAAATTTTAAGACAAAACTTATACATGCTTAACCCTTTGAGTGCCAGGTCCTATTTTTGTATCAACCCATATACCCTGTGCCAATGCATTCTCTTATATATGCGAGTCGACCATAGGTCGCCTCGCATATATAAAGGAATGCATTGGCCTAACAATTTTTCATCATTTGTTATTATTTTTTACAATTTTAATAATTTTTAAAAAATCTAAAAAAAAAAAATGTTTTTTATTTTTTTATTTTTTTAGGGCCGATTTTACAGACCGTAAATTAGGGCCGATGAGATCGGCCCCTGGCACTGAAAGGGTTAACAGGTGATAAGAAAACATGTACCATAAAAATCTACCCTTTTACATGTAGGTATGTTTGATTATATTCAACAGTGACACAGAATTAACAATCATATTCTCTTATATTGTTAGCCAGTGATTTGTTGATAGAGTAATGTCACATTGTCCACATATACATAAATATACCCAAGAGCAGACCTTTAACCCTTTAATAACGGGAGCTCCTCTGGTGCAGCATTAAAGATCCTATGCCAGTGCATTCTCTTATATATAATATATATATATATGAGTCTCACATATATAAGAGAATGTACTGGCTTAAAAGGTCAAGCTAAATTTTGTTAGGCCAATGCATTCTCTTATATATGTGACCTTCCATATGGGAGACTCACATATATAAGAGAATGCATTGGCACAGAGTTTTGGCTAAATTTCAGGAAGCTCCAGTCATGAAAGGGTTAACCTGATGAATCGATTTAAATATTAATGCATTCCTGTTGCTCCAACCCATACCAACTCGATTATAACATGCCTTAATAATAGGTTAAAAGGTTGATTAGGCCACGCATAGTCAATTCCCGTTTCTCATGTCACCACGCTCATGCCCCAAATCTCAGTACATTCAACCTTTTTATTCCCATTCAAGCTGTCGGGAAAGTTTTAATCAAAATAATTGCGCTACTTTTTATGCACAACAAACACACACAGAATTGAGAGAGAACAGATCTGTTTACCAGTTCAGATTTCCGATTCATTACTGTAATAGGTAACTATGTTCAAACATTTGTTAACCCTTGCATTACTGGAGGTGCCTGAAATTTTGCAAAAACCCTGTGCCAACACATTCTCTTATATATAGGGAGCCTCGCATATATAAGAGAATATATTGGCCTAACAATATTTACCTTGACCGTGTAAGCCAGTGTATTCTCTTTTATATAATAATGAGGCTCACTATGGGAGACTCGCATATAGAAGACAATGCACAGGATCTTTATTGTCGCACCAGCAGGTCCCGTCATGAAAGGGTTAAACATGTGATTCATTTTGTTTTCAATCTCAGTAAAAAATGCATTTATCATACTTGATTGGGTGATTTTTCATAGCGACAAGCAACTGAAATTAGACCCTGAGATATGTTTGACGGTGGAATGATTCATTGGTGTGTGCCCCAGAAATAGGAAAGGATAATATAAATACGAGTGCTTGCAATGGCAATGCACTTACTAAAGACGTAAAACATTCCAGTGGCCTAACTAGTTTAAAAACTAACCTCAAGACGAACCTATTCAAGTCACACTTCGGATCACCGCCCTCAGAATAAAAATTAACATACTCATCTCAGGCCAAAAATAACTGACCATTTCCGTTTGCATAATTATAATAAATGTATCACTGTTGATTTGTGAAATATGTTAGAATGTGTGTATGTGTGTGTCATATATGTCACCCGCCATATCAAATCCAGTCGTAAGTCGGGATTTTTTTTACCCTGTGCCAATGCATTCTCTTATATATGCGAGTCGACCATACATGTAGGTCGCCTCGCATATATAAGAGAATGCATTGGCCTAACAATTTTTTACAATTTTAATAATTTGTTCTTGTATTCTTTAACAATTTTATAATTTCACCCATACAGAGCCCCAGACAAACAGGAGCAGACGACACTCTTCTATATGCTTCTATATATGTGTGGGGCTCCCTGAAGGGTAATGGATGTTTTTTTATTTTATGTCCTAAAAATTGTAAGAAACATTTATTAAAAAAAAATGATAAAATTTTTTTAGGCCAATGCATTCTCTTATATATGCGAGGCGACCTATGGTCGACTCGCATATATAAGACAATGCATTGGCACAGGGTAAAAAAATCCCGACTTACGACTGGATTTGATATGACGGGTCACATATGTGTGTATACGAGGTTGTCATAATATCAAATATCATTGTTTTATACATTTATGTTCTATTGTATGTGCAGGGCTCTGAGCTACGGGGATAAGGTGCTCAACAAATCCCCTCTATTATTATTATTATTATTTTCCCAATTTTTGACCTGAGAAACAGGATATTGAATTTGCATGGTTAGATAAACTGAATAACTCAAGTTGACAACCTGAGGTAAAATATCTGAATGGAGATTTTATAATAATCATTGTAACAAAATAAAAATTTTGTCAAAAATTAAATTTTTTAACATATTTTTGAATGCACTTTGAGTGCGACTCAACACTTTTCATCTAATGCCAGAAATAGTCACACATCACAACCAGTTTTATCAAACAAAATACTGACCATTTGATGTGGGGACATGTCTTTGGAGTGAATTAATTTTTTGGCATTATTCCTTAGGACATTAAAACAAATACCTGTATTCCCATGCAATTATATTTATAAATTGTGTCAGTGAAATGCTTTTTATTTTAACTTTTGTCCAAGAGGTCCAGAAAATATTGCAAGAATTGATAAATCTATCGCATACAATCCTACAATTTTTTACACAAATGTAAACTCTTTTTCTCATTGCATCATCAATAGAACTTTGAATTGAATTTTGCACTCTTAAGAAAGTTCTGCATTAATTTGGTATATATAATTGCATGTGCATGGGAATGAACGGTACTGAGTGAGAATACAGAATTTTTTTTTAATTTGGCCTATGTTTAACACTTTCTTTGCTAAATGGATTCTCCCATCAGCTAATTAAAGGACACATGGGAATGGTTTAATAATCATCTGGGGGATGTTCAGGAAAATTAACCAGATGACAGATAGAAGAATAAATACAAGCGCAAATGAATTCCTACTCATTCGTTGAAAATTTCAGATATTAGAGACCTTTTGCAAAATCACAATTACGATTACAGATATGATATATTGTCCTAGTAAGGTGGACACCATCACAACTTATATAATTATGATGGTTAATTGATGAGATGGCATATGCCCCACTATATAAAGTTACATATATTTGATGGAAATAGTAATATGTGTCTCTTTCAGATCCCATGTTCATATCCATGTTATATACATCACACAGATAATGTTAGAGCAACCCCAAGCAGGACAGGTGGCAAATCCTTGACACATCTCACATAATTAAACTGAGTGGGGTATATTTCGTCTCACATAAGAACCCCTGTGTGTAAATATTGAATTTTGGCCGTATACTGGCAGGATATTGTCCATATCCATAATTGTATTCGATTTTGCGAAAGGTCTCTATTAAGTTCAACAAATGGCCTATGTTTGTTGAACTTATTATCTGAACATTTCCCGAGGGCACTAATCAGAAATGAGCATTTAGCAAACAAAGTGTTAAAAACATTTGGGTCAATAATCATATACCAATGTTTCATAATTTTCATCTATGAGCAGTACTTAGCAGATCCATGAAATCATTGCTGGTGAAACACAAAGACACAGAATACAGCACTGTTTATGACATTCCAGGCAGATAGTATCAAACACCTGTTGTCCATGGCAGAACACCACCTCACAACCTCTTTATGCTATGAGTAGCCGAGTCGAGAAAGAGCCATCTCCCTCCGGAGCCTCACAATCTCATGAAACATGTCCTTATCTGAAGAAAAAAGATTAGGAGGCTTCAAAATATGGTGCCATTCATTTACAGAATGAGGTTCCCAGTGGGCTGGCATCACTAAATTCACCCCCGGGGACCTCATTCTGCTAAGGTCTCATCTCCTGTTGAAATCTTTATTATCAAATTAAAAAGTTTCTTAGTTTCTTTCGAAATTTCTTTTTCTTATCTAGTTTTGTTATTGGCAGGTGACACAATGAATAATTGAGGATCCCAAATGGGCGCACATCACGATCTTCACCATCTGGGAACTTAATTCTGACACTAGGCCTCAATTAACAGATGAGGCCATGCATAATGAGGTCCTCAGAGAATGAATTTGGTGATGCTAGCCTGCTGTGTGAGGTAGCGTCGCCAAATTCACCCTCTGGGGACCTCATTCTGCAAATGTCCAGCAGCATATTTTGTATGGCCAATTGAAACATGGGCAGGGCGGAAACCAAATCTAAAATGATATATGAGCGGAAGGACAAAAATTCAACATTGTCAGATGAACCAAGAGGGATAACTCTTGAACAGAAAATGGAAACAACATAACTGAACTGAAAGCCCTCCTGATGCCAAACCTCCATACCCCAAATTTCAACAGAATCCAATAGCCCATGTCGGAGATATATGAGAGGACGGACAGAAATCAAACATTTTCAGACAAAGGGGATAACTCTTGAATGAAAAATGTGAACTATGTCAGTGAATGCTCTTTTGAAAGCCCTCCTGATGCCAAACCATCGAGATCTGATAACCCATGGTTGAGTTATATGAGCGGACAGATGTATATCCAACATTTTCAGAAAAACAAAGAGGGATAATTCTTGAACAGAAAATGTGAATGTCAATGAAACATCTTTTGAAAGCCCTCCTGATGCTAATCTGCATACCAAATTTCATTGTGATCTGATAACGCATGGTTGAGATATATAAGCAGACGGATGCATGCAACTATAGTATAACATTTCCCACAGGTTATTGATCAACATTTTGTTTAACGAAATTTGGTCTGGATTGTCCAATATCTGACACCCAAAGCCACTTGAATTTATAGTTATTCATCTTCATCTGCATTTGGTCTGAGACTGACTTCTCATCAACTTTTTGCCAGGCCACCAAAAAGTACTGGTGGCGAAAAATAATAGATATCAGAAATCGATAGCTGATCACTCTTGAGCTTTGATTGGTGGGTTCCTTGACTCAAATAAAATATTTTTCACCCCAGAATCCACAGAAATAGTAATTTGGGAGCGTTAATTCGGATTATGCATTTTTAAAGGGATTATTCATCAGTATGCTAAATATAGATGCTAAAAATACACAGAATATGTAAGCAAACTGCAATGTTCTACCAACTATATTCCCATCTATGGCGAATGACAAGTTTTATTTCAGTGGAAATTTGATGTTTATATGTAATTGTACATATAAATAATATCATGCGCGCTAAAAAAAGAAAGAGGGTGCACAGTTTTCTTTGATATCGATATTAACTTTAATATAGAAATACACACCTTCACCTTTGACTAAACCTTTAAAGATATACCGTATGTATGTATAAAAGTTACAAACAGCAGCTATCTGTAAGAAATAAATGAATTTATACATGAGTGCATTGCTAACTATTAGTGGAAATAATATTGTTAAGAGAAAGAGAGAACATTTAAAAATTATTTAGCAAATAAAAATTGTATATTTATATTATTAGATTCTTCAACAATCAAAACATCCTCAATCATTCTTATTAAAAGATACTGTAACTGAATAAAGCTATGCTTCATGCTTGCAACAAATGTGAAGACCTTTTTTTCATCCAAAGAGTCAAATTCTAAACAAAGACAATTTCTGCTCTTCTGAGAAACATGTCTTATTGTAATATATGATGAGCTCATTCTATAGCAATGGCTCTGAACAGATTATAGGCAAACTTTGAAATAGTGGGTCTGTCATTTGCAGAATGAAGTCCCCAGAGGATGAATTTAGTGATGCTCTCTGGGGACCTCTTTCTGCTTAGGCTTATTCTTTTGGTAAGTATCTATGGTCTCAAGTTAACATTATTTTTAGTTATCTTTCCCTTCTGTTCAGTTTCTATATCCCCTAATTTGCAGAAGATAAAATGCATCAACGAGGTGACTAATGGTTGAACATCACCAACTTCAATTGGGAAACTTCAACCTGAGCCTAGGACTCCCATAGCTAAATTTGGTGATGCTAGTCGCCGTTTGGGATAGCATCACTAAATTCACCCTCTGGGGACCTCATTCTGCACATACAGACATACTATTTCAAGGATTGCTATTCAATAATGATGTACAAAGTCCATGCAAAGTCTATTTCTTGTTTCTCATGCAAAAACATTTTGAAAATGATGCGAGTGCGGGTAGTTAAATTTGATTATTTACTTCTGGGGCACACAGCAACGAAGTGTAATTTCAGTCAAGCCTTGAAATAGTGTGCCTGTCATTTGCAGAATGAGGTCCCCAGAGGGTGAATTTAGTGATGCTACCCTGCATAGCGGTCTAGCATCACTAAATTCACCCTCTGGGGACCTCATTCTGAAAATGACAGACACACTATTTCAAGGCTTGCATTCAGTTGCCCATGGCCATTATTTCTCAAACATATATCCGTAAAACGTTTGTTGATAGATTCCATGATTTATTTCGCCAAAAATTGGCTAATTAACAATGATCAACTCAGATCAACTGAGATAGCAGTCGCAATCCATCCAATGTTTGGACATAGTTACCAATTACAGTAAGAATCGGAAATCTGGACTGGGAAATGGGTTTGTTCGAATCTCAATTCTGCGCGTGTCTGTATACAAAAAACATACAGTAATAATTGTGTACCAATTAAAGTGATATGAAACACTCGGGTAGGGTGATCAAATAGAAAATGAGAATAATCTTACTCAAAGTAGTTATTTTTTACGAATATTAATCCCAATTGACAACACACACCGTCTTTCTTATATATTAATTACATGCAATGACTCTCGATGGCGAAATCTTTGGTGTTAATTTATCGCCGATAGTTGCGTCCCGAATCGGGATGTAAATATTTACAATTGAGCATAGTTCAGACGATGTTTTCTATGGAGTGATATGGTCGATTTCTTTGAAATTTTCGGCGATGTTTGTAGAATGCTATATTTTCGAGGTTGGCATAGCACCTGAGTACTAGCTTATCAAATTCACAAACCCGACCAAGTCCATAATATGTCTTTAAATCCTTACTGACACTTTGAACCCAGAATAAAAAGGTTGCAACCATGGGTTTCGGGAACAAGTGCACAAGCCTGTGGAACATGGAATTTACTTTGCATGTCCCAGTGGGAGATTATATATTGACAAACTCACCCTATTTCTACAATGTTGAGGTACTTCTACACTGAGTACCAGTCTGTATTATCACTGAGTCGGATTTTATAATTGCTATATATTGAGAAACTCACCCTATTTCTACAATGTTGAGACACTGAGTACCAGTCTGTATTATCACCGAATCGGATTTTATAATTGTTATATATTGAGAAACTCACCCTATTTCTACAATGTTGAGACACTGAGTACCAGTCTGTATTATCACCGAGTCGGATTTTATAATTGCATAGTTTGCTGCATTCTGTCAAGGTACATTTCCTGCAAAGTAAAATGAATGAGAAACTAGAGGTCGCTCGTTGCAGGGTGTGCAACAGAATTTAGTCATGAGAAGTGTAAAATCCAAAATGGCTGCTGGAAGCCATGATTTTCACATTCAAATTCCATAGCTCCCATCTAGAGACAATCCAAAACAAGCCTGTAAATTTAAAAAAACAAATTCTTCAATAAATTAGGGCTGCAGGGTGTGCCGATGAATTTAAATGAGAAATCCAAGATGGCTGCTATGTTTTGTTAATGAATTCCTTTAACGAAGCTCCCATCTAGACATCACCGAAGAACCACATAAAGTTTGGTGATGATGAGATGAAGGATGTGGCCTGTAGGGTGTGCTGAAGGAAATTCGTCAAGTTGAGCAAAAAATTTATATTTTGCAAAAAAATTATATTTTATCTCCTCTGAGAAGATTAGCTTTTTTAGAAAACCTTCAACACATTTAGGTTGGAGTAACCACAATTTTTTTTTAACACTTTACCCACTCAGTTATAAAAGTACATTGGAATGGTCTATTGCTTTGGAGGCATGTTAAGGAAATATAAGCAGACAACAGACACAGCAATAAGATAATAGAAGTGCAGAAGGATCCTATTAATTGGTGGGAACTGTTCATATAATAAGTTCAACAAACGACATATGAACTAATTATCTGAACATTTCCTGAGGAAACAATTCATCAAAGAGAATGGTTAAATATCATTCACTTGTGTGCAATTTCAAAGTTTATATGTAACCATGTGTTGTCTCATGATAACTAACCCAAACATGTTCCTCAATGAAGTACACAGTTGTATGAAGCTCTGGTCGAAAAGAAGCATAAATTGACCTCTATTTTCATGTGATCAATTCTTTGTACTGTTTATTGGAGTTTATCGTCGTTTGTTAATTTCAACAGGAAATCGTCCCACTGCACATAGAAACCACCAACCTCCATAACGCAAATGACAAACTTACCCTGATACATGAATCAGATTACTCTCCCTTTATGTGGATCACAAACCGAGCCAATTGGGATTCGAACCAGGTTTATCAGTGCTGGGCGGCTTATGACAGCCTAATGCACCATGCATCATATCCATTGAGCTACCGGGGGCCTCTATTTTGTCGACAAAAGCCATCAATACTTAAAATGAATGACACCATATATTTCTATGTTCTTACATGTTAATTGTCAAGTGTTTGAACTTTCAATTGCTATGATTACTGTATGGATAGTTTTTATTGAGAACATGCAATATGAAAAAATAGATTTGCAAAAAGTTCATGTCATATGTCAATGTGATTCAATGTCTCACAAGATCAACTAGATGTGGTACTGTCTCAATGGGACTAAGGATACCCCCGCTGTGCAATTTGGCTACATCAAGTGTAGCCATATTAACATATTCGAGAGAAAAAAACACAAGGAATACAAGCTCAGACAGAATTATGCATGTTGCGACAAAATGTCTTAGTGAAAGGGGGGGGGATAGCTCCACTAAAAAACATCAGATGGACATCATAACCACAGGTGCACCCGTTCCAATGATACTAAATATCTGTGCCAAGTTTCAAAAACATTGATTGAAAAATGTATGAATACAAGCTTGGACAAAATTGTGTCCATAGAAGGACGGACAGCTAGGCGGACAACAAGCTGATTTTAATACACACCCCATAACTTTGTTACGGGGGAGGGGAGAATAATAACTACCGCTGAATGTTTTACTAAGTAAATAGCCCTCTTGGAGTCAATTCTGTAAACGGTGTATGGGCATGAAATTGCCATTCTCTGATATCTAAGTCTGAATCTGCTCTCTCTCTCTGAGATATAATGGAGTACCTTGGGTATGAGCTGTCACCAGGAATAGGTTCAATAGTCAGTGTGTTATCCTCAACACACCCCATAACTCTATCAGCAAGCTACAAGGCAAAGGTTTAGAAACATCAATACAGAAATCAAGAGGTTCAAATATTTCAGAAATGTTAACCCTTTCATGACTGGAACAACCTGAAATTTTGAGAAAACCCAGTGCCAATGCATTCTCTTATATATGCGAGTCTCCCATCGGGAGCCTCGCATATATAAGAGAATGCATTGGCCTAACAATATTTACCTATAGTAAGCCAGTGCATTCTATTATATATGCGAGGCTCCCTATGGGAGACTTGCATTTTTAAGAGAATGCTCTGGCACAGGATGTTTAATGCTGCACCAGCGCAGCTCCCATCATGAAAGGGTTAAAAACAACTAATGGAGCTTGTCATTGAGCTGAATACAAACAACAATGTTTATTTTCAAGCCTCTGATTGTTACTATTAACCCTTTCTATATTAAATGTACTCAATCCGATTCGATGATCCCCATATCATCAGATTCCAATAACAACTAGAGGTGTGACTGTCCCAATGGGAATAAGGATACCTCCCCCACCATGTTTTTAAAACAATAAGATGTTTCACATGTCAGTAAACATTTAGTTAAAATAATAAAATAACAGATTCCCATTGCAGGTGCACAACCCTAATCCCTGACCCTAATCCTAAACCTATTGACCGAAAAATGTAGGAATAAAAGCGCGGACATAATTATGCATGTTGCGAAAATGTCGACAGAGAGAAATAACTCCACAAAAAAAAGTCTGACAGACGTCATAATCGCAGGTGCACAGGTTTCCATGGTACTAAATATCTGTGCCAAGTTTCAAAAACATTGACCTAAAATGTAGGAATAAAGGCTCGGACAAAATTATGCATGTTGCAAACAATTTTCTAAGTCGAAAAAGGGGGATAACTCCACCAAAAAAAGTCTGACAGATGTCATAATCGCAGGTGCACAGGTTCTCATGGTGGTTGATGTCTGTGCCAAGTTTCACAGAAAATGATAACAAAAACGACTGAGAAAAACTCTGGACAAATTTGTGTCCACAGACCGATGGACAAGCTGATTCCAGTATACCCCCCACAACTTCATTGCGGATGGGGGGGTGTAATTTATATTTTTGAAATGCCGCTTCAGTTATCAGAATTGAGTAATTGCTCAAATTGTGCCAGATAATTGAGTAATTTGTCAAATATCTGGCACAAAAAAGCCACTTGATTTTAGAGTTATCCATCTTCATCTGCAATTTGGTCATCGACTGTTTACTGGGCCACTTAAAAATTATCGGTGGTGAAAAATAATAGATTTCAAACATCGATATCTGATCACACTGAGCTTTGATGGGTGGGTTCCTGGACTCGAATCAAATATTTTTTACCCCCGAAACCAAAGAAATAGTAATTTGCGAGCATTAATTTGGATTATGCATCTTTAAATGGATTATCCCATCAGTTATCAATGTATTCATTGAGAGGGATGTTTAGGTAATACAAGCAAACAATAGACTGGGAATAGATAATACAAGTGCAGAAGAATTCATATTCATTGGTGGGAAATGTTCAGATAATTAGTTCAACAAACAACTATGTTCGGACTATGTTCGTTTGTTGAACTTATTATCTCAACATTTCCCAAGGGAACTACTTGCCAATGAGTATTTAGTATACAAATGGTTAAAACACTCATGTTTGTAAAAAATTAAATTGAAATTCTGTAAATAGGGATGTTCTCTAAGCAGATGACAGTAACAGAAATATTCTGAGGAGTTGTTTGTTGAACTTGATCGTTGAATATCCATGCAAATGAATCCATGGCAATTTAGTAACTACTCATCAATATGTTTCTCACTCTCCAAAAGACCATTATTCTTCGTGAGGAAATGTTTAATTTTCAGCTTAATGACCTTTAAGCACTAATAGATGTCCAAGAAAAATTGGATGCATAATTTAGAATAGTACCTCAAGTAACCTCTTCACTTAACACACTATATGATGTCATGAGTTGACCATTGTGCAGTGGATAAAATATAACAGAGATTTTGTGAATTCTGAGGGCTCAGAACAATAAACGAATCACTGTGATTGTGCTGTGGTATGTCTATGCAGCGAATTAATTAAACAATAGACAGTTTGTACAAGAACAAATTCTAATTGATGCCAGCCAAACGCAGTTAGTCATATCATGGTGTGTGCCAAATAAATATGCAGTCCCAAATAAAAGTGCAGGGTGATAATCCTGATCACGATGCAAATCGCGATATTATTATCATGATGTGATGTGCATCGTTATGCAATTTTGGCAACTGACCGCTTTCAAAACTAGATGAACCAAGAATCTTTGCAGCCCTATTTACAAATCAAAAAGATTTTACAAACAAGTTATTGAGCTTCCCGATTAATATCATTCAGAAAGGCATTCTTGAATAAAATAATTTTGCACGACATGTTGCAAAGCAAATTTTATAAATAACCTGTTCATTTGCTGCACTTGGATGTACGATCTTGTAATTTCTGCATAAAAAAAAGGAACATTGTAGTTGATATTGTCATATTCAGCTATAATAGTTGAATACATTTATAATAGCTAAATTAAGAATACATGCTCCAGCACTGTTGATCAACAGAGTTCGTTTAACTGACAGCAAGACTTACTTTTGTGTTATGGAAATGTAGACATGGGTCTATATCTTCGGAATAAATTCTAGCTATAAATGGACATGTCTTCGACATGTCAGGTTGAGCCCTCCAATCTGAGAACTCCTGTAGACAGATAGGATCAATCTGTAAAGAAAGAAAGCTTAAATATCTATATACCAGATGAAACAAGGAGCCTTTATTCAGCGTTGGAGGGGTCTGAGGCCCCTTTGTGCATTATGGGCCTGTGGCTCCTTTGTGCGTTAGAGGCCTGTGCACTTCGCGCATATTTGGACCTACATGTATAGATTCACGTAGATTCATATCCAACTTATTTTATTCTGAAATAATATGTTGGATGGCGTGGCCACAGTGAAAACACATATATAAAGAGCGTACATCTGGTCTGCAAATAGGTTCACATTGAACCTAAATAATTACATTTATTTTATTCTGAAATAGGCTCATAGTGAGCTTATTTAAATTTGTGTGTTATTTTATTTATTTTAATTTTTTTAAATCAAAATTTTTAAAAACTAACACCGTTATAACCTCCACCAGGATACCCCGAGTCACCATACCAAAATTGGTTGAAATTAGTCTCGGGGTCTGGGAGAAAAATCCAAACAGACAGACAGATGGACAGATCTGTCTGTCGAGCCGTCCATCTGTATGTGCGCATTTTTCGCCCAGACTGCTGGTCCGATTTCAACCAAATTTCCTGCGTTGAATAAAGGCTCCCTAAGGGAGCCTGTTTCAGCTAGTATACAATAAATTTAGATACTCATGGTAGGTAAATGTGCAAACAAAATAAAAGTCTGTAAAAACATCACCACTTTGAAGAAAATGAAGATATAGATCAATTTTGTTCTTAGATTAATTATTGGAAGTTCTCCAATAATGAAATGGCGTGTTGAAACAATTGTTATGTAAACAAAACTGTTGCACTAATTTGTCAACAAACATTGCTAATTGTGCAGTAAGTTAAAATATTTGAGTCTAAATATAGTTTACAGAATATATTTCAATGCTTGGGCCTTTTCCAATATTAAATGTCAAGCTTTGATTTAGTGCTGTATGGTATATCAATTAATCGTCAGCACCGTCGTATGAAAACCAACACCGTCTCAGAATGCCCATATTATTTTCTTAACGGTATATCCTCAATTCAATAATATCACGACAATCAAACTGAACCAATCAAACATTCTCATGCAAATGCTTGTTTCTCAATTTGAATACAATGTCCATGTATGACATTGAATCTATCGAAGAGTATCTACCAAATACGACACTTACTAGTAGTTCTAGGATTGGGCTCTATAAATGACGTGACGGAGCATTATTTAGTCTGGTAATCCACGTTTACTTATATGGCGCGTTCCTTGCACGAGTCATGCGGGTGCAATTCAAATTTTACTTACTGTAGTCTACAGCACACAATGAGATCATGTCCATGTTTTCTCTCCCCTCTCACACGAATGCATGTCTTTCTAGCTGTCATTTTCAATTCCGCCCAAAGTAATGATGACATAAAGCGTGTTAGCGTAAAAGTACTAGTAGCATGTGCGCAGAGTATACTGGAATATTACATTGCAACAATAGTCAGGGACTTTCTGATAAACATGATTTTGGTTTCCTTTCATTTAGACAAAAAAATATATATTTATGACGCATTGATTTCAAATACAAATTTATAAGTATAAAGTGGAATTGTTTAACTGTTAATTGTTGTTCAGCATTTTCCTTTGGAAGTCAATTTTTACACCCCCTGCTTAAAATGAAGTTCAGCATAGAACTCATTTATGTACAAACAGTCATGCGTACGATTACTATGATATACATGGATAACATGGTGATAGTTTCAAACTATCACTATGTTTTAAATTAGGAATAACCTAAAACACTACTTTGATTAAACTTTGGTATCTTACTGGACATTGATCGATAATGCCACTATAACAGTAATATTTACATAACAATGGTTTTGACATGCGAAATCTCGTTATTGGAGAATTATTAACAATGAAAATAAGAACAAAGTCTATCTATTTTTCATGTACTTGTTGATGATAGTTGTTTTACACTTTAATGTTGTTTCGCATGAACCCACTTTGAAGGTCTTGAGTACATTTAACCTTTCTATACTAATCCCATCAGTCTAAAAGTAAATATTTGAATGGTCTTTTATTAATTTGGAGGGGTTTTCAGGAATAATTAACAATAGTATGAAGAAAAGATATTATTACCCATCCCTGCACTAACACTATTTCTGATTGGGCAAAAGCCGTCACATGATAATCTGGGAAAAAGTCATATTGGACTCCCGATAATTTCACTGATTCATTTGGCAATAGAGTTACTTTGTGACGTCAGAGTCCCGATAAAAAAGTTGATTGAGTCAACTCCAATATGACTTTTTTATAGAGACTCTGTGACATCACAAAGTAACTCTATTGCCAAATGAATCGGTGATATTGTGATGCGTGTGCAAAACTCTGGTGGATTTAGAAGACGTTTCACTTTGGCATTGAGTTTTTTTTTCACTTCCATGTTTACTCTTCCAAATCATGCTTTCTGATGATCAAATACAGGCTTTTATAGAGAATGAATTGCCGAAAAATACCAAAAATAACCATGCACAAAAGTTTTATTCCCAAAATTTTGATAAACATACAGATGTATAATAGAAATGTCATTATACAATGTTGTGTACAGTATGTACTACGTGTCTCGTCCAATATGACTTTGCACCACAACCTGGACTCGTAACAAGAAAAACACATAATGTACATAACATTGTACAATAACTATATAATACAAGTGCAGAAGAATTTGGCATATTCTTTGGTGGGAAATGTTCAGGTAAAAAGTTCAACAAACGACTAAGGGAACCACTCTTCAATGTGCCTTTTGTAAAGAAAGGGTTAGTGGCCCACATAAACCTAGAAGCCCCAAATTATATTGTATATATTTATCAAATTCTAAACATGTACCGGTATTATATATCATGGAAAGAGGAAGCTCCAAAACATAAAAATATAAAGTTATCCAGTAAAGAAAAATTTAATGATGCCATGACCGATTTGACACAATAAAACCACCATCTATATGTTTTCTATAGCAGAAAACTAATTAGATTGGAAACCATGAGCTCAATGCTCTGATCACAAGTGTCCGGGAACATAAACAAAAATATATATTATATATTTATACAAGAAGGTTCCCAGGTAAATTTTATGTGCTATCCCCCACCCCAAGTTAAATTAACAATTTTGTTGACAGCACTACCACTTCCTTCAACATTATTTTTCAACATCCATAAAATATGATGAGGTGAAGCAAGTTTGAGAAAATCTAATCCCAGATATAAAACCCAATCAATGTTTTCAAAATGTCAATATGCCCGTCGATACATATTATGTGGAATATAATTTTGTTTTCCTTATTTCATGACACCATTATTCATTTAACCTGTACATTCTATGCACTAACCTCTTTGCATTTTTCCTGAGGCTGACTTTGTGATTCGACTTTTTGTCGCTCTTCCTTAGTGAACTCATGATGACTTGTTGACCGTCTATGAGTTTTCCAGAACGGCTTGCTCTTTTTCTTCTCCACCGTCTCAGGTTCTATTTGTGGATGGAGGTGCTTGTTTGGTGTGCTCGGCGTGGATGTGATCACTAGCTGTTTCAATGCGACAACCTCAGCTTGTAACACATCAATCTGAAAAAGTTTCATTAACACTGAAACAGTGCAACATTTTTCATTGTTTTTGTGTTTGTGCTCAACCACGAATTTATGATCCCCTCAATATAATTTCATCAAGAAAATTATGCCTGACTTAAAACTAGAGGTGTGACTGTCCCAATGGGACTAAGGATACCCCCCCGTGTTTGGGGGGGGGGGTATAATTATGCAATATGGTTGCAATTTTCAACAATATCATGCGAGTGGTACACACACAGTGGTGGTAAGTAACAATATGGGAGTATATCAATGAATACAATATTGTACAAATTCTAAGTAAAATGTTCATTAAACCAACTTATGGGCAATATGTTAATTCAATTTCAAACATAATAAAACAGCTTGAACACAATAAATATATCCCATTCCCATGCATGTTTTGAGAAATGAGTACTTTCATCCAGCTTATGATGGCTAACATAATATCATGGTGTTACTTTCTCGATGATGAAAACGAAAGCCTCATCATGTGATGCATTAATTACAGTCCTTTGATTTTGAGGTGCATAACAATTGAAAAGCAACGCACAGAAAGGTGTGTGCTCCTCATGATGTTGGTTTAGTGCAACTGCAAGTAAGCTGTGTCTCAGACACATCATTCATTGTAATCAAAACAAATAATCGAAGTGAAAGAGAAGACATTGTCAAAACAATCTTTGATATTGCAATGTCAGTACTCATTATGAGCACGTGCATGCAACATGATAAAATGGTGGCATCCTTTGATGTATTTTTGTCAGTCAATTTTGTTTCGTATATCTATTAATAGCTAGTTGGGTGTGACAACATCATCGAGCGAGTAAATCATTTATCGAAAATATCGGACCATAGTGACTCACAGAGTGTATGCAAAGGGAAATCTGCATTTAAATACATTCCTTAAATGGAATGATGGCTCTCTTATCAGGTACAGAACCGACTGACTGAGTGACCTAAATCTGTCACAGTGATGCATGAATTTCAGTGCCTGAAAATTATGTCAGCGATAGTTACCATATCCAATTTGGTTTATATAATGGGGTTATTTCCCATTTGTGCACCAAAGAAAAACAGTGCGCCTGGATCCAAATATACTATGCACCTACGTTTTTTTCAAAAACGAAGGACTGATTACACCTGCAGTCATTTCACTATTCCTATCAGCCTACCAAGAAGTCTCCTCTTCTAATAGTTGAGTGTGTGAGTCATTATTAAAGGTGTGGCAGTGATAGTTAATAACGGCAAACCCATAAATGTACAAACCCATGAAAAAGTTTTAATATGCTGAACCATGAAAACTGATACCAACGAAACTCGAGCCATTTGCAGTTTTTCAAAAATGAGCCTGACTGATTTCCGAAATAGTACATGTAGGTGCTCAGGTTCCATCCACAGTTGGCAGTGTATGCTGAAAGTTTGATTGGAAATTACAGGATAAGCACGTAAAAACATATGTAGCTTGCAAAAAGATATTTCAAAGAGAGCAATAACTCTGACAAGATAAGTCCAACCACTCCCCAAAGGGCCATTTTTTTTAACGAAATTTGGAAAAGTTTGATGGCTCCCATCTAGT
The DNA here is from genome assembly GCA_032622095.1 of Siphonodentalium dalli. NCBI lineage: Eukaryota > Metazoa > Mollusca > Scaphopoda > Gadilida > Siphonodentaliidae > Siphonodentalium > Siphonodentalium dalli. The sequence goes on along the minus strand of CP136061.1, from coordinate 202,674,734 downwards.
GATCACCCCGAACAACCCATATCAAGTTTGGTGACGATTGAATGAAATATGTGGCCTGCAGGGTGTGTGGACGGATTTAGTCATGCAAAGAGTAATATCCAAAATTTTTCATTGAAAAAAGATAGCTTTGGTAAAACATTTTATATCCATGTACATACTTGCTCATTAGCTTCCTTGAGTAATTTCTCAGTGTGCATTCTCTTCACGTTAGCACTCTGAACCATGTTATTGGCTTCCTGAATTTGGAAATAAAAGCAGAATTTATATTTAGAAGAAAAAGTTGCGTAAATAAATTATCACACATAATATTTCACAACATAGTATTTCACAACAGAAGCTCTTAATTGTTATTCACATGTTTTAAATATTCAACACCAGTTGATCACCGCCCCAATAATCGACAAACAGTGACATTGTTCATTAATTTAAAGAACATTTTTGAAAAATTATGTTTTATTCCTATTATAAAAGTAAACTTGGATCCCACAAAACAGTTTAAATAATGGATAAAATGAGAAAACAATACAAGAGTGTGGCATACAGTATTATATATTCATGGCAGAGATTCCGTTGAACATGTGTGCTTTGAGCTACACGTGGAATAACATATAGGCTAAAGGTATATAAATACACATACCGGGTACCAAAGATATATTAGCAAGTGATAGCTCACCTCGAATAATGATGCTGTTAGATCCTCCAACTCTAACCCCATCTGGTCACGAACCTTGAGCAACTTCTCAGTCTCCTCATCCTTCAACTTCAACTCCTGGGAACATAAGTTGGCCATACATTAATGCCCTAAATAATCGACTCCGTAACCACAGCAGAATTATGGGTAATTTTTCAGGATTTAGTTGGAAATATGGCTTGTTGCTATCCATCGGAAAGCTCTCACTGAGAGCTTTCCGATGAATGGCAACAAGCCATATTTCCCACTAAATCCTGAAAAATCACCCATAATTCTGCTGTGGTTAAGGAGTCGATTATTTAGGGCATTACTGTACATGTAAGGCCTAGATGCACATTTTGCATACAAGTCTGCTTTTAGTGTGCCTGTCATTTCCAGAATGAGGTCCCCAGAGGGTGAATTTAGTGACGCTATCCCGCATAGCGGGCTAGCATCACTAAATTCACCCTCTGGGGACCTCATTCAGCTTAGGCCTTATCTTCTCTGGAAAGTTTCTTTATTACAAAATTTCGATAGAAACTTCTTCACATAGATTCTATTTCTTTTTTTGTTTAGTTTCTCTATATCCCCAAATAGGCAGACAACACATTGCATAATTGAGGTTCGCAATGGGTGCACATCACAATATTCACCATTTGGGAACTTCAATTTTAGTCTATGTCTCCCATAGCAGATGAGGCCATGCAGATTGAGGTCCCCAGAGGGTGAATTTAGTGATGGTAGCCCCCTATGTGGGATAGCGTCACTAATTTCACCCTATGGGGACTTCATTCTGCAAATGACAGACACACTAACCTCAGGCTTGTTTGTATAAATGCGGGAAAGAATGACGAGGCATTTTCATCGAAGTACAGTAATGCCCCAATTAATCGACTCCTTAACCACAGCAGAATTATGGGTAATTTTTCAGGATTTAGTCGGAAATATGGCTTGTTGCCATTCATCGGAAAGTATATACTGCATTTGTACATGTACCATTAGATCATGTCATGAATCTCTAACGCTAACGCCCGTAGAGATCATATTCCACCAGTACAAAACCTTGGAACTTTTTGAAATTTTGACAGGGAACCTTATAAAGTCAAAAATATTACGTGGGGAATATATTTCTTAGCTGTTATCTGTTCCTTAAGAATGTACTTCACAGTAGGTAAATGTCCCAATTCAAAATTTCTTGATTTTCTTTGACTTTTGTGAGCCGATATCGCAATAAACATCGAATTAATTACACAGAAGAAATTCCATAATTGTAAGCGACGCTAGTGTTGAAACGATTAGCGATTTTAAGGAATCGACTAGTCGCCAGACGTAATCGACTACTAGTCAGACCCCTTCTAAGAGTTCCCGTTTCTATGCCCATATGACGTATAAAATGGGCCATGTGGCATCGCAGTTTGGAGTATCCAACTCTTCAGAACGTTCAAACGAAAAGCACGTGAACTATATAATCTCCCGTTTTGCCCGTGAGTCTCCCAATTTGATGTCTTAAACCCGGCTCTCCTGCAACCTCCATATAATCTCACGGTTTGGGGAATGCAGGTAATAAAAACATTTTATTTAAACAAAATTGTCGCTGGTAACCAGGAAATAAATAGGCAAGTCTCGTTCGTAAGTCTCGCTAACCAGATGTCGGGTGTGTTCTATTGTCTCTCTGAATAGGCGCCTCATGTCGTGGGGGGGGATATGGGTATTAGAATCTATTCAGTTACTGAGTTGACTTTACCAGCTTGACTTGTCGCGAATTATGTTTCGTATATCATTGAAGCCATTTTGTTGCATCATTATTCTAGTATTACAATCGCCACAGTGAGAAGTTATCACTGGTCAATTGCGTCACATCGAACTAGACAGTGTTCAGTCGGCAGCGACACTTCATGTCATTGATGATCACCATAAAAGAAACAGCGCCTACACATGCATACATTGGGTTCAGTTCAGGTCATGGAGTTCACCGCCTGTGCATGACTGATGGCAGTGGCATCGTTAAAGGAACAATGCAAGAAGGCTTTAAGAAGTTAATATGTGTTAACTGTTACAGATTACGTGATAATATGGCCGTGCAATGGCACTGCTTTCATGATAGCACATAGGTAGTGCTTTTTCCCATCTAATCGACTAGCAGATTTCGGGATCGACTAATTTAATCAACGCGTTGACTTCGACTAGTCGATTAATCGTTTCAACACTAAGCGACGCAAAGCAAAATCGCTCACAATTTCACTCAAATCTTTAAATTTCGAGTTAGAACCTTCACCCACAGTGAAGTACATTAATAAAGAACAGACAATAACTAGGAAATATATTCCCCATGTAATTTTTTCGACTTTATAAGATACCCTGTCAAAACTTCAAATGTTCCAAGGTTTTGTACTGGTGGAATATGATCTCTACGGGCATTAGCCAGAGTAGAGATTCATGGCATGATTTACATGTACCATTAAAATGTTTTACAGGATAAGGGGTTTAAAATAGGGTTGGTAGGGAATCCCAAACTACAAATATATTTTTGTTTGGCCTCATCACATTGTTTTCCACTGATTATGCAAATTACTGCGGAGCCACTGGTGATATTAAAAATTGAAAAATAAACTCATTGAAAACTCACCCCTTGAGCAACTTGTAGTTCATGTTCGAGTCTGAAGTAAGCATGTTCCTTTGCTTCGAGCACTGTCGTACTCCTACGTTTTGGTGAGCCAGAGAGGATTTCAGAGTGAGTTTGCCTCTGACCATGGTGTCGCCTCAGTTCGATGCTCCCGATGTTGATGGCAGACTGACTGTCACTGAATACAAGACAATAATATTGTTGATTTTAAGCCAAGAAGTAGCGAAGACAATGAGAATTTTGAAAAATTTAAATAATTCATTCCGCTTATCGATTTACCAATCATTTAATTTCAACATATAAACAGAAAACCTGGAAAAACAAGTAAATCCGTGTAACAGGATAGTTTAATTGCCATCAATTTTATTTATTAATTATCCAAAATGTAGCATGCAACGTCATGTTTTGAGTTTGAGTTGTTTGACGAGTTGGTCACAAAATATTCTCAGGTGCGACTATTTCAAAGGTACAGTAATGCTCTAAGTAATCGACTCCTTAACCACAGCAGAATTATGGGTAAATTTTCAGGATTTAGTCGGAAATATGGCTTGTGAGAGCTTTCCGATGAATGGCAACAAGCCATATTTCCAACTTACTTAAAGCATTACTGTCTTCTTTAGCAAACCAAACAAACCAGCCGAAAAAGCTTCCACAGCAATAAAATATAAATAATAATAAACAACTTCTATTAACGAACACTGATTTACAAACACTGATTCGCTGACTATAAAAATTCCAAATATGGCATCTGATATAAATGAAAAAAAACAATGATATTTGGGCTAAACCTAAAGCTGTCTGTACTGACCAATCATTCAAATTACTATTTCAACATAAAATGAAAACCTGCAAAACAATTATTTCAAAGAAGATAAGTGTATATGCATATCAGTTGGCGATTTGATCGTTTGATGTCTTTGAAGAATGGAAATATACATTGTATTTCCCCCTTAACATTACTTAAACTGTATGTGACATTAGTCAGTGCCACATGTATGACGTGTTGCTCAGTCAGCGGTTGATCATTTGACATTGTCTTTTATGTTTACATCACATTATGTATGTTTCCATTCTTCAAAGAAGCATCGCTAACTGATCACTTTATGTTGAGACCGACTGTGGCACTCGATGACATATGCAGATGTGGGTACTTAAATTAACCAACAAATTAATGTAGTCTTTGCAACTACCGATAGATAGAATTGCCTTCCAGTTTGGACGGGGCAAGTTGCAGCTTTGGTTTGCTACTATATAAGACCAATTTATTTAGCAATAGCAAACACTGTTTCAAATGTTGTTTTGTTAACGCAAGCTCAACGCTGCAACTAACATCTAAATCAAGTAATCCATCCATTAAACACACGTAGGCTATATATTCTATAAATTTGATTACAGACTAGTACAGTGTACCGGCGGTACTCAACACTCAGTACCGGTACTGTGAAAATTGCCAGAGTACCGACGGTTCTGGGAATGGTACTGCTACCATTAAGAAGTCTGTATATGATATAACTTTCACCTTTTCTGTGGAGACAAATTTTCAGAAAACACCCCATTGCATGCCCCTGGTGAGTCAGTGTCTGGTTTAACTGGCGATGAATCACAACCATTTGCCACATGGGAACTAAGTTCAGCAGGGCTATGCGGCAATGAACTGGTTGCTGTGGCCCTGGCTCCACTCATATTTCTGTTAATCTAGTTCCACTAAAACACATGGTATCCTCTGATCATGGTCACCACATTCTGAAAAAGTTAATTAGACAGTGTCAATTAGACTGTAGCTCGACTTGAAATATTTTGTGGCAACTTGCAACAGCTAACACAATATCACAAACTCCATTCAATGTAGAGTTAGCTTACAAAAGTTCTGTTCTAAATAGGGACGGGACCATAAGGTTCTGCCACGATTAGTATCTCCATACAAGAGTCACAATATGATACGTATCTCGATACCACACATACATGTAAATCATATAATGTCAGAAATGCAAGCAAGGTGCAAATTGATCACAAATGATATCCCTGTTTATGTTCATTTAGTGGAGCCTTCAATATTACCCACGGCGAATGGCAATGCCAAAGAAAAGTCTGTAGAAGCCAAAATAGAGTTTCATGCAATTCTAAAGCAATGCCATAGAAGAAAATGCAAATTTCAAGGGTTGAATAGATTAGTGCACTGTTGTTTGGTATGGTGGTGTGTTCCACAAATTTATTTATGAAGAATGGAATACTAGCTGATGTTTAACTTTCTGACATTACATGTACAAATTTAATCGACATCACCGTCACCACAATAATCAGTAAGTATAACAGATTTACCACTTCCCTATTTATGTACTTACATATAGATACCCTATTCAACAACACCAAGTTGTATCAGTAATATGGTCTATTATGTGTGATGATAATCCAACTTCATTCCGAAAACAGGTCTCCAAAAACAAGAACACAAACAATGTAGCAGAGAGGATAGGATAGGATAGGATAATTTTATAGTCTTTATTTTATTTATCTCCACCCACGCATGTACATGCCATATTTATGCAAATTTGGTAACACACACTGAATGACCCTCATTCACACCATTGACACTCATGGACACATGATTTTGTCACTGCAGAATGGGAAATATTTAACCTTTGGGAATGGGAACTATTTAACCTGCTGACCCCCTGGAATGAGCTTTACAAAAGTGCCGGTTTCATTTGAATATGAGAATCTCAGTGTTGGCTATCGGCCAAGCGGAGGCAAAAAGAAAATTTGTCAGCTATTTTTTAGTCGCGGCAAATTTCAGTACCTGTCAATGTTTTGTGCATTATTGAAACAAATTGCTGCAGACATTGTCTTAGTGTCACTGTAGAAGTATGTAGACATCAAACATTCATTGTTGAAATTGAATGCCAAGGACTACCGAAACAAGTGCAAATCCAAGTGTGGCATATGCCCCATAAGTCGGTATCCATTCCTCCAAGCTGTGCTATCAACTTATCAAAGCACAACTGAATCAGAAGATCCTTGCCCAAGTTACAAGCTGAAACGTTCTTTTGGAAAAAAATGAAAATTCACAAATTTCTAAGTCAAATAAGGGTAATATGCCCATAACTCTAGTAAAAATTAATGCACAAAATGCATAGTATGTGGATATCCTTTCCCCCAACCTGTGTTATCACCATGCAAATGGACAAAAAATCCAATAATAAAGACACCCACAGCATAACGTTTGTTATGGATGCGTTTTACACCAAGTCCAGCAAAGGCCCATAACTGTGGAAAAAGGTGCGAACAAAACCTGCACTATGTGGAGATCCTTTCCACAATTCTGGTCTACCAGCATACCAAAGGACATCCAAATTCGGACTTTATCGATACTTGAGGTGTGTTTTGAAATGTTTGTTATAGACAGAAGGGCGCAGTGCTGGCCTTATGAAAAATCTGCAGGGGCTAAAATTCGCCCTCGCCAAAATACTTTGCAGGGGCTAAAATATTTTGCAGGGGCAATTTCTGTTTTATGGGGTATTTATATTGTAACATATGAAATACAAGTAAACTGACATATGTCATATTGCATATAACTTATTATGTGGTAAGTGATAATATTTAAATTTAATTAATTTATAATCATATATTAATTGTGAAATTATCAATGAATGTTGTATAACTTATTAATGTTTAATAAAGTACTTTTATAAATGTTATAACATGTCTTGCATATATGGTATTGTTGTGTTTGTTCCTTTATGCCTGATCCAAGTGCTCTACTTTACCGCCAAATAAAGAACCAACAAGACCATATTGCTCTACAAGAAGACCTGAAGTCATTAGAAAAATGGGCAGCTGTTTGGGGCATGCGGTTCAATGCGAAGAAATGTAACATCCTGTCAATAAAACCCACGACGACGCACATGTACCAACTGGATAACCAAATACTCCAAACAGTTGAAGAAACACAATATCTAGGGCTAACCATCACCAACACCCTCACTTGGTCATCCCACATATCCAAGATAGTAAGAAAAGCAGGCAGCACCCTTGGATTCCTCCGTCAAAACCTCAGGAGAGCGGACAAAAAACACACAAAAATGGCCTTTGAATCCACAGTAAGATCCACCCTTGAATATGCAGTTGAAGTTTGCGATCCATACCAGCAAAAAGACATCAACGCAATAGAAAGAATCAACAAAAGAGGGGTGCGTTTCATCGAAAATAACTACCGCACAAGAACAAAAGGGGCTGTAACCGAAATGCTAAATGAACAACTCATGGAGCCACTTCATCAAAGAAGAAACACGATGAGAATGAAGCTGTTCGGCAGAGTAGTGGATGGGCTGGTGCCGGCTATTCTATTAAAAGACATACTTATACCAAAAAAGAAAGGAAGGAAACTAAAGGCGAAAAAGTACCCAGGCTTTGTAACATCAAACCTTGTCGAAAAGGAGGAGTGTATCAACTCAAACTCCATCGAAAGGATACGAGCAAAAACGGCACAATTCAGAAACTCGTTCTTTATTCGCGCTATCGAGGAGTGGAACAGCCTGGAGGAGAGCACATGCGAAGTAACAACGGACACAACATCATAGTCCTCCCACAGCGCAAACACAGTCGAGAGGCTTCAGCGCTGAAACATATACAGATACAGAAGTGACCTAATGGTTAACCAGAATCAATCAATCATTATAATATATTTATATCATATATTACATGCTGTTATACTGTATAATACATGTATGAGGTGACATCATGGTAAGATAGTATTGTATAAGTTAACCAGAATCAATCATTATGCCATGCATATATTGTACATACATGTACATGATATGTTTGTGTTTGTTCCGTTATACCTGAGTGACCAAGTTACCTAACCAGAATCAATCATTATATCATGAATTTATTTGTTCCATACTTTTATCTATATAATCCATCGGTACATTCGCGGCTTCGGTACATTTGTGAAATTTCGTCCACTTCTATCGCGTCAAAACATACATTATTCCGTACATGTGTATATCATAAATTAAATCACTTCTATGTTTGTATCATCTCATAACCCATCCGTGCTATGTATAAATCACTCATTTCATGTAATTAATAGCACGATATCGCGATATTTATTCTTTGTTTTCGTCACTTCATTCACCTCATTTGTTTACATGTCAGCGAGCACTGTTGCGCGATTGGCAGATTCCTTCGTAGCCCCACCCATCACTGTCAACAGCGCTCATCAAACTACCTTGTAGGTAAGGCAGGGTAAGGTATGATTTGTGGGTAGCACTGCACGTTCACAGTTAGGTCATGTAATCGTCAGTCTGTCACTCAGGTGTGTAGCATGGTTTGACCTAATTAGATATACAGGTGGCAGCCGACTGTTAACATAGCATGTGTCTCCTGCTTCAAAGATGCGATGTCGCGTTGCCTTATATGTTTTCAAACGGATAACTCATCAAAATTACGACTGCAAAAGTATGTTGGGTAGCGAGTGAATGTTGCGCAAGCGATATATCGCCCACGCCAAATTGAAATTGCGCGGGCGACGCGCGAGCGATAAAATCGCTCGCGCCATATTGCCAGGCCTCAGGGCGGACGGAAGGTCTCCACTATATACCCCCGATTCCTTCCTAGGAGGGTCGGGGCCATATTAACAAGGACTGTCTTGATAATCAGCAATTTTAAGTCAGACCCAACCAAAGTCTTCCATGATAATGCCATATTAATGGACCAACTTCAAATTGTAAACTGAAGTTATACTACTTACAGTAATGCCCTAAATAATCAACTCCTTAACCACAACATAATTATGAGTAATTTTTCAGGATTTAGTCGGAAATATGGCTTGTTGCCATTCATCGGAAAGCTCTCACTTTCTTTATCTGCACATTGGCATACATGTAAGAGACATCAGAAAATGATATAGCCATATTAATAGCTAAGTAGTCCGAATGCATGTGATAAAAATCATAAAATTGGTGAACTGGGTTTAATATCACTCCAAACAAGTACAGTTACATGTACATAACACAAGATTAAAAAAAAAAATTAATTGAGCAAGGAGTTCAAAAAAAAAAAAAAAGGTGTTAATTATTTTATTAGATTTTTTTTTAATTTTGCTTTGCTTAAATTGAGCAAGGAATTCAATCTAAACTTTTTCTTTTTTTTATTATATAGATCCACTTGTGATTATCCATAATTGGAATACTAAGAGTAAACAAATTTCGAAAAAAGGCCATAACTCCATAAAACAAGACAGTCAATGACTGTGGGGTCGCTCACCAGACTGCAAAGACTGATTAAACTGGGACTCTGGAGACCACAACAGTCAGAACTTTTCATAAGCACTTTAAAAGAAGTAGATCTAAACAGGATACATGGCCAAATTACCAACTGTACACTACTGATCACCCCCCCCCCCCCCCCCCCCCAACAAGTCCCCTCCCGACTGGGCTCCAGACTCCCAAGTCTTAGGTTGGAATTACACAATTGACATCTCAAACTTTCCCAATTGTTGGAAATTTCCAATCTCACAAGCGCCTTTTTATAAAATCGACCTGATGGTCCTTGTGAAGGAAGCATATTAAGAAGGAAACTGTCCTATTTTTCCAGGTTACCCCATTAAAAATATCTGTATTGCAGTCAAACAAGAACATTCCATGCTAAATAAGCCAACTAGTTCTTGGCTCTTCCATACATATTTTAAGAATTACTATGTTGTGAAATAGTTATGTCTCTGGCAATGCCCTTATTCGACTTTGTGATGCCATTTTCACAAATCTGTCACCCAAGGTAATTTCCTACCAAATATAAGCAAAATAGCCTATTTCATTCTTGCATAGAAGACGTATCATGAATTACTATGGAGAGAAAGAATAATGTAGCTGGCCTTGCACCTACTTGACCTGGTGACCCTGATTAAACAAATCTGAATCACACATCACCAAAGGAGCCTCAATATTAAATGTGAACTAAATAGAGCTGGTGGTTCTTTCAAAGAACACTTTTCAAGTTTGCCAAATATGTTCTGGTGAAGTGGTGGGTGTGGGAGAGTTAAATGTCCTGTTGAAAGATTTGAACAATACATATGATAGATTGATGTTGTAATTGGGAATTAATGACCTCCAGGCTCCAGCAGATCTCCAGAAAATGTTTATAAAAATGTCAGACTTCACTTGCAATTTTTAATATTTTTTGGATTTATGTCCCTGGCCCTGCCCACATTTGACCCAGTGACCTCATTTGAACAAATCTGAATGTGAGTCACCTAGGCAATATCCACACAAACTATGAACCCATACGGTCTTATGGTTCCAGAGGAGAAGTTTAAAGAATTGTTGACGGACGAACGAGGAGTGATGTCTATAGCTCCATCAGAGACTTTGTCTCAGGTGAGCCAAAAACTATTGAAATTATAGAATGACTCCCCCCACCTTTGGATCCCAAAATACAACAGAATTCAAACTTTTTTAATGGAAGGGGAAGAACTCCATCTTTAATATATAGTTATTCTCCCTGCACTGAAAATAATTTTGCTTTTTACTGCAATCTAGATGACAAAACTCTTTGGCAACTCAATAAAAACAACATGTCCACAGTTTATTATACTGGATAAGTTGATAATACAATGTTTTGGAGCTTGCTCTTTCAAATGGTATATAATATGGCATATATTATATATAATGTAATCTGGGGGTTAAAAAATTAAGTAGTTTACTATTTTATATTCATTTTTGTCTAAATAATTAATTTTGAGAAAACAAATTAGATCTCATTGAACAAATCTGCTAATTCCACCCCCTCAACCCATGGGGACATCCCTGCAAGAATAGGGGGTTGGGGGTGCAAGGGTTTAAAACAAGGATTTGAATTAATTTTTTTAAAGAGTTATGTCCCGGTGCCCTGGCTCTGCCCCTATTTGACCCAGTGACCCCATTTGAACAAATCTGAACCCCAGTCACACAAGGACTCTCCATACCAAATGTAAGCTAAATCGGTCAAATGGTTCAAAAGAAGAAGTCATTCTAAGAATTACTATGGAGGAATAGAGTTATGGCCCTGGTTTCTCAACTAATCAACCTGGTGACCTCATTTTAACAAATCTGAATGTGAGTCAACTAGGGAACATCCACACCAAATATGAATCCATACGGCCTTATAGTTCAGTAAAAGAAGTCGTTCTAAGAATTACTATGGAGGAATAGAGTTATGGCCCTGCTTTCACAACTATTTCACCCAGTGACCTCATTTGAACAAATCTGAATGTGATTCACCCAGGGAACATCCACACCATATATGAACACGTTACGTGTTACGTCTTACGGTTCGGGACGAGAAGATGATTCTTGACGGACGGACGGACGAGGAGTGATGACTACCGGTATAGCTCCACCGGAGACTTTGTCTCAGGTGAGCTAAAAACTTGGATCAAACCCATATTTGAACTCGAAAGTTCTGTATTTTGGGCTGAGAAACTCATCTACATAATTTGGTTCCAATCGGATAAAAAATGTTTGAGTTATCGCATTATGTGTAAAGTGTCTACAGACAGATAGACGAATGACAAGTGGCCAATCCGGACGACAACACTATGTGTACCATACTATGGTATGGGTACACATAAGAATAGTGACATGTATGCAGCAATTCAGTACTACATGACTTTTGTTTTTGTGGTGAAACAAACTTGAATATGAAAGCATCCATGCTAGTGTTTCATGACAACATATCATGGCAACACATGTACCGTATGGACCGAACAGCCCAGGGCAGTCTGGTCCACTGTAAATTACATAGGGAAATACAGTAATTCAAAATAAAGTACCTTTTTAAAGCAAATTGTTCATTATATACAATTACATGAAACATTGTATATTTTTGTTTTAGGTATATGCAGGGTTTTTTGAGAGGGCAATAATAATTTTTTAACAGTTTTACTCATAAAATTTGAGCAATTATTTTCAGGCCTAGCCATCTGAAAACTGCAGGAGAGTCACAACAGTGACAACAGCTTAAATCAACCCAGGAAAGCCATAACAGAGTGCCGCAGGAAACTCAACACAATCAACAGCCGTGGAGCGAAGGTACACATTAAATGGGTTGGAGGCCATATTAATATAAAGGGACAAGATGTAGCTGATGGTGCGGCCAAAGAGGCAGCACATGAATCTGAGATGATGGACTCAGATTTAAAAGAGGCCAACCATACCATAACAGATTTGAAGAAGGCCATACAGAAACATATAATGGTGAAATGACAGTTTCAATGGTCAAATCTACAAATAGCACATCACACGGGAGAGCTATTCCCCAATATAGTTGAGGCTGTAAAATACATAAAGAACCATATAAGTGATGACGAGCAAATACAACATAAGACGAACAGATTGAGATCAGGTCACTCGATCCAGCTTGAAAGGTCGCATCGGGAAGTTCATCAAGGATACAACCACAAGCTGTGAATACGGTAACAAGGAAACGGTGTGCCATTTCATTTCTGGACTGTCCGTTATACTCTGTCGGTAGGGAAGAAATGATAAATGAGATCGAGATGGGGTTCGTGCAGACTGAATAAAGGTTGACCAAAGAATTATTAATGCCAGATCACTGATTGGTGACAGCTCTTATCTATAAATACGACTATGCAGAAAATTATCCAGAAGGCAGTTCATGGCTTCATTTCGGCTACATTAAAATGAATTTTAAAATCTGACTGTTCCATTATGAAGTATTAGTACTTGCAGATAAAGTACCTGAGGGAAAAAAGCACATTCTGCTTATTCAACAGATAGTGAACAGTGGATAAATTTCAACAAAAACAGCCATATTAGTATCTCCAGAAATTATTGAAACAAATTTGATGAGTAATTTCAAATTATTAATTGATCAGAACATGTAATATCAAGCCAACTATTCTAATTAGTTATTGACAAATGTTAATTGAGAGGGGCCAAAAAAAATAGGTACATGTACACGCAGCCCTTGAAATTGACATTTTGTTTGTGGCTTAACCCTTTGGCGAGTAGAATGACATATATGTCGTCTATTGGTTGAGGAGTAGAACGACATATATGTCGTTTCAGGAAGTGTTATTTTATGTAGACATAACTTCAATATATCATCTGATTTATAAATGATTTCTTTACAAGTTATTTTGATTAATATAATGTCCCAAATGTATAAGTGCAATCGATTATGATAATACACATTAACAAAAAATGCACCTAAATTAAAACGAATTATTGTCCAGACCCTTTTGACCCGATTTGTTAATAATTATTGCTTAAATTTACTCATGACGTCATGTATATGACGTTACAGATACTCTCCAAAGGGTTAACTTTAGAACTGCATGAAATTCTATATTGCTTCTATTAACTTATTTTACCATGCTGTGAGGTATCACTGTAGCAGCCTTCATAATTGGCTACGGCAATCAGCATTGCCGAAGCAATTTGCTGAAGCAAACTGGGCCACGGCATACTATTGCCGTAGCGGATTGCCGAAGCAAAACAATCTGAATTAAGAGGGCTGCTGTAGGAGGGAATGCCCCACATTGATGACCGATGATACAGAGACGGTGTCAGGGTTTCCGCTAGGGGTTGGGGGAATGTGGCCGTATTTGGAAAGCACATACCCGGCACCCTATCAGGAGAAAATTTGGATGTTTATCATTGAAAAGTAGCAATTTCCTTGCAAGACAACAAGCATGAACATTGAAGCTTGGTATAGAAACCTAACTAAAACAGATCGTTTTTCTTTGATCTCAAGTTAATGAACTAAAAGCATCTAAGCACCACAACATACAGTAGATAGAATGACTTTTATATCAGTACTTAGCAATATTAAAAGGTGACATCAAAGGAACTAAAGACACAGTGTCAAGGATACTTTAGCACAACCAGTGTTACGGCATCATGAGCAGAGCTCATGTCACGTGCACTGCATGCGTTCTTTGTATTCACAGTACCACTGAATCAAAACAATTTGGTGAAAATCAAAATTTCCTCAGATGGAGATGACCTCATGCTTGATTCGTATAATTGATAATTTTGTATCAATTGGACAGGGAATAAATACATTGATAATAACTGTTAATATTTTATATTGTTTTATTTAGAATTAAACATTTCTTTGACACATCTTGTTTTGAGGTAAAATGTCTGCACTGTTCGTCGCAGTTACTGCCAGAACTCACCTGTGTTCATGGCCCAATGACTTACATGTACCAATATATAATGTGCATTTTGAGGGAAATAGTGGGTCAGAAAGTTGGGACTTGTAGACAGAAATCTACAGTAAATTAAAACGTGAAAGGCTGATTAATAGGCCTACTAAACATTCACTAACAAAGCATTACACATGATGGTGCTGACGTGATCCACGTACGCTACTGATAATGTCTTATTCAGACACTGACAGGATTTCTTGCAATCTGTTAATCATCGGTGTCAGTGATCGCTCATCCTGTGTAAAAAGGAGGCTGAGCTAGGTCTGTGGCTATTTTGTGGCCAATATTAAGTCAAGGTTGGGAAGGGGAATGAGGCCGCTGGATGGCCGGACTGCCGTAGTAGCGGAAACCCTGGACGGTGTATCTATGATTGTCTCGTGATACAAATTTGCACCAACCTTATGATAAACAATAATTAGAGTTATCCCAGCTACCAGTACTACATGTATGTATCACTATTTGTGTACCGGTACATGTTACCAACTTTCCCCCCATTCGGCCAACTTCATCCACCTATGTAGGCCTAATAAAAAATACAACTGTCGTCCAGAGATGAAGCTCGATAAGTACAGAATGGTGTTACCCTAATGATTGGTACATATGCAGTTATCTACCTCCTGTTGAACGGGATATACATATTATCACAACAGTGTGTCAGGCCTGGCAATATGGCGCGAGCGATTTTATCGCTCGCGCGTCGCCCGCGCAATTTCAATTTGGCGTGGGCGATATATCGCTCGCGCGACATTCATTACCCAACATACTTTTGCAGTCGTAATTTTGATGAGTTATCCGTTTGAAAACATATAAGGCAACGCGACATCGCATCTTTGAAGCAGGAGACACATGCTATGTTAACAGTTGGCTGCCACCGGGTGAAGGGAATTGCACAATGCGTTCCGACCATACATCCTGCCCGGCCTGCGGCCGGAAACTACACAACAACAACAACGGTATATCTAATTAGGTCAAACCATGCTACACACCCGTCACCAGTGACAGACTGACGATTACATGACCTAACTGTGAACGTGCAGTGCTATACCCACAACTCATACCTTACCTACAAGTTAGTTTGATGAGCGCTGTTGACAGCGGTGGGTGGGGCTACGAAGGAATCCGCCAATCGCGCAACAGTGCTCGCTGACATGTAAACAAATGAGGTGAATATGAAGTGACGAAAACAAAGAATAAATATCGCGATATCGTGCTATTAATTACATGAAATGAGTGATTTATACATAGCACGGATGGGTTATGAGACGATACAAACATAGAAGTGATTTAATTTATGATATGTACGGAATAATGTATGTTTTGACGCGATAGAAGTGGACGAAATTTCACAAATGTACGGAAGCCGCGAATGTACCGATGGATTATATAGATAAAAGTATGGAACAAATAAATGCATGATATAATGATTGATTCTGGTTAGGTAACTTGGTCACTCAGGCATAAAGGAACAAACACAAACATATCATGTACATGTATGTACAATATATGCATGGCATAATGATTGATTCTGGTTAACTTACAATAATATCTTACCATGATGTCACCTCATACATCATGTGTTATACAGTATAACAGCATGTAATATATGATATAGCTATATAATGATTGATTGATTCTGGTTAACCATTAGGTCACTTGGATCAGGCATAAAGGAACAAACACAACAATACCATATATGCAAGACATAGTATAACATTTATAAAAGTACTTTATTAAACATTAATAAGTTATACAACATTCATTGATAATTTCACAATTAATATATGATTATAAATTAATTAAATTTAAATATTATCACTTACCACATAATAAGTTATATGCAATATGACATATGTCAGTTTACTTGTATTTCATATGTTACAACATAAATACCCCATAAAACAGAAATTGCCCCTGCAAAATATTTTAGCCCCTGCAAAGTAGTTTGGCGAGGGCGATTTTTAGCCCCTGCAGATTTTTCATAAGGCCAGCACTGGTGTGTTGATCCGTGTCGTAGTATCACGTCGAGTTGAGGTCACAGGTGGGCATATTGCTGGATCAAACGAGCTGCTGCAGGCAGAGAGTTTGATCCGGCAATCTGCCCACCTCAACGAGACGAGATGCGACGTCACGGGTCAACTCATTGCTGTGATAAAAGGTTTATTATATGTAATATATGATGCCCAGTCTGCATTAATAACCATTAAATCTGATTTAATTACCGATTGTTTTCACTTCAGCAGTTTACTTTTAGAACTTATTTTCATCGGATATAAATAGTCTGTCGTCGTTAAACGGCATATCTCGGCAATTTCTGTAGGAGTGTGATCTGATTTGATCCGGGGAAAAATCACTCAGTGTGATCCGACGATTTGGATTAGATCGTCAAACAATACTAGTAGTGGTATTTAGGGAAGAATATTCATAGTCATATAATAATGATGTATCCCGTTCAACAGGAGGTAGATAACTATCACACAGTCAATGTTTTGGATCAGTGACGACTTGGGCCGAAGACAACTTAACTTGGCCTGACTGATTTTGGGACTTGTCTCGCATGTCCAGGGCAAGTTGTCTCAATAAAACACTTGCCCGATGATATTGAAATCACATCAAGATGATAATTAATAACAAAATAGCGTACAACTAGTTACTTTTAAGTTTTATACCACTGATCGAAAAAATCTTAAATCAACAACTTGAAATTGAACAAGTAAATTTAGAAGTTTCAACAAGAAAAGAGTTATCAGAAAATTCAAAAACATAAACATTGGGTGCTGTCAATTATAATTCCATACTATGCCCCCAGAGAATATATGCACTCGACGAATCGTACAGACCAAGGAATACTGTAACATCATAACATGTTGACTGCATGTTAAAATTCTCAATCTCCGTCTTTTCTGAAGTGAAAACTCATTTCATTTTCAGATTGTGATTTTTTTTTCTGTCGAAAAAAAATAAACAACGGATTTCTTCATCAAAGCCTGGATTTCAAATAAAAGGAAATGGGGAATTTTCCGGTACATGCAAATCTGGCGGCAAGAGGTCGCGCTTCTCACGTTATAATGATGTGATCGCTTCAGTCAATAAGCAGAGATTTACTTCCAAATGAGAGTGGTCAAATGTCAAATATTGTTCAGAGGAAGCGCCTCCATTAAGTATGCGCAGCAAGATGCGCAATTATATTTTTTCTAAAATATAGAGTTACGCCCCTTAAAGTAGTAAATTTTCCCCAGAACTTGACGCCAAACTACTTTTGCACAGAATATCTGAATATAGCATACCAACAGTCCAGCCTACACAACAAACCTTTTTCCACGTCAATCAGTGGGGAGGGGGGGGGGGGGGGGGGGGGGTCATCCACTTTTTTCCATACAGTAGGCCGGGGTGGGTGGGTGGTTCACATGCGAAAAAAAGTAATTTTTTTCGGTGTCAGACCGGTTTTCCGAAGACCTATTACTACGAAGGCCCACAACTCCGAAGACCCGATTCTCCGACGGCCCACAACTCCGAAGACCCGATTCTCCGACGGCCCATAACTCCGAAGACCCGATTCTCCGACGGACCATAACTCCGAAGATCCGATTCTCCGAAAGCCCATAACTCCGAAGACCCATAACTCCGAAGACCTATAACTCCGAAGACCTATAACTCCGAAGGGCCGATTCTCCGAAGACCTATAACTCCGAAGGCCCGATTCTCCGAAGGTCCGATTCTCCGAAGATTTTGTTTTATCGGGGTATTATCGTTTACTAAATAGTGTACAGTCCAGTTGCGAAGCCAAGGGGTCCTAAAATTCCCACTGCCCCCATTAAACCTCTACTTGCTATTTCAGACAATATGGGGCCCTACCAAAACTTGTCCAATGTCATGTAAACGCCCGGAAATCGTTCATGGGGCTTCAAAATATTCAAACTTTTCCTACTGCCCCCACCTAAATGGGAACACTGTGAATATTTGAATGCCTAGGAGGGATTTCCTGACGTTTACATGACATTTGACATGTTTTTTTGGGGGGGGCGGTCTTCCCTAGGGCCCCATTGACTCCGCCACTGGACTGTACACTATTTAATAAGCGATAAAACATGATCTTCGGAGAATCGGACCTTCGGAGAATCGGACCTTCGGAGAATCGGCCCTTCGGAGTTATAGACCTTCGGAGTTATGGGCGTTCGGAGTTATAGGCCTTCGGAGTTATGGGCTTTCGGAGTTATGGGTCTTCGGAGTTATGGGATTTCGGAGAATCGGGACTTCGGAGTTATGGGCTTTCGGAGAATCGGGGCGTCGGAGAATCTGACCTTCGGAGAATCGGACCTTCGGAGTTATGGGTCTTCGGAAAAACGCTACGTAACCCTTTTTTCTTGCAATATTTCAGTGCAATATAATTGCCTCAAAGTGTTCAGCATCATTGTTATTAATGTTAAGGTGTGTATGACACTTAGGGCAGTGCTGGGGGGGGGGGGGGGGTAGTTAGTGTGGATATATATATATCTTTATTGCCTCCTGTGAGGAGAGATTATACAAACAGTATAAAGGAAGAATATACACACAATCATAAATAATACATATATACAATAGAAAGAAAGATGCGTGCACAACACAAGTTTTATTTTGTGCATGTTGGATAGCTGACAGTAACTGTTTGTATCATATTCGTGAAAGCTAGTATTTACGAACACCCTTTACAATGTTGCAAGAGTGAAAAAGAAAGACAGCAGCATCAATAACAAGGTTCACGGAATTCTGTATATGGCTTGACTGTTCGCATATGCTAGAGTTTCCAAGAAGGAGAGATGCGAATGTGTCCACAGAGAGTGAAGCCAGGAACTCGTAGCCCTGAATGCCGTACACATCGACCACTCTCTCCCAGAATATATTCCTGAGGTGAATCAACGATTGGGCTCGACAGTCAGATGTTACGTGTAAAATTTCGTTGTTGTAGATCGAGCCACATTGAGCACAACACAGACTGTTTGCGTACGTCGTTTTGTTCAGAAGAAGTACCAGATGTCGCAGTTCTTTTGACCGATGGCGATTCCGTGATGTGAGATCCCATACATTCCAGAGATTGAGAGGGTCTGAGTGACATCGCAAGAAGAAACTTAGATCTGAATCATTGGCAACAGATTCCGACCAATATGCCCGATAACAGTTTTTAACTTTAGATTTCACGAGATTCTTCCATTCTTGTTTGCCGGGAAACACCCCCGTGTCAATGAAAAAAAGAACGAAATCGAGCAGACCATATTCCTCGAGAATGGGCATCACATCCATAACGAATCCCGACGACTGTCTTCCAAAAAGAACACGTTGCTGCACTTTAAAGATGAACAGTTCCAGTGGTGTTTGATGGTCAGGAGGAAGGTGGATTAGGTTTTCGATGAAGATGAGCTTTCTAATATGAATTTCTTTTTCTATGGGTAACATTCCAAGGAGGCTTAGCGATAAATTAGTTCTTGCGCGAACTGGAAGAGACTGACAATGTTTGACGCAGATGCGGAGTGTTTTTTCCAGTGTCTGAAGTGCTGTGACATTGTTAAGCGGGAAGAGTTCAGCTCCGTATAACGATTTCGGTAATACAACTGACTTCATTATTTTAACGACTGTTCTCGGTGTGCTAGCCTGTAGTGCTCGGCTTCCTGTGGTGGAGAAGTAAGACCGCCTAAGTTTGTCTGACATTATTTCTGCTCTCACGGTAGAGGTCTGGAATTTTGTCTGTATAATTCCGAGGTGTACACAGTCAGAACTCTCGGTGATGGGTGTGCCTCCAAGATACCAAGATCTAGTCATTGACTTGTGTTGCTGCTTACTTTCGTTGAACACGACCACACGGCTCTTGGAAGACGAAAACACAAAACGCCATTTCATACTGTAGTCGAAACAAATTGAGAGCATCGAGTCGAGGCCATGTTTTGTCAGAGACATGATAGCGATATCATCAGCTGTTGTCGGTGCAGCGCATGTGATATTTCCAAATGATAGTCCGTGAGCACTATACGATAATTTTACGAGAAGATCATTCACATAGACGAGATAGAAAAATGGAGATAATACGGCCCCCTGGCGAGTACCTTGGCATATGGTGAATGGATCAGAGATGCATCCGTTGTATAATACACGACTATTACAGTCAGTGAGCATGTTTTTGATCAGACGAAGAATGGTTCCTCCTATGCCGAGGTTGTGAAGTTTCAACAAGAGCGCAGAGTGCCAAACTTTGTCAAACGCCTTCTGTGAGTCCAAGAAGCAGGTATAAACTCGGGACCCGTGGTCCTTGGCGTAGTTGATCCCTTCTTGTAAGATGAAAGACGTCATTGTACACCCAATACCTTTCTGGAAGCCATTTTGCATCGGATGTGGGAATCCATTGAGAACGGGGCTTTCGGATATCCTATTCAGTATGACATTCTCGAATATTTTATACAAGACTGGTAACAACGTTATAGCACGGTAGCTGTCAGGTCGATCTTTGGGTTTTGGAGATCCCTTGTACAGTGGTACTACGATGCCAATTTTCAGCTTCACTGGTATGTATTCAAGCGTGAGAATATTATTATAGAACAGACACAAAATGTTAAGGAAAGGTTGGTCCGTGTTCATGTGCAACAGATGTTCGTTCACAAGAGCATCTGCACCTCCTGCTTTGTTCCGCTTAAGAGAACGGAGCACGTTGATTATCTCTTGCACAGTTATCTTTCCAGAGTAAATATCTGGATTGTCGGGAGACATTAACAATAAGTTTTTAATAGTTCTCTCGACATCAGTTTCAAACTCCGGGTCGGTGTGTTTGTTTGCAGAGAATAGTGTTGCGAAATAAGACTCCCATCCAGAGATAATGTCTTTTGGATCACGCACCACAATATCTTCGAAAACGATGGCGGATCCAACAGGGCTTGATTTATTCCGATCTGCATTCACTTGCTTCCAGACAATATGGGGCCCTACCAAAACTTGTCCAATGTCATGTAAACGCCCGGAAATCGTTCATGGGGCTTCAAAATATTCAAACTTTTCCTACTGCCCCCACCTAAATGGGAACACTGTGAATATTTGAATGCCTAGGAGGGATTTCCTGACGTTTACATGACATTTGACATGTTTTTTTGGGGGGGGCGGTCTTCCCTAGGGCCCCATTGACTCCGCCACTGGACTGTACACTATTTAATAAGCGATAAAA
This sequence comes from Siphonodentalium dalli, assembly GCA_032622095.1. Lineage (NCBI taxonomy): Eukaryota > Metazoa > Mollusca > Scaphopoda > Gadilida > Siphonodentaliidae > Siphonodentalium > Siphonodentalium dalli. Next base: position 202,653,052 of record CP136061.1, on the reverse strand, counting down.
CATGATCTTCGGAGAATCGGACCTTCGGAGAATCGGACCTTCGGAGAATCGGCCCTTCGGAGTTATAGACCTTCGGAGTTATGGGCGTTCGGAGTTATAGGCCTTCGGAGTTATGGGCTTTCGGAGTTATGGGTCTTCGGAGTTATGGGATTTCGGAGAATCGGGACTTCGGAGTTATGGGCTTTCGGAGAATCGGGGCGTCGGAGAATCTGACCTTCGGAGAATCGGACCTTCGGAGTTATGGGTCTTCGGAAAAACGCTACGTAACCCTTTTTTCTTGCAATATTTCAGTGCAATATAATTGCCTCAAAGTGTTCAGCATCATTGTTATTAATGTTAAGGTGTGTATGACACTTAGGGCAGTGCTGGGGGGGGGGGGGTAGTTAGTGTGGATATAGGCATGATGCTTCTCAGAAATCCAGATTACGAACCAACTCTCAGGAATTCGCCTTTTTCATCCGATCACATTGCCATGTACCAATGCTACTGGTTCCAGATGAAAATGGACAGTTATGTGAATAAACTTTAATGTGAATAAAATGAAAAATGCTATTCATTTATAGCATTAATATTTACTCACTATGCCTGATCAGACAGACATAGTTAGAGGCAAAAACATGGAAATCTCATTATGCTAGAAATTATAGAATCCTATTTAAAGCAACATCCAGTGTTAATTTTTGTTTGTTTTATTTAGTTGTATTTATTGTTTGTTTATGGACACACAATTAAATTTCACATAAAAGCCATACCGGTATGGATGTTAAAAGCCATGGTGTGAGATGGTATAAGATCTTGTGGATCCAGTATGATTTAGCATACATGTTTTGCCAAAATTGATATTTGATTATTTTTATACACTTTTCGGGTGATTACTGAAAATCAGTAGAAATTTGGTAAAATCTTCATATAAGGCCAAAGAAAAAAGATACTATGCACATCGACCGACCCTAAAAAAATAACCACCGACCCTAATCTTTTTATTGATATTTTGAGAAAAATCCGAAAATGAAAAATAAAAAAAATAAAACCAATGCACATACATGATGATGTTCATTATTAGTAGTTGCAAAACACATGCAGTCAGATGCTCGTAGCCCGTTTATATATAACCATGGGTATATGCCAGATATAACCGTACACAAAAAACGCCGTTCTTTTCATCGTGTATTTATCCATGGTGTGCGTGCCTGTGGTTGTCCGTAACATGGTGCCCGGTGTTATTGCTTTGAAAGGTAATCATGTTCGACTGGTGTTGTCAGATTGGTAATATGAGATTAGCGGTTTCTATGTCTTGTCTGGTCACATTTACTGTTTGAACTTTGTCTGAAATAGACGCACTTTTTATACTAGAATTTGCGCAACAGGAGCGCAGGGAAATCGCGCGTCGAGTTGGTTTAAGGGTTTTTAGAAATAGTATATATATGATATAGACGTGGCGACAGGGGGGTTGGGGTGTCTCACCCCCCCCCCCCCAACTTTGGTCAAAATGTTCAAAACAGTTGGAAATTTCATACCTGCCAAAACATTAGTTGGAAATTTCACACCAACATTAAGTTGAAAATGTTCTTGTAGTTTGATTTTCAAACAATTTATTTGCATATTTTCCTATTTTTGGTAAATATTTTGGACTGAAATGGTCATCAGTCCGAAATGTCCAACCTTAGTAGGGTGACAGGTTGGAAATTTCCAACACTTGGACTGTTTGTGTCCTGGTCCCTCCCCCGTGGCCAGTCAAAAAACTGCTAGTTAAGTTAAGAAAACAATATTGTCATGCATTTGGTCAACATTGTCATTGGAATTGTCATCAGTTGAAATTTTCCAACCTAAGTGGGGGTGTCAGGTTTGAAATGTCCAAATCTAGGAAGGTTTGAGGCTAGTCTAGATGCTAGGATTTTGAGATTTTCTTGTTCAGATTAAAAAAAATGTGCACACCGGGCCGACTATCGTTGTCATTGTCCCTTCCCCCGTGGCCAATACAAAACTGCTAATTAGTTTAACAAAACAATATTTTACTTCATTTGGTCAAACTCGTGGAGTGAAATAGTCATAAGTTGGAGAGTTTTCCAACCTGAGGGGGAGTATGAGGTTTGAAATTTCCAACACCAGGAAAGGTTCAGTTGAGGCCAGTCTAGATGCATGCTAGGATTTAATATTTTCTTTTATAGTTTTAAATTTTTTCTCACACCGGGCCGAAGAACCATGGTCAACCCGGTGTGTCCCCCGCCTCTTGTCCGTAGCCATGGGCATTTGTCTGGAGTTAGACCATTAGATGTTATGATTTATGCAATTGTTCAGGTTAAACTATCTGAATTTTCAAACCTGGAATATAGAACCATGTTTTTTAAAAATATATATAGGATATATATAGGATAGTAGGCGTGAGCACTGATGTACAAGGGGGGTGGTGCAAATGGAATTTGTGTTTGGGGTGATTCTGATTCAAGGGGGTGCAGTTGGAATTTCCCATGGTGGACACCCCTAACGGAAACCATATAGCCACGTCCATGGACATAGAGAGGCAAACAGAACAATACCATATATATATACAATATGCGGTTGCATCTAATTTGGATTTATTGGCATGTCTTTAGTGCACTTTTGTGGTTACGAGAGCTCATTTCCCCCTGATTTCTGCTCAATATGTGGTCTTCTTCTTTAAAAGTTTTATTTGATTTCAAACATGGATGGCACCAGGATATCCCCGACAGGGGGGGGGGGGGCTTTAGCTGCCTGGTTGACCATTACATAACTCACCGACGGGGGGTGGCTATGACTCCCCGACAGGGCTGGGATGTAGCCCCTGACCCCCCCCCCCCCCGGGTGCCACCCAACATAACTTAGTATCGTTTATTTAGCATGGGGTGTCAAGTAGGGACTTGTCGACAGGGGTGGTGGTTATGCAGGGGTCTTACACCCCCCAATTGTAGTCATACATAATACCCCGAGCAAAATTAATTGGAAAATTCACACCAAAATTAGGTTGAAATTGTTCTCGTAGTTTGATTTTCCAACACTTTCTTAGTGACGAATTTGTTGTTTTTAGACCAACATTTGCATATTTCCCTTTCATTTGCAAAATTATGGACTGAAATGGCCATCAGTTGGCAATTTTGAAACCTATGGGTGAGTGTCAGGTTAATAATTTCCCAGAATTGGAAAACTTGAGGCCGGTCTATGCTATAGGATTGTCAAATGTTCATATTTCAAAAAATGCTCTCACATCGGGCCTAACCATCGGCCGACCCGTGTGTTCTGTGTCCTTGCCAGTAGTTACTCGCTAATTAATTTAAGAAAAAATAGATCGGGGTTTAAATTTGTGTGGTGTTATACCACTAGATGTTAAGATGTTTTAATCTCATACTGGGCCGAACCATCTTTTTCACCCCTCCCCCCCCCGCACGAAAAGTGGCCACAATATTACTGGTTCATTTGGAAAAGTCTATCATCTGGTAGTCTGTGAGGGAACATTTGGGAAAAATCAAGGGGGGGGTGCAAATTGATTTACGCAAACTTATGAGTTTGGTATGGTTCAATGGGGCGGGGTGCAGTTGGAACTTCCAATGTGAAGACCACCCCAACGAAAACCCTCTAACCAAGTCTCGAGTGCCAAATATCCAACACTCAACCATGGGTGCCTCTCGCAACTTTATTTTCTGCCCTCGGCATGGGCCTATTTGTTTCTTATTCGAGAATACACTGCACCGGCGGCAATATATTAACCATACTCTGAAAGAAAACGCTTCCGTGACGATCACACGATAAAGTCGTGCTGCAAGTAAGACGATAATTGTGCTGTAGAAATGATACGGAAGACCGATTGTCAAAAAATTCAACATCAAAATACACTGGGCAAGACTTATCGATCCAAACTGTGGAGTGTGGTTTCGTTGTGTATTTTTCGCATATACCCATGGTTATATATAAACGGGCTACGAGCATCTGACTGATGGTTTCTAACATATCCCTGTGTAAAGTGACCATAAAGTTACAGCTGGATCAACAGTTAAAGGTACGGTTGGCCTTGGCGGTGGGTATCCTGTGAAAATATTTCCACCCGTCAAAAACCGCTACAAACAGAAAGAACATCAAAATGTAGACAGACTTTGTCCGTATACAAATAAGAAATATCGCATAAACAGTATGTTATTGTCATATGTTTGATTATTGTTATGTAAACATGAGCATAAAAAGTTACTTTTCTGGTGTTTGTTTATATTATGAGGGTAAACATAAAGAGCGTTCTTTGTTGGTGAATTCCTGATATGGAACTGATAAAGAGCGTTTATGCCATTTGTGTGTGATTAGCCAGTAACACTGTGTTGTCTTCTGCAACACAACCAGGCTCTTGTTTAGGTAAAATAAAGTAAATCTTTATGATAACATGCTGTTTACGCGATGGTCATGGTATATATGAACGAAACTGTATGCGTTTTAATGTTTTTCTGTTTACGGTGATTGGAACAAATATGAATATATTCGACAACTAAGGCCTCACGTGCCTTTAAAACTCCAGGTGTGGATTGATGGGCATGATTTTGCGATTTTAGTGTTCTGAGAGTGGATGTCAGGCATGTTTTAAGCCTTGTTTGGGAACTATCAACAGACATGGCGGGTGTGTATAGTATAAATATAGACGTTATCACCACATATGGAAGGGGTATAGCTCCATGTACGGTACTGTTTCCAAAAACCAGGCATGCTACTAGTAGGTTGGATGTACATGTACTGGCTACCTCCAGACAATGGGACGTAGTCATCACAATACAAGTACCTGTGTAATGGTGGTATTATAATATATTGTGGGTAAAATTCTCATAAAACATTAGTGACATCAATTTCATACCAAGTAATATAGCAAAAATTATGAAAATGCGGTATGTGAATATCTTTTATTCAATCTCAATGTATATTTCGCTGTGTTGTTCACGCGATACTTTCATCACAACATGAGTTGGTATTTTATGTCACTTCGGTCGAGGTAGTTCAATATTTCTGCAACTGGATATTAAAAAAATGAAAAAAAGTTAAACAAAATTCCCTACCTACCCACCCTAATTTTTTCACACCGTTAGCGGAAACATACTATCTTATTTTTTTTGGCCTAACTTGTTTACAAGTCAATACTGTCATGCATCAATTAGTCTACAAAAACAAACTGGACAACACTGGGTGTAGCTTTATACGATTCTGATCTGTTCTCATGTTTCATTAATTTTTCATGCGGTTCTTCTCGATGTTGAAATGACTTAGAAGAACCAGAAACAGAAATAGGGTAACTATAATACTGACCATCAAGATTAAATGGTGTGAGACTACATATTTGGAGGTAAAAAGGGGGTGGGTAACCCCATGGAATTGGAAAAAATATTTTTTCCTTCAAATAAGGGGGTGGTGGGTAGGCTACCCAAGAGCCGGAAAAAAGTTTTTTCAGCCTACTGTCATGTCACTTTTTTCCGACCCCCCCCTGCGTCAATGATAAATATGCCAAAATGCGACGCCAACCATGCACTGACAGGGACAATTCAACTTGGGGTGGGGCGTCATACACATCCAACGTTGGTCAAAATGGGAAGTTGCATGCCTGAAACCCCACAGTTGGGTAGAAATATCAGGGCAAAAATAGGTTGAAATTGTTCTGATAGTTTCATTTACCAACCGGTAGGTAAAGTCACTTGGCGGTTTGCGCCCCAAAATACACCTATATAACAATATTCGCTTTTGAATTTTTCCCGGTATCGGAATAGGTCGATAACTAAAGGAACTGCCTTGACTTAAAACATATTTTATATGCATAATATACAAAAGAGATTGGGGCACAAGTTTTTACAACTTGTGAAGCCCCTCTCCCGATACAATAATAACATATATGTAATCAAGATGACGGTATAATCGTAATCAGAGGATGATCAGTTTTGAGATATATAATTTGTATAGCTCCATGAATTCAGTTATCAGTTCCTTATCCTCAGATGATATTTCATTTATCATTTTTGTAACCAGAAACCAAACCCCAGGCAGTGTTATCTCTCATCGCTCCACTGATAACGTAGAGTGCGCTGCATGGAGTTGGACCAGAAACATAGCGGCCACCCGGGAATCCTTGCATTTTCGTGCGGTGCCACCCAGCGGGCATTTATAGGACAGGGACGCGACCATATAACCCCTTCCAAATTTTCGAAAATTGGACTGAAGTCGTGCATGGGGTGTCAAAATAGCACTTAATTTGTGTTACTAAATCGGCTGCGGGGCAAGAACCATGGCGGCCACCCGGGAATCCTTGCATTTTCGTGCGGTGCCACCCAGCGGGCATCTATAGGACAAGGACGCGACCATATAACCCCTTCCAAATTTTCGAACATTGTGCTGAAGTCGTGCATGGAGCTCAAAATTGCACTTTTTGTTACTAAATCGGCTGCGTAGCCAGAACCATGACGGCCACCGGGAATCCTTGCATTTTTGTGGCATCTATAGGACAGGGACGCGACCATATAGGCTCTTCCAATTTTTCGAAAATTGGGCTGAAGTCGTGCATGGGGTGTCAAAATACCAATTTTTGTTACTAAATCGGCTGCGTAGCCAGAACCATGGCGTGCACCCGGGATTCCTTGCAGTTTCGTGCGGTGCCACCCAGCGGGCATCTACATGACAGGGACTATATGGTCGCGTCCCTGTCATATAGATGCCCACTGGGACGCAGCTGATTTAGTAACAAAAAGTGCTATTTTGACACCCCATGTACAACTTCAGCCCAATTTTTGAAAATTTGGAAGGGGCTATATGGTCGCGTCCCGGTCCTATAGATACCCACTCGGTGGCACCGCACGAAAATGCAACGATTCCCGGGTGGTCTCCATGTTTCTGGTCACAAACATGATAAATGAAATATCATCTGAGAATAGGAAACTGGGAACTGGGAACTGGTAACGGAATTCATGGAGCTAATTTGTATTGCATTCCAGAGTTTGTGGAGATTTGTGTTTAAAACAATGTGGCTACATTATGAATATTTGGCACGATAAACGAATGCTAATATAATCTATTGGTGTATGTTCGGAGGTTAGAATAGTAGACAGTCATGTACTCGGTTTTGGTTTTTGTAGCGCTCTGGAAGACAGTACTGACAATTAATAAGAACGTGCATGTTTGCGGGGGAGGTTGGTCCATTTGTGAGACAACTGCCACATAATAAATTGAACTGCCTAGCTCTATACGAGCACTATATGTCCTAGAACGACGCCATGGTTCTGGCTACGTAGTCGATTTAGTAACAAAAAGTGCTATTTTGACACTCCATGCACGACTTCAGCCCAATTTTCGAAAACTTGGAAGGGGCTATATTGTCGCGTCCCTGTCACACATATGCCCATTGGGAGGCACCGCACGAAAATAAAAGGATTCCCGGGTGGCCGCCATGGTTCTGGCTATACGCAGCCGATTTAGTAGCAAAAAGTGCTATTTTGACACCCCATGCACGACTTCAGCCCAATTTTCGAAAATTTGGAAGGGGTTATATGGTCGCGTCCCTGTCCTATAGATGCCCGCTGGGTGGCTCCGCACGAAATTGCAAGGATTCCTGGGTGGCCGCCATAGTTCTGGCTACGCAGCCGATGTAGTAACAAAAAGGGCTATTTTTACACCCAATGCACAACTTCAGCCCAATTTTCTAACATTTTGAAGGGGCTATATATTGTCGCGTCCCTGTCATATAGATGCCCGCTGGGTGGCACCACACGATAATGCAAGGATTTCCGGGTGGCCGTCATGGTTCTGGCTATACGCAGCTGATTTATATAGTAACAAAAAGTGCTATTTTGACACCCCATGCACGACTTCAGCCCAATTTTCGAAAAATTGGAAGGGGCTACATGGTCGCGTCACTGTTCTATAGATGCCCACTGGGCAAGGATTCCCGGGTGGTCGCCATGTTTCTGGTCACAAAAATGATAAATGAAATATCATCTGAGAATATAGGGAACTGGGAACTGGTAACGGAATTCATGGAGCTAATTTGTATTGCCTTCCAGAGGTTGTGGAGATTTGTGTTTAAAACAATGTGGCTACATTATGAATATTTGGCACGATAAACGAGTGCTAATATAATCTATTGGTGTATGTTCGGAGGTTAGAACAAAGTAATAATAGACAGTCATGTACTCGGTTTTGGTTTTTGTAGCGCTTTGGAAGACAGTACTGACAATAATAAGAACGTGCATGTTTGCGGGGGAGGTTGGTCCATTTGTGAGATAACTGCCACATAAAAAATTGAACTGCCTAGCTTCTATACGAGCATGATATGTCATAGAAAGAAGACGCAATGAAGTCATAAAAAATACAACTTAATTGAGCACGATGTCTCAAATAAAATAACACAGTAATTTTAACAGCATGGAACAGAAAAGAGAGTTCCACGTTAGAGTATTCCTGATATGGTAAAAAAAAGAGCGTTTGTTCTACATCTGTACGAACAATGTAAAACAGCTGAAAAATGGCTTTGACCACGAAAAGAATTTTTTTAGCGCACGAAGCCGATATATAATAAGTTCCTGTATTTGTCAACCTATCCTTCCAAATAATGTAGACACGAGCCATGTATGTCAGTTTAGTATATACTCACTGTGATCGCATGTCTCTGTGAGATATAATGGCACATTTTAAGGGCGAAATTGGAACTCCCCGTTCAAGATGACCGTCAAAATGGCAGCCGTAAGTGGAAAATTTGACGTTTTTTCACTAATATTTTCTAAACCAGTTTCTTCTGTATGGAACAGGTTCGGAAATGTGACTTTATTTTGTATCGCTCATGTTAACTGATCATTGGAGCAATGAAATAAGCCATTCATGAGATCCCAGCCCCTTCCGATCCCTCAATAATTCGATTTTACAGAACGCTGTATGAAATTTCACCAAAAATCACCATTTGGATTCTAGTCATATTTCCACAAGAAATGAGCAGAACCGTGCAAAGTAATTGAGGCATTCCATTGCTCATTAATATTTCAACTCAATGGAGCCAAAATGGTCACTTTGGCTCAAAATGGCTGTCAAAATGGCGGCCAAAATATGGAAAGTGGTAAATATTGTCACAGAGTGCCATGCAATCGATCAAAAGTCGTGGATGATGAATACAATTGGCTGTTCTGTCATATATACATCGAATACTAATATTTATGATGCATTTTGGTTAAGTTTTACTATTACATTTCCAAAATTATTGGAATTTTCTCTCGAAATCGGCAAAAAATCATTTTTCAGGTTTGCACCATTTTTTCAAGTAAAATGGAACTATCTTTGGTGTTTGGTGTTTGTTTTTATCGTCTTAAATGCATCACAATGAGAACTATCTATGGTGTTTATTATTTTGATCCGTCTTAAAAAAACATACTCAAGCTGGCTTGTAAAATGTACACAAAATTTGGTAGAAAAGTTAATATTTTCAAATATATCCCGGACATTATCTTCTCTTTTAGAAAAGTCAAACAAGGAGATTAGTGAAAAACTGCTTAATAACATCAAATTCTGGGCCATTGGCATCAAGATTGATTCACTAATGTCATGAACACCGTTTCCTCCATTGTGCATATAAAAGGCCACCATGACGAAGAACTCTCTGACATTACCTCCCAATCGATTAAAGGTACTCAACCCGATAAAACTCCTCTCAATTACTATTTCAATGGCTTCGGGGGTCAAAAATATTTGATTCGAGTCGAGGAAGTCACCCATCAAAGCTCAGATTTGTTAGATATCGATTTTAGAAATCTATTATTTTTCATTATCGGGAATACTATCTGGCCCAGAACCAGTCAAAATTGCGTTAAAATTACCACTTGATTTTAGAGTTATTCATCCTTGTCTGTTTGAATAGATTTGGAGTACACATCCAGAGCAGATTACGGCAGTTATTAGTATTCATCTCGAGAACATAACAAATTTGAAAAATCAATATCTAATAACTCTGAGCTTTGTTTGATGGGTTCCTCGACTCGAATCAAATATTTTTTACCCCCAAAGCCAAAGAAATAGTAATATAGGACCCTCTGATCGGATTGTTGTTGTTGGAATCTGTTGAGATGGGGACCCTCTTTACGGGTTGAGTACCTTTAACATATACTTGAGTTATTGTGGAAAGTGATAGCCACCAAAGGTCCAACTGTACAACTCACCCATGACAATGCAATCATGTTATTTATAAATGAACACCACACAAATGACCATGTAGCCATTCCCTTTTTACACACACCTCACCCATGACCATACAACCAAAATTGGGTTTACCCGTAAACCACACACATGACAACACAGCCATAAGTCACCATTCAGGTACACTATGTATACTCCTACACTTCACCCATGACCATATAGTCACTTCCTGTATACATATTCACCACATTCGTGATCGTACAGTCACTTCTTGTATACCTATTCGCCTCACCATTGGCCAATCACTCACTCTCTGTATATATATTTGCCACATTTATGGCCATATATCCACTCAAGATATACATATACACTGCAACCATAACCGTAGAGTAACTCCGTGTATGCATATACTCCTGACCAATGGCCATACAACCAGTTTATATATATACCAGTGCCCCGTACAGTGGCCATTCACACACCCCAGGCTTGAATATACTCCTCACTCAAGATAATTCAGCCACAACATTCGTGGTCATACAGTCACTCCTTGTTTAACAATTCACCTCACCATTGGCATCCAATCACTCCCTGTATGCATATCGGTCACACCCATGGCCATATAACCAATAAATATATACAATGTACATACACACCCCACCAATGCCGATTATAAAACCACTCCAGGTATACATCGACACCTCTTCATTGACCATTGCTAGATATAGCAATACAACGCACATCACCTCACCATTGGCCATACAGTCACTCCCTGTATACATTTCTTCACACCCATGACCACATACCAACTCATGATATACATATACACCCACTCATAGATTAAATCCAATGGATATACCAATACCCCGCATGGCCATTCGAACACTCCAGATTTGCATATACACCTCGCCCATGAGAATTCAGCCACTCGATGTATACCACACACCCCAACCATGACCATACAGCTACTCTCTGTATACATATACACCAACCAATGACAATACAGCCACAGCAGAGATGCATATACATCGCATATACAACCATGACCACAAGGACACTTCATATATACCCACACACATCCAATGACCATCCAGCTATATTCCAGGTATGCAAAATACTTCAACAATCATGACCGTACAGTCATTCCATGAACACCTATATACATTACACATTAGCATACAACCACTCCCTATTTATTCATACACCACAGTCCCACACGTGTCATGATCATACAGCCAACATATGTATACATATACACCCATCCATGACAATAGTCAGTACGCATGTATACCCCCCACTTGACCATACAGTCAATCTATATATAAACAAACAACACACAGATGAACACACAGCTACTATCGTTACACCCATACACAACTTCATTAACCATACAAACAATCCTTGTATATATATTCACCTCGCACATGTCCATACAGTCACCCCTTGTATACCTGTACATCCCACCATAGACACACCACACCACCCATCACCATATAGCCACTCCTTGGCACATTCATAACCATACGATAGCTCCCTGTCGAACTATTCACCTTATCTATGACCGCACATTCACTTCCTGGCTGCCATTTGGACATACACCATGTATTAAGTTGATTTCCATGCTAATTGTCGAGAGCAGCCATATAATATGGTTTCACTCAGTTCAGTTTAGACGTTCTGTCCATTTCCATTCAAAAATATGGCCAGAGTCCCAGAAGACATTTTGGACAAAATTCCATACTACAGTTCATCATTTAAAAGGAATTTGTCATGCCTCAGAAGGTACAGGGACAACGAGAATGAAACATATAGTAGTCATTGGATTTAAGCATAACATGGTAATAACCAAGTGAGTTATAATTTGGTAACTCTTGGGAACAGAGAATAATGTTCGGGGTATATGTACAACAAATCATTTTTTTTTACCAAATTGGTTGCCATTTTGGAAGCCATCTTGAGTAATTTTGTCTAAAAACACATTCGTGTGACGCATTTAAGACAGATCAAAACAATAAACATCTATATACCGAAGATAGTTCCATTTACTTGAATAAATTGCCCAAACCTTAACAGCTAAATTTTTGCCAATTTTGATGTGAAGTTTGTGATAGAATAAATCCTATAATTCTGGTAATTTAAAGTATATAAGACAGAATAGCCAAATTTATTCATCGACCACAACTTGTAAGCGATTACTTGGCATGCTGGGCCAATATTTACCATTTCTTTTTGGCAGTCATTTTCAGGACAAGTGACAATTTTGGATCATAATTTCGTAAACAAAATCGATAAGACTATATAGATATATATAGTTATTTCACGATGTCAAAATGGGCTAAATATTTGTTGAAGATCTGGAACCCTGAATACATTTAAATTATATTAATTTTCATTACATCAGATCGGGGTCGTCCAGTTTCGGAGACCGAAAATAAACTATAATATATAAGTCCATAATAATATAGGTCTATACTCATTTGGCCTGCACATTTAGACGTCAGCAGTTAATATATGCGACATGAGATCTCATTAAAAGTCGCATTCAATATAGTTGGTTATAATCTTGATATTTGCATTAACATAACTGTGTAGGAACTGTTACATCAGAAGTCGTTCTATCGCCGGTTTGTGATGGTACTTGCCTGATTTGTGACGGTTCCTTATGATCGAAATTATACATTTTCGCGAGTTTTTGACAGTTGTAATGCAATTATTTAGCCATCTAGCTAATAATTCGATTAATTTTTCTATTCCCCTCACAATCGGTGGCCCCAATGATTGTAATAATAACGAAAGTTTCATTGTGCGAGTCATAACAACGACGAAAACAGCGAATTTTGATATTTGTTTGGGTTCTCTCCTGATCGAGTCGGTTCTCTCACCATTTGATCGGTTCTATACGGGTACTACTATGGCTAATATTTGGCAGGATACATGGTTCAAACTGACCGTGTCGTGGAATTAACCAAAGATAAACACAACAAAATAAGCATTAAGTTGAAATTTGCACCACTTGTCATCAATTTCGATGAATTACAATGCCTCCTATGTTTATTCAATAACCTCTGTTACGCCTATCAAAATTCACAGTCGCCAGCTAGTTTGAAAAATAAAGCATGTTGCAGGCCCAACATTTCCATGAGTCAATAGCCGGTTATTATAGTGAAATTCCATAGCGCTGGACTTCGGAAAGCGTGAGCATAGACGGGATATATAGAAATATCCGTCTTGTATTTTATCTATTATATATTTTGTAACTTCTGTCTTCTGTCTGTGTGTGTATGTGTATGTGTGTTCTAGTTATAGACTCGAAAACTGCTCGACCGATCCGACTCAAATTTGGTATGTATGCCTACTTCGATCCCGAGAACAATATACGTGCGACCGTGTCCTTGGCCTTGACCTCGCTCATATACGCTCATATAGGCATGTTTCTGGACCTCGATCATTCCGACTCAAATTTGATAAAAAAAAATATGGGCGGGTCCAATTTTACGCGCGACCGTGACCTTGACCTTGGTATCGCTCATATCCGCTCATATAGGCATGTTTCGGGACCGATCGAACAATAGTTTTTATCTTTCTCCTAATACTTTTCAACGTTGTTTCCTAAATAGCCTGGACGAAGTCGGGCACATCAGCTAGTATTGTCTATTTTCGTAGACGCATTTTAATCAGCAAAAAAAGCAACAACAAAAATAAGACGTTAAAAGTTCGTTAGCGCCCATACAATGTTCCGATTACGCAATTTATGAAGTTTATGTTGGCTATCCGCTTGTTGGATGCTGATTATATAGATTAGGTGCTAAAATTCGTTATTTCTTTATCGCACTTGTTCTGCTGTTCACGACAATCTGACCGGCAATCACTCATGGTTTGCTCCAACTTCTAAGCCTCTAGGCACTGAAGCCATGTCCACTCAGATTCCGGTTATGAGATACCCGATTACAACCAATCACGTAATTAATTGTATCCACTCGCCTGTAAGAGGGAATACTTGTTAATACTAGTAAAGGCTATATTTTGTAACATTAAATAAAATAAAAATTGGATGAAATGAAATAAAAAATTATTTGGTCACCCGCCTTTGACTTACTAGTAGTCGCCCCGAACATGCAAGATCACCCCCGGGGCAACTGGTCTTGGGCATGAGTAGTCACGCATCCTCATGGATATTCCGGAATGTAAATACCGGTACTAATACTAAACCTTTAAACGTGACTAAATCGGCCAATGGAAGTCTTACAAAATCATGTTACCATTGATCAAAAGAATACAAGTGAAGTCGGGCCCATGCGAAGTCGACCCCATATGAATACGACCCGACGCGAAGTCAACCTGAGAGAAGTCGGCCCCAATGATTAGATAGGAATTGAATATTGTTTATATTATTTTAAATGAGCGCGACGGACAATTACACTTTAAACGAACACATTATTATTATTATATATATATATATATATATATATATATATATATATATATAGAGAGAGAGAGAGAGAGAGAGAGAGAGAGAGAGAGGGGGGGTTATGGAGGCACGGACTCAGTATGATTGTTCAGTGCTTCATATTTGCTTAACTCAGTGAGCGTGAACAAATTCTCATTTCTTAAAATGGCCATGTGTCGATCGGAATGGTACATTGAGATGTCCCTCAAACCAAATCAAGCTTGAAAATCGGTCCCGATTTTCATCCATGCCGGGGTTCGAACCCGCGCCAACCTCGTCTAGCCCAGACTGTGATGATCTTATCCAAGACCTAACCACCTCGGCTACGGGGACATCATTAAAAAGGAAGCCCTTTCCCCGAGAGTTAGGAAGCGTATCAGTCTGAAGATGGGTTCGAACCCACTACCTTAGAAATTCGTGATCTGCCATTCTGGAAACATGTCGGTGCTGGCATTGAAACATTGTCCCACCTATAGATCTTTCAACAACGGCCCTGTATTAATTACATGAATATAACATCCCATAATCTCCCGAGAGTACATTTCTATTACCATTGGTCATTTATATAGGCGGGCACGATTATGATATTATACTCCTCGGGACTTTTATTATTTGGTTTCTGCCAATTAATGTCACTTAATCTCCTGTATTATGTATTTCTTGTATTATGTAAATGGCATAAAGCTACACTCATTATCTGGTTTAAAATATCAGATACACAAGACGATACTCGGCCCAAAGTGCACAAATCGTTGGAATAAATCTCATGTATAGGACCGTCACAGTCATGATTGGCTTGAAATGGAACCGTAACACGCACACGTGTTGAATACGAGGCTACTGTTCCAAATTATCAACCCCTACCGGGATATTTTCTCAGCTATTTTACAGAAGAATAACACGGGTATACTTTATAATCTGTGTTCGTCTTCAGAATGCGTTTCATATTGTATACGCCGCCAAAAATAAAGGAATTGTGTTCGCGTGGCTTGATTTTCAGTGATAACATGTTGATATTTACGCGTTAACTCGCTAATTCCGAGTTAAGTGTGATCTAGAGTGCAGCTTTCGACAGAACGGCACTTCTGCAGCCTATGTTCATTCAGGAAAGTATAATACATTCAAGATATCTGTAATTATGCGTGATTTTGTCCCGAAAATGACTATTTTTAATCATAAGGAACCGTCACAAATCAGTCAAGAACCATCACAATACCGGCGATATAACGACTTCCGGTGTAACAGTTCATACACAGTGCTTTGAAACCACACAACTATTTGTACGTTTTCTAGTAACTTTTGACTCCACGACGTCAAAACCTGAAAACTGTAATTAAAAATCAAAATGTACTACCAAAAACTGACACGAACGGACTCATATTCATATAGATTGCACCTATATGAATATGAGTCCGTTCGTGGCAGTTTTTGGTGGTACATTTTGATTTTTAATTACAGTTTTCAGGTTTTAACTTCTGGTCGTGGAGTCAAAAGTTATCAATTCTTATATAATGGAGACCTTTTGTTTTTAAGTTACTCGTTAACGATCAATGTTAAAGATTGTTCTTAACATGTGTTTTTTGTAAAGGTATAATCTCGTTTCCCTGATGTAATTATAGTTTAAAGATATATCACAAACGTATGCGTGGCTTATAAACAGTTTGTGATTTTTAAAGACATACTATATCCTATATGTACTTGTTCAGATGCGTGGAATTGATAAGTTAGTACTCAGGCGCTATGCTAACCTGGAGAATGTAGAATTATACTAACATCGCCGAAAATTTCAAAGAAATCGACCATAGAAAACATCGTCTGAACTACGCCCAATTGTAAATATTTACATCGGCGATAATCTAACACAATTGATTTCGCCACCGAGAGTCATTGGATTTATTTAATATATAAAAATGACGGTGTGTATCGTCAATTTAGATTAATATTCGTAACAAATAACTACTTTGAGCAAGATTATTCTCAATTTAGATTTTATCACCCTACTGGAGTGTGTCATATCACTTTAAACTGTCATTATATATATATTAGGAAACCGAGAGTATGACTTATAATTACATTTACAGTTACATCTCCGCCAATTCAACCTGGAAATGTATTTTGAGTTGGAAATATTGCTTATATTGGGAACTTTAGTGCGACTAAATTCCTACATCCCACGTTCACTGTCACTCTATTGTAATTGTCATATTTAACCTTTTCTATACAAAATAGATTCTCCAATTCAGTCATAAAAGTATACATTGGAATGGTCTATTATACATCTGGAGGGTTTTCAGGAAAAAGAAGCCGACGACAGATAATACATGTACAGAAGGAAATATTTAAGTGAATCCCAGTAAATAGATATTCGCCGAAGATTCCTTTACAACATTTCTCGTCGATATATATGTTATACGTTAAGAGTTGAAATAAATACACTTGTATAGAAATTAATTCGAATACTAGATAATACTAATTTTGTATTACAAAATTAGTAAATTGCAAATGAACTTTCACGTTTCAAGAATTGGGTTTTATATAATATAGGGACCAGTCCTGTTTGCCATCAACTCACAGTTTGGGGCATGCAGGAAAGTGAATATAATGGATACGTCATGTAACAAACAAATAAATTTATTCTTATAAATATTTCATGGGTATATATACAAGGTATGCAAGTAATATATATAAATATAACATCGTTGTCACTCAAATAACTTTTATTTGACCATATTTAAAAACTATTCGTGTATCCCTGATGATATTTTCCACTTTTTCAGTTCGTGTTTCATTCAACGAAGTATACAGCTTCGAAATTCAAACATGCGCAACGTTGAGAAATCAGACACCCAGGCTTTGTGCGATGCAACTGTGTACGTGTTGATTAGTATGCAAGAGGTCCAAACACGTGAACAATACCGATAGGCACAACTTAACACTGTTCGTTAACAAGGCTGTTTAAATTTTGGGCACCCTGTGGTTTTCCCGAGCGATATGCCACCACCCCAATACTCCGATATAACAATGAATGAATCGAGGTTTCGTTCGCCCAAACTGACTCTAATCAAATATTCATGTAAACATTATGATGTCAACGTCGTTATCAGTTTCTAAATTAGGTGACATCGCTTGAATAATTGATGCATTATCGCCGAGAAATGGACACTTATGAAGATAAGGATACTATTTTTGATCACCTGGGGAAAAAATATTAATCGAAATGCGATATTTTTTTCCAAATAAGCAAACAAACTTTTTGTTGAGAAATAAAGTTAAAGCAAATTGAAGTCTCGAATTCACCGAAATAGATTCTGAAAATTAGATTTTTCCATTCTTTTTAGAAACGTCGGCAAATGTATTTTGATCGTGAAAATGGTAGGCGTTTGTCTCAATGCACCTATAATCAAATTTCAGTATTGAAAATTATAAGCAGATATATAACGACATTACGAAGCTTTGAACGTTTCCACTTTCCAAATTTCTAAATTGTATACATCTTGATAGTTATTTCTATACTATGAAAAGCCAATTAAAAACATCGTCCATTATAATAGAAACGATGCGTTGAAGTATTTGATATATATGGACATAAATTTACCATATATATTGAAGTTAAAGGGGTACTGTAAACTAAATCCGGCCATTTATAGGACCATCTCCTTTTATACTCAACATAATATATGCAACAAATGAATGAATTTGAGCCACGGATTAGTGCAAAATACACTCATGTGCTCTATGAACGATGCAAACAACATGGTAATTATAATGAAAATGAATTTATGACTCCAGCCATTTAATCATTGTTATTATAATTACCATGTTGTTTGCATCGTTCATATAGCACATTAGTGTATTTTGCACTAATCCGTGGCTCAAATTCAGAAATTTGCTGCATATATTCTGTTGAGTATAAAATGAGATGGTTCCATAAATGACCGGATTTAGTGTACAGTACCTCTTTAATGATAGATCAATATAATTCTAAACGTTGCTAACCTAAATCTGTCGAAATATTTGAAAAGCAACTATAGATACTTGCTGCAGGAAATGTTCAACATATGCATACACGTTTTGTAAGTCATACAATGTAACAATTCAAAACACTCTGTAAATGTTCACTTTTTGTCACTTGCGTAATTCAGAATTTTATAAATTCCATTTCAACAATGTTTCCAATTCATCGAAGGTAGAGATAACGTTGTCGTGCATTGAACACAGGCACACGGGATCCGCGGACTGGCCAATGCTGGGTGGTGAATTGTTGGTAGTCCAAAAGGATGTGGAATCGGTAACCGATGTTTAAAGTCAACAGGAAACGGTAACGGGTGTTTAATGTCAGGCAAAGGAGATGTTTTCTGTGCCATCGAAACTGGAATATGTGGTTTAAAGTCAGCTGGAATCCCTAGCATTGGGTGAGACATGGCCGCTCGACTCAGCGTCAAATCTTGGACCATTTTCCTAGATTCTTCCAACGATTTAGTGAGCATCACAATATAGTTTCTTGCGAGAAGTAGGGTGGACATCTTGGAAAGTTTTTTCACTGACGGTCCATGTGAATATGGCATCACTTGCCGTAACGAATCTAGTGCCGAGTTGATGCTATGCATTCTATCGCGTTCACGGCCGTTGATCCTCAATCGAATATCTTCGGGAACATCTGACGTTGAAGGTTTCGCCTGTCGGTTATAGCGCATTTCTGTTCTCATTTTACCACCACCATAGTGCATATCTGCGTCAGTTTGAGAGTCAGGGGAAACACACGCTTTATTCGAAATCTCAGAGTCGTGAAAACTTCCGCTATCATCCACATTGATATTCAAATCAGCATCATCTTCATCCGAGAAATCTGAGTGCGTGCCATCCAAAGAGTTGACGTCAGACGTTTGCCTGTAGTAAGGCGAGAAAGACTTTCTTCTATCCATTACTAATAACTGATGACACGAAGCTGGATATTAAATAAATTTTGTTTCAAATACTCAAGTGCTGCTAGAAGAGCTGAAGATTTGATTTGATGCTCTGAGAGCGATCATGAGACAATTTATACTATATGTCCCCCTATTGTATCCACTGTACATCATCCCCCTTATCTCAGTTGATCATTGACAGGCTCTCTGTATTTTCATTGGTCGGATTCAAGTTACCTCTAAACGAGTCTTAATTATTTTAGCCGGAGGCGCAGATTCGGAGTTTGTGTCTATTTTGTCACCTTCACAGAAAGCATCCACAGATTGTATCCTTGCGGTGATCTCAAAGGATATTAGCGCCTTCGCGTAGTTAGAGTTTAATTCAAACGAAACTTATCCTCATCGGAAATGATCATTATAAGCTCGGTAAATTTTGTCTTGTAAATTAATATTTTTCTAGAGAAATTGGAGAAATTAAAAAAATAACATATAATTATTCAATTGAAAAAAATAATTCACCTTACAATTTCTGGAGTCACTGGACTAAATGTAACTGATGTTTTTAATGACTATTTTTCTCGTTCCCTCCTGGTTTATAGATGAATGTTATTCATTTGTTGGAATGTTTTCTTCTTCTTTTTTCTCGCGTTTGTTTTGTTTTTGCTTGTTAGTTTTCTATTCTTTACTATATCAATCTATATATACCTGGTGTTATACCTTATTCTAAATCAATTGGTCAGTATCAGACTAGGTTTTTGTTTATATATTTTAAAGTGCTTTACTGCGTGAACGGGGTGCGGAATCTTCATATAAATATTTAAATACATGTTATGTACTTATTCGGGTGCGTGGAACTAATAAGTTAGTATTCAGGTACTATGCCAACTGGAGAAATTTAGCATTCTAGTAACATCGCTGAAAATTTCAAACAAATCAACCTTACCACTCCATAGAAAACATCGTCTGAACTACGCGCAATTGTAAATATTTACTTCTCGATTCGGGACGCTACTATCTGCGATAACCTAAAGCCGCTTTCACACATGTCCGTTTCTCGGATGCGTTTCCTTGCGTTTCTAATATTTTAAAGCATCCGGAAAACGCATCGGTCGAAATAGTGAAGCTAGCCACACATGCTTGTGTATGCTTTTTTAGAAACGCAGGCGAAACGCAGCATTTCAAGTCCGAGACATGAAAAAAATAAACGCATCCGGCAAACGCACATGTGTGAAAGACCCAGTGATATTATCACTGTTTTGACCGATGCGTTTTCCGGATGCGTTAAAATATTAGAAACGCAAGGAAACGCATCGGAGAAACGGACATGTGTGAAAGCGGCTTTAAGCTAAAATTCCATGAGACAATTTTCCGCTTACTGGGCAATGTATATATATGTTAAACTCATTATATATCTAAATTATACATAGAGAAAATTATATAAAGAACAGACTACGGGCTTCGTGAAAGTTAATCAGTGTGCATTGCTTCAAATGTGCTTGCTTCTTAGAGCTAGAACAAATGATCACGTATCGATCACAATGGCACATTCAGATGTCCCTCATCTCAGATGAATGGTCCCGTTTTGCCATGACTGCTAGGGTTCGAACGCATAACAAAATAATCACCGTCATTCTTTTCGTAACATTAATGCATCACGAGCATATATTTATATATTAAAAAGAAATTAATTCGATATTACTAAAAAACGCTCTTTAATAATAATAATAAATAGTTCTTATATTATATAGCGGACCCAAGCGCTTAACAGAAACATATACATATAAACACATGAAATACACAACTCATATCCGTTATCTCGTTTTAAGGCGGGTAACA
The DNA here is from genome assembly GCA_032622095.1 of Siphonodentalium dalli. Taxonomy (NCBI): domain Eukaryota; kingdom Metazoa; phylum Mollusca; class Scaphopoda; order Gadilida; family Siphonodentaliidae; genus Siphonodentalium; species Siphonodentalium dalli. Next base: position 202,631,725 of record CP136061.1, on the reverse strand, counting down.
GTGAAAACGTATTTTAAAGAGCATGCAATGAACAGTCGTGAGTTGGAATATTTGTGTCATTGTCCGCACATAATCTGCTGAAAATAGGCAGATTATCTACCTAAAACAAGTTCAATTGTAAGCAGATCATGCGCGGCTTTTGTGGAGAACAGGCTGATATATTTATATCAAAGTTCTTTATCAGAATTGTCATACATTGCTCAGGTTGTTCGTGTCCAGACAGGTTCTTGTAGCTGCTCTCGGACTAAGGCTCCCTTTGCTATTTTTAGAAGCTCGGCATAAATACAGTTAAGAAATTCACGTCCGGATTTCGTTGAGATCCTCCATTTATCCTCATGTATTTCACAATAGTCTCAGTTGTCATGTTTACGGACATCATGGTGTGTTACAATCTCCTATATTGAGAAGTCATTGGTGAAATTGTAATCGGAAACGATCCCCATAAGCTTTATGCTTGATGTCGGATCCCCCCTCCCATACAACCAATATTCATGCTTCTTATTTTGTACCATGCACTGTATTTGAATTATATGGAATAAATACTGTTTACATCAATGTTTAATCCTTTATATACAGTACGTTGCTTTATGGGTCAAATTTGAAATCTTATTTTTATTTCAGACGGCATGAGTAAACCTTTTTTTTCTTTTTAGCTCAGTAAAACAACTTGTCTCGCGGTTGATCAATAGACCAACAACCACCTTGGCCTATACCAGTGTGTAAATGTGTTTTTACCTATTAACAATTAGCATAATTAGGACCGATAATCGCTACAGATAATTGCTATCACTAATTTTCACGATAGCATCATCATATCACCGAGATGTTTGAGGGACCATCTTTGAATCGGACCGCCTCCATCTTGTGCATTGTACAGTGTTTCCTCCCATACGCTGATCATATCTGCTTTTATCATGTTCATAAATATGTTCCTGCATAAAAGAACCACGCCGACGGGAGGTGAGAAATAGATAATTATTATTATATCATTATTTATATGATTTCAATTCAATTTGTTTATTTCACTCGTTTAAATCGCAAGACATACTTATATGAGGAACATATGAATATAAAATGTATAACAAATATAAAATATATTCATTTGTGGTATTTGTGCAAATGTCTCATTGTGGAATGGTATATAATATATAGTTGGTTCGATAGGCAATGAATAATGAATAGTAGTTATACTTTCTGTATAAATTAGTTTCCGAAGTATAATTATTTAATCACTATTTGCATCATTAGGACCTATAATCGCTACAGATAATTGCTATCACTAATTTTCACGATAGCATCGTCCTACATCCGAGAGGTGTGATGGACCATCTTTGAATCGGACCGCCTCCATCTTGTGCATTGTACAGTGTTTCCTCCCATGCGCTGATCATATCTGCTTTTATCATGTTCATAAATATGTTCCTACATGCAACAACAAAACCCACGCCGATGGGAGGTGGGAAATAGGTAAAATACGACCCAGGGTTATTTATATTAAAGCGACTTGTATAGTCTTGAAAGCCTAAATATAAAGATATTAACCCTTTCTATACTAAATGGATTCCCCCAGTCAGGTAACAAGTGCACATCGGAATGGTCTATTATTTATTTGGAAGGATGACAATGTGGTACATATAAAAGCAGAAGGAGTCCTATTTATTGAGGGACATGTTTAGATAATAAGTTGAACAAACGATTGTTTGTTAAACATATTATCTGAACATCTCTTGTGGGGTAACTACTCATCAATGGTACTTTAATTAGTGTAGAGCGAGTTAATCTCTTGCTATTGTCGCGTTAATGTGGAACGATATTATGACATTAATTAATTTATTAATTTAATTAATTAGGACACGAATCAAACACTAGTATCAAGGAAACATCTTGTACATACATCTATTTCGTGTGCATTAGTTTTATGTAAATTAAAACATTTTGTGGGTCGATCACTGAGACTGAAGGGTCACTCTCGCCAAACAAGGTGCTGAAGGGACCTTGGTACACAGGTTTTGTAAATGTGATGAAGGGTAAACAAGTATTGAAATCTTGTTCTAAATGATGTTTAGTATTCGGGTCTGCCAAGATTTCTGTCAGTAAATTATTGTCTACGTTCCAATGAAAATTAAAATGAACTGAAAACTAACTGCTGATGAGCGCCAGACTTTCAGGAACACAATAGAAGTGTCAGTGCCGATACCAAATCCTGTGTGCTCTTCATCACATTTTCAAAACATGTATTCTTCATCACTGCTTTTTATACGCCCGTTTGAAGAAACAAACGGCCGTATTATGTGATTGGTCTGTCCGTCCGATAGCAGTTTTGGTTTCCGGATGATAACTTTAGTTTGGGTTATTTTATTGGAACTAAATTTGGTAAGTGAGTTTTCCAGACCAAATTACAGGTCAAGTTCTAATTTCGGTTCGTTCCGATTATGTTGTTCTGACTTGTGGCTCTTTTCGACTCAGAATTTTCAATATTTGAGGTTTCCGGATGATAACTTTAATTCTGGATTATTTTATCTGACCAAATTTGGCATGTGAGTTTTCTAGACCAAATTAAAGGCCAAGTTCGAATATGGGTTCGATCTGAATATTTTTTCACTGACTTATGACTCTTTTCGACTTAGAATTTCAATATTTGCGGTTTCCGGATGATAACTTTAGTTTGGTTTATTTTATCGGAACCAAATTTGGTATGTCAGTTTTTCAGACCAAAATACAGGTCAAGTTCGAATATGGGTTCGATCTGAATATTTTTGCACTGACTTATGGCTCTTTTTTTAATTAGAACTTTCAATATTTGAGGTTTCCGGAAGTTTGGGTCATTTTATCGGAACCAAATTTGGTATGTGAGTTTTCCAGACCAAAATACAGGTCATCCGAGGGTTCTGTCCGAATACTTTTTATACGCCCTTTTTTGAAAAAGGTCGTATTATGTAATCAGTCTGTCCGTCCGTCCGTCCGTTAACATTTTTGGTTTCCGATCGATAACTCCAGTTTGGATTATTTGATCTGAACCAAAGTCGGTATGTGTATTTCCCAGCTAAAGATACAGGCCAAGTTCGAATATGGGTTCCGTCCAATTATTTTTACATGAGTTACGGCCCTTTTTCGACTTAGAATTTGACTGTCCGTCCGTTAACATTTTTGGTTTCCGATCGATAACTCCAGTTTTGATTATCTGATCTGAGCCAAAGTTGGTATGTGTATTTTCCAGCTAAAGATACAGGCCACGTACGAATATGGGTTTCGTCCAATTATTTTTACATGAGTTACGGCCCTTTTTCGACTTAGAATTTGACCAATTTCATAACATTTCTGTTTCCGACCGATAACTCCAGTTTTGATTATTTGATCTGAATCAATGCTGGTATGTGTATTTCCCAGCTAAAACTACAGGCCAAGTTCGAATATAGGATCTGTCTAATATTTTTTACATGAGTTACGGCCACTTTTCGACTTAGAATTTGACCGCATTTGGCATTGAAATTAGGGGTATATCAGATTTTCTTCAAATGTAAGCTCAAATTATTATTTTCTTATGCGGTTGTACAATTCGAAATGGCTAAAGGGCGTATTTTGCCACGCCCTAGCGATGCTCTTGTTACTGACTTGTGACTCTTTTCTACCAATAATACAATTTAGTGTCACTGCCATTGTTTGTGTGTGTACAGTTCATTAAAGCACACCGGGCGTATTTTTGCCACGCCCAGCGTATAGCTCTTGTTTTTAGGTGAGAGTGGCCCTTCATCAGAATTCTGAGCTTCATGTAGAGGTTTGGTTACTTCTATTTTGCCTTTCGCCCTGTTCTTCTTCTGTTCTGTCTTTTTGTGCATTTTCAAATTTGTTAATCTTGCTTGTGTTTTTACTCGAATTACTCATTCACACAAGATATCAATTAGCACAATTAAGACCGATAATCGATACAGATAATTGCAATCACTGATTTTCGTGATAGCATCTTCCTATCTCCAATAGGTGTGAAGAACCATCTTTGAACCAGGCCGCTTCCATCTTGAGTTTCCTTACAACCGCTGATCAGATCTGCTTTTAGCAGGTTCATAAATGTTTCGACATGAAAAGGAACCGCATCGTATTGGGAGGTGAGAAATAGGCAAACTACGACCAGGATTAACCCTTTCATGACTGGAGCTTCCTGAACTTTTGCGAAAACCCTGTGTCAATGCATTCTCTTATATATGCGAGTCGATCATAGGTCGCCTCGCATATATAGGAAAATGCATTGGCCTAACACATTTTATATTATTTTTTATAATTGTTAAAAAATGTAAGAAAAAATTGTAAAAAATTGTTAAAGGTACGGGCGGCGTTCGTTGCAGAAATATTCATATTTGTTCAAATCGCCATCAACAGAAGGAATATTAAAATATATATCGTTTTGTTCATATGCCAAACATAATCAGCGCGTAAATAGTATATTGTCGTCAAGACGTACGATGGTGTACGTAAACAAGAGCCTGCTCGTGTTACAGAAGTGTTGCTTCTGTTTACGTAACAGCGCAATTCTATTGGTTAATCACACACAAATGATATAAACGCTCTCTATTATTTCCATATCAGGAAAACAGTAACAAATAACGCTCTTTATGTTTACCATATCCGGATCTAAACAAAAGCCAGGTTTTGTAATGTTTTTTGCTTTTGTTTACAAAACGAAGGAAAAACATTTGACGATAAAATACTGTTTATGCGATATTTCTGATTGGTATAAGAACAAGGTCTGTCTATATTTTACTATTCTTTCTGTTTATGGCGGTTTTTGACGGAGGTGAATATTTTAACAGCATACCCACCGCCAACGCCGCCCGTATCTTTAAATGTAAGAAATATTGATAAAAAAATTTATAAAAACTGTTAAAGAATGTACAAAAAACTGATAAAAATGTATAAAGAACGTAAACAAAATTATGAAATTGTTAAAACTCCTTTTTTATTGCAGCGTGCGTGGTAAGAAAAAATGATAAAAAAAATGTTAATAAAAAAATTGTTAGGCCAATGCATTCTCTTAGGTCGCCTCGCATATATAAGAGAATGCATTGGCACATGATCTTTAAATGTTGTGCCAGGGCAGCTCCCGTCATGAAAGGATTTTAATAGACTGGAATATTCAACTCTATTAAAACTAAACCTCGCAATGTCTTGCCTTTGTTGTGTTCTTAGCATCAATTAAATGCGTTGAATGTCTTTCCCTTCGTAAGACGAGCGCTCTTTATTTTTACCGTATAAAGAAACGAATACCACCGAACGCTCTTTATTGCCACACGCAACGTTGCGATTGTTGTCATTTACGTACTCCAATAAGTCTTATACAGACGTGGAAGTCCGTACCGATATATAAGTAGTTCGTGTATTTGTCGACCTATTTTTGAAACAAGGAAGGAGACAAAATGAAGATATATATATGAGACTTGAATGGGTACCGAATTTTCACAACGGTATAGTGATTTCGAAGTAAAAATAAAGGCTCAAATCTACTTTCATCTGTCTGATGCCGAATTACAAGTGTGAACATGATTAAAGGCACGTGCGGCCTTAATTGTCGAAAATATTCATATTTGTTCCAAACACCGTAAACAGAAAAACATTAAAACGCATACAGTTCCGATCATATATACCATGACCATCGCGTAAACAGCATGTTATCATAAAGACCTACTATATTTTACCTAAGCAAGAGCCTGGTTGTGTTACAGAAGACAGCACAATGCTACTGGCTAATCACACACACAAATGTCATAAACGCTCTTTATTAATTCCATATCAGGTATTCACCAACAAAGAACGCTCCTTATGTTTACCATCATAATATAAACAAACACCAGAAAAGTTACTTTTTATGCTTTTGTTTACATAACAATGGTCAAACAAATGACCATAACATACTGTTTATGCGATATTTCTTATTTGTATACGGACAAAGTCTATCTACATTTTGATGTTCTTTCTGTTTGTGGCGGTTTTTGACGGGTGGAGATATTTTCACAGGATACCCGACGCCAAGGCCAACCGTGTCTTTAACGCCACCCAACAATAATAGATGGGACAACTAGTGCGGTGCCGCCGGTAAAAAAAAGAAAAGAAAAAAAGACACGTGTTTCCTGTGTTAGAATCGAAATTTCGTAGGTAGTTCAGTCAACATAGGGTTTGATCCACCCAGACAATATTTTAACAGAAAATGATCTATCATTTTTAGAATCAGTATAAAATTCCAATCAACATATCAAAATGTTTCTACGAGATATTTCCAACATTTTGGTATATGACATAGCCCCATACTCCAAGCATGAATACAATATAGAGAATACATTATAGCTATACGTAATGAGTAGAGATCAACCTTGGTGAAACGCAATGGGTTAATTGGTCCAGTCGACTCATTGTGTGGAAACTCAGTGGGCAATATGGCTAGCTGAGGCCCAGTAATTATGACGTCAAATTGTCACCAAACTCCACCACAATAAGATGACACATCTACTATACCATGGCTACTGAGGTACGTGTGTCCGCAGCCAGTGATATCCCCAATATAACAGGTTGTATATATGCAATCAACGTATTCTTTTTGCATTTATGGGCTTATAAACTTGTAAGTGGCCGAACATACTGTTTAAAGGTACTCAATCCGATTAAGCACCCTTATATTACTATTTCTTTGGCTTCAGGGGTAAACAATATCTGATTCGAGTCGAGGAACCCACTAATCAAAGCTCAGAGTGATCAGATATTGATTTTTGAAGTTTGTTATTTCTCGAGATGTGTAATAATAATTGCCCCAGAAACACTTATTCAAACGGACGAAGATGGATAACTCTAAACTTTTGACCGAGACTATACCTTTTGACGGAGTGTTTCTGGGCCACAAACAATAGAAATAACAAAACTTCAAAAATTGATATCTGATCACTCTGAGCGTTGATTGGTAGGTTCCTCGACTCGAATCAAATATTTTTTACCCCCGAAGCCAAAGAAATAGTAATTTATGAGGGTCTGAATGGATTGAGTACCTTTAAATTCGCGAAGCGAAATTATACTGTCATGGTTGTTCGACCACTTACAATTTGATAAACCCACAAATGCACCAAATAATGCGATGTTTGAAATAATTATCTGAACTGACTATCGTAAAAGAAAATCACAATTCCGTTATATTATTATATGGTCGAGTATATTCAGTTCGAACGATTGATTTTCCTGTGCATTCAGAGGGTTGGGTACTTCTATTTTTTTTGTGCCCTGTTTTTTATACCCCCATCTAATCCAAAAGATGGGGGATATACTAGATCTGTACGTCCGTCCGTCCGCTCATATATATCTCAACATGGGTTATGGAATCTTGATGAAATTTGATATGCAGGTTTGGCATCAGGTGGGCTTTCAAAAGAGGGTTACTTTGTTTATTTGAAAATGTTGGATTTCTGTCCGTCCGCTCATATATTTCAACCATGGGTTATCATATCTCGTGGAAATTTGGTATGCATGTTTGGCACCAGGGGGGCTTTCAAACGAGTGTTCATTGACGTTGTTCACATTTTCCGTTCTTGTTTCCAACCTATCCATATTTAAATTTGTTACCATGGGGGATATCTCAGAACCCGTGGTGCAACCTGCTGTTTCTTTCTGTTTTATCTGTTATTGCACCTAATACGCATAAGCTTGCTACCAAAAGATAGTCAATCGGGGTTCACGATTAGATGGCTATTGGCATGGTTATATTTGTTTTTCTTGTTTGTGTTCTCTCGATTGATTTATTCATCCAACACATCAATTAGCATCGTTAGGGCCGATAATCGATAAAGATCATTACTATCAGTAATTTTCACGATAGCATCATCCTATCACAGAGAGGTGTGAGGGACCATCTTTGAATCGGACCGCTTCCATCTTGGGTATTGTGCAGTGTTTCCTCCCATGCGCTGATCATATCTGCTTTTATCATGTTCATAAATATGTTCCTGCATAAAACAAGAACAGCGCCGACGGGAGGTGATAAATAGATAATCTGCTTTGCAGATTGAAAGAACCGGAAGGATTCTAAGATAGCTGTATACATGTTTGTGCTTGTTCGTTTGATTTATTATATATCATTTCAATTCAATTTGTTTATTTCACTCGTTTAAATAACAAGACATGCATATACGAGGAACATATGAATATAAAATTTATAACAAATATAAAACAAGTTAATTTAATTTATGGTATTTGTGCAAATGTCTCATTGAGGAATGGTATATATATATATATATATATATATATATATATATAGTTGGTTCGATAGGCAGTGAATAGTAGTTATATTTTCTGTATAATAATTTAATCACTATTTGCATTATTATTATTTTTTATATCAAGATACCAATTAGCACTGTCAGGTCCGGTAATCGATACATATTATCTTAATCACTGATTTTCACGATAGCATCGTCCTACATCCGAGAGGTGCGAGGGACCATCTTTGAATCGGACCGCTTCCATCTTGGGTATTGTGCAGTGTTTCCTCCCATACGCTGATCATATCTGCTTTTATCATGTTCATAAATATGTTCCTGCATAAAAAAAGAACAGCGCCGACGGGAGGTGATAAATAGATAATCTGCTTTGCAGATTGAAAAAACCGGAAGGATTCTAAGATAGCTGTATACATACATGTTTGTGCTTGCTCGTTTGATTTATTATATATCATTTCAATTTGTTTATTTCACTCGTTTAAATAACAAGACATGCCTATACGAGGAACATATGAATATATAACAAATATAAAACAAGTTAATTTAATTTATGGTATTTGTGCAAATGTCTCATTGAGGAATGGTATATATATATATATATATATATATATATATATAGTTGGTTCGATAGGCAGTGAATAGTAGTTATATTTTCTGTATAAATATTTAATCACTATTTGCATTATTATTATTTTTTATATCAAGATACCAAGTAGCACTGTTAGGTCCGGTAATCGATACATATTATCTTAATCACTGATTTTCACGATAGCATCGTCCTACATCCGAGAGGTGTGAGGGACCATCTTTGAATCGGACCGCTTCCATCTTGGGTATTGTGCAGTGTTTCCTCCCATACGCTGATCATATCTGCTTTTATCATGTTCATAAATATGTTCCTACATGCAAAAGATCCGCGCCGACGGGAGGTGATAAATAGATCATCTGCGTTGCAGATTGAAAGACCCGGAAGGATTCTAAGATAGCTACATGTTTGTGCTTGCTCGTTTGATTTATTAGATAATTTCAATTAAATTTGTTTATTTCACTCGTTTAAATCACAAGACACACTTATATGAGGAACATATGAATATAAAATGTATAACAAATATATTACAAGTTAATTTATGGTATTGGTACAAATATCTCATTGTGGAATGGTAGTTGGTTCGATAGGCTATGCATAGTGCATGAATAGTAGTTATATTTTATGTATAAATTGACTTAGTTTTCGAAGTATAATTATTTAATAACTATTTGCATTATTTTTGTTTATATCAAGATACCAATTAGCACTGTTAGGTCCGGTAATCGATACATATTATTTTGATCACTGATTATCACGATAGCATCGTCCTATATATCCGAGAGGTGTGAGTGACCATCAGATTGAAAGACGCGGAAGGATTCCAAGATATATACTGTATATATTCCACTTGCAGCGAACAACATGTTTGTGTTGCTCGTTTGATTTATTTATTTCACTCGTTCAAATCATAGTTATATGGGGAACATACGACGCATAACAAATATATAACAAGTTAATTGGTGCAAATGTCTCAGGGATTGTAGTGGGTTCGATAGGCGGTGAATAGTATAGTTATATTTTCTAAATAAATTGATTTACTTTCCGGAGTAAAATTATTTAATCACTATTTGCATTAGTTCTTGATATCAAGATACAAATTAGCACTGTTAGGGCCGGTAATCGATAAATATTACTTTAATCACTGATTTTCCTATCTCCGAGAGGTATGATGGACCATCTTTGAATCGGACCGCTGCCGTCTTGGTCACTGTACACCGTTTCCTTGCAAACGCTGATTATATCTGCTTTTATCATGTTGGTAAATATGTTTCCTTCACGGAAAAGAACAACGCGGGTGGGAAGTGGAAAGTAGATAAGCTGCGATTCCGAGTTACAACACAGAAATGAATCCATTATGAGCACCCCCCCCATTACAAAAGAAATACGTATACATGTATATGTGCGTATTTCGATAATACAATGAAGAGTTGCTTCTGTTGGTATTCTTCCAAGTTAACGAAATCCCAAGATTTACTGTACAAGATTTGAAACTGGTTGCATGAAATCCCATTCTATATCTTTAATTTAAAGTATATTGCATGCACACAGGAGCACCACCAGTCACAACACGCCCATTGGTTTGTTTCAAATTTTAAATGATTTTATCATCCGGAAAAAAATATATTTTTTGAGAATTAGAAGCTGAAGGTCAATAATCAAACTAACTGAGAAACTTTACTCAGGTCGGGCTCCCAATAATTCAAAATATTAACAGCGTATATTACAGAGAGCGTTCCAAAAAGTGCTTCTATGCTTATCCTTGCACTATTTTGAATAGTCATAGCAACTGGTTCCCGAAAAAACAATCTATGGCTAATGATGAAATGAAATGCTTGGGGAGGGGAGGGGGGTAAATGGTCTGCCACGATATTGTTTGCAGAACATTCTATAGTGTTCGCTTGTACGAATGAGTTCCCTCTGAATGAGTGTGCACAAGACAAGTCAACACGGTCTGGAAGTAGAATGAGAATTTCCCAGAACTTATTGCATTCCTCCACATATTTTCTCAGGAAAACAGTAGCATTCTGCATGCCACTAGTATTTCAATAGAGTCAATTGCTACCAAGCTCTCCGTATATAATGTAATTTGGGGTATACTGGATTTCATATATAGAAGATATAAATTGCATTATTTCAAGTGCATATGCAAAGTTTCAAGCATTTGTATTTTTTCGTATCCCCACACTTCGCTTCCAATAACGTATACTTGGAAGCACCATTTAGTCAAACAATATAGCATCAAATCTATAGGGAGGTTGACTCCTCTGGCCTTGGTGAGTACTAGGTCATACATGGCTCTGGTCAAAATCGCCCACTATAAAAATAATTTTATACCCAGATAAGTAGATTCCTTCACTTGTTCCCGAGTTCTTGCATGGCCTCTATATACAGGATTATTGGCGAATTTCTCGGCCATTTATTTCTAAATATCATTACTTTTGTTATGGTTGAGTTAACGGGTTGAATTAACGTTCCAGAAAAAAACATTCTGCGTAATCAGAGAATGAAAGTGTTCTATCCAAATTATCAAGGTAATTGGATGACGGCGAATATATATATATATATATAGAGGGCGTTCCAAAACGTTCTTCTATGCATGTTTATTTTTGCACTATTTCGGATAGTAACAGTAACACGTTACCGAAAAAAAAACATTTGTTGATTATATAAAGTTATGTATTTTGTAATTCATGCATCTGTAAGTGTGATATAATCGCCAGTTTCAGAGATCATATCTGTCCTTTGACGAGCCGACTTCCTGTCGGATCTGTTGTAATTTCACAGCAGTTCGTTACACAATATGGACGACTTTAAACAGGTTTCCGTTAAAAGGATTTACTTATTACAGTGTATAGGTTTGCGTATGAGTTTTATTGTTGAATGCTCAATATCACAGTGCTGTTCACATAAATTATTCATTAGTTTACAGGCGAATGTGGACGTCTTGCGATAATATGGTTGTTTTCCCAGATCAGCTTTATGGCTGCGGACACACGTACCACAGTAGCGATGGCATAGTAGGTGGGACAATTTATTATGGTGGAGTTTGGTGACAATTTGTCCGTCATAATTCTGTGCCATAGCTAGCCATGTCGCCCGCTGATTTTCCGCACAATGAGTCGACTGGACCAATTAACCATTGCTTTTCACCAAGGCTGATCTCTACTCACTACGTTTTGCAAAATTGTTTTCACTACGATATATATAATTGCACGATAGATCGTCCAGAATTGTGTTTGACCGTGGCCTGGTGGCAATTCCTCATTGACTCACATATCATTATTGTGGTACGTTTTTTTATATGATCTCAATGCATGCATGTTTATCTACTTATATTAATTTCATTAGTAAGAACAATCATGGTTGTTGAGATGGGTTATTCATTAAGTTATCAAGTGGACTTGTGTGTTAGCATGCAAAATATAACACTGCGTGTTGAGTAAAGATCAACATCGAAAAGACATTCAGGTAGATACATCATTGAGAGATCGACCGTCGCTTGTAGAGCTTGGTAGACTCATTGTGCGAATTCGCAGAGGGCGACATGGCTTGCTTTGTCATATTAATTATGACAACCAATAATTGTCACCAAACTCCACCATAATAAATTGTCACACCTACTATGCCATCGCTACTGTGGTACGTGTGTCCGCAGCCAACGTACATTTCTCAATCGTTGGATTTCAGATGTGACATTGCAGCGATCAAGATCCATATGCTTGCTTTGCTTCACCATGCACGTAGTCGTAGTGCAAGACAAACATATCTTTATTTCCTGCCAATTCTTGATTTCTTCATCGTCCATTTCTGGTGAGCAAGGGGAGTCAATTGCCATCGGGTTCTGACTAAAATAATGGTATACTTAATGTATAGTAGTAATAGGCCCGACTGAATATACAGTTATATTGAGTGGCTTGAGTGTTGCAGCACATGCACGCGAGTCTATAACAGATTATAACTGTCAAGTTTAATCATGAGTTTAGACAACTTTTATATAATTTCCTACATTATATTCACTACACGTTCAAAATTCGAAAGGTATCTGTATAGTGTGGTATTAACTTTGCTATACAGGTCTGCAAACATAACAGAACAGACCAATTCAATTTCGGGTTCATGTCGTCCCATTTTTATTGCAGTTAGGACTTGTCTCGACTTCGAAATTTCAGCTTCTGGACCACGTACATGTAGGGTTGCGCCGTATCAAGTCGGGGATTTGCCCAAGTTATGTGCTGTCAGTTATTTAGAAATTTCAATTTTATTGGTTTTCGTTATGTGCTGTCAGTTATTTAGAAACTTCAATTTTATTGGTTTTCGGAAGATAACTCAAATGATAACTGTTGTGCAATCTTTATGAAATGAAACAAGCTAATATATTGAATTGACTGAATGCTTTAATCAATACCATGCATGGGCACGGAACAAATGATGTGAACATATATATACATATATTAGTTGCGGATGTGGGTTATAGATAAAGGTAGGGTCATGTCATCGTCGATATATTTGCCAATGTGTCCCATCTTAAGTAGGTTTTCCATTTATTCGCACTAAATTTAATGTCGATATTTTTTTTTTTAAATAATTCAAAAACAAAATTCTCTCGTTGGATTTTCATAATTATACCGCATAATCGATTTTCTCCGAAATTCCCACAAGTCTTCACAAACTAAAATAAAATGGTATTCGTCTGCCAGTTTATGTTCACATCTGGGACACATTTCAGATCGCTAGATTCGTTTTAATTCTTCCACCGCGAAGTTCCAACTGGCAGTTTGCTTGGCTGTATACACATTTTCACAATTTGGAATGTATTTGGAAAATTGTGCCAAACCTGATGATGATCTTAATTATATCGAAATAAGATCTAAAATACACACACTCTGGTTGTTATTACTCAAAAGGATGGAATTTGGAAATATTTTTAAACGACGTTCTTCCCGAAGTGTAGAAATACTAATACTATATATAATTGTTTTTATCTTGTAGCACATGTATTTGCATGTTGTATATTTCTCGGCTGTGTTAAAGGCACGTGAGGCCTTAATTGTCGAAAATATTCATTTTTGTTCCAAACACCGTAAACAGAAAAACATTAAAACGCATACAGTTTCGTTCATATATATCATGACCATCGCGTTAACAGCGTGTTATCATAAAGACCTACTATATTTTACCTCAGCAAGAGCCTGGTTGTGTTACAGGAGACAGCACAATGCTACTGGCTAATCACACACAAATGGCATAAACGCTCTTTATTAGTTCCATATCAGGAATTCACCCACAAAGAACGCTCTTTATGTTTACCATCATAATATAAACAAACACCAGAAAAGTAACTTTTTATGCTTTTGTTTAAATAACAATGGTCAAGCAGATGACAATAACATACTTTTTTATGCGATATTTCTTATTTGTATAAGGACAAAGTTTGTCTACATTTTGATGTTCTTTCTGTTTGTGGCGGTTTTTGACGGGTGGAAATATGTTTACAGGATACCCACCGCCAAGGCCAACCGTACCTTTAAACGGACCTCTACGTAATTTGGAAGGAGATATATGATAGGTAGCCAAATACACGAAATATTAATATACCGGCTCCATAATCTCTGAAAAATACTTCCCATGGTCACAGCCATTGGTTGGTTGGTTGGTTGGTTGTAATTTCCTCCGTTGTCTTCGGAGAACCCTGTATTAAACAGGTACACAATATCGACTGCTGATCAGTTTCTGGTAAGAGGATTAGTTTCCAGCAGCAGTAGATAGTCAGAAGGAATGTAGGAAGAATTTTCCAAGAATAGCAGGAGAGAGTTCCGCAAGTATTACCGCACATACATGTATACCATATACCACTATTATATTAGATTGATAGAGGTTAGTATCGAGCATAGATTATGCACTATTTCAGAGAGTTAATGATTTGTAGTCGTTAGTGCTAGTAGTTAGTATAATCTTCAAATAAATCAAACAATGAAATTTGACTTGAGTCCATGATTAGATTTTGATTGCCTTGGTTGTCACCTTACGTCTGTTTGCTGATGGTAGCTGCTCGGAAATTATGCAGCTCGAAAATCATTGCTCGACTGATATGTTCGATCTTTTGAACCAGGTCCCAGTTATTACCGATTAGGTTGGAAATTCTAATATGGGTACAGTCGAGTAAGCAGTGCAGCATTAACTGTTCAGAACAACTAATCTCCTCTGCAACATCTGGACAGCAACCATTGGAAAGTAGATTCTTCATCGCCTTAATGTGATTACTTCGAACTTCTTCACTAGCTGAGCACTCAAGAAGAAAGTGCTCACGATTTTCTGGCTTTTCCTTACATAGCAGACAGGTTGGAGAGACTTCAAACTGGTTGAATTGGTGTCTATTTGCTTGAAGTATGTATGTTCCCGTGACTAGTTTTGCTTTCACCATCGCCTTCTTCACTTCCCTTTCATTTGCTGGTACGCTCTTCCATAGTGTATGACTCTCAGCTGTCGGGTGACTTTGTAGACTTAAAAATCTCAACGAAGGTTTACTTTGCATCTCCTCGGTCCATAATGTGTTGAAATAGCTATCGACAGCTGAGTCCATCTGTCTTTTCCAAGTTGCCTTGTCCAGAGGATTCTTAATAATGTCGAAGGCGGATGGGAGTTGGTATTTAGCCAGCACTCTTCTTATGTATGAAAACCAGCTTCTGTCACCGATGTCCTTAACAGCAAGCTGTCTGTTGGCAAGTTTATGCTCGGGTGAGTTAACTCGCATAGCCACTCTATGGAACAGTGTTAAGACATTCTTTTCTACACTGGCCGTGATCGGGAGGGTACCCACAAGCATATAGGCTGCAACGTTCGGACATCTGGATGGTAAATTTTGCAAATCCTTGATAAGACCCATTTCGTATTTCTTCAGAGCTTGCTGCTCTCCTTCAAGTAGTGTCATCACTTCCAGCCCGTAAGTAATCCGTGGTCTACCAAACAAGGTATACAGCCTGTATGATAGGTATGGGTTAATTCCATTCTTCCCATGTAGGCCTGCTCCCAGGATAGCATACAGAGATCTTCTACCTTTCTGGATCCGTTGGTCTATCATATCACTCTTTTGATTAGAGCGGGTCAACCCCAGATGTACCGTTCTGTTTGTCTCTCTGATTGTATCTTCTCCCATCTTCCATTCATCGTGCTCATTCATTCTCTTTTTGGATGCATTGAAGATAACAATGTCGCTTTTCGTAGGGTTGATCGTCACTCTATCTTTAGAGGAGATATTGTGTACTGTGTCGAGTGAGAGTTGTAAATCCTCCGGGTTTGTCGCTAGTATTGCTATGTCATCGGCTACTACAGGAGCACCAAGGTAGATACTGCCAATGGAAGCTCCGATCCTATTTGACTCCAGAGTATTGATGAGATCGTTGTTATATCTTTTATATAGTGCTGGTGAGAGTTTAGCCCCTTGTCGAATACCTTGACCAGTGTTGAATGTGTCGCCAAGTAGTCCATTCCATTTGATCCGCGTGCATGCTTGAGTTTGTAGCATGTTGATGAGGATCCACATGGTACCTCTCACCCGCTGTGAAATAGTTTCCTCATAAGATGGTGATGGCTCACTTTGTCGAAGGCTTTGGCAGCGTCCAGCGTCACCAGAGCAATGGGCTTTTTCATCTCTTTGGATTCATTTATTACCTCGGAAACTATTAGAGCTGCATGGGCTGGCGAGCTGTTTTCCGTGAAGCCAGATTGTAGTTGATTTTGTGAGTTGTTCAGGGTGTTGCATATTCGTTTGTAAATGATGTCCTCTAGAATTTTACTTATTACTGGTGTTACTGTAATTCCCCTGTAATTTCCTGGCAGCTTCTTATCCTTTTCTTTCTTGAGTATTGGTGTTAAGAGTCCATCCTTCAGGATTTCAGGAACAGATTTGAGAGCCACTATGTCGTTAATGATGTCCGTGACTGCACATGTAATACTCCAACCCCCGAGTTTGAGATGCTCGGCTGTCAATCCAAGGTAATCAGCAGCTTTTCCATTAGACAGTCTACGTATAGCCCTATCAACTTCAGAGGGGTCGACTACTGGCGACAGTGAGGTATCTTCAGCTTCGGCTTCAACTATGGATTGGATTACCAGCTGCTCCATTTTAACTGTCTCATCAAATTCCTTACTGAAGGCAGAATTTTCCTCTGGGGTGGCAAGATTGCTGAAATGGTCGGTCCAACCGTTGAGTATATCCTCCTCATCTTCAAGTAGTTGATTATTGACGACTAGCTGTTGGGTAGATGTTGTTGTATTCACTCTCTGCTTCCTGACCAGTTTGAAGAAGGCTTTACTATCCATCTCTGATGTTGTCATAATCTCCTCATAGTAAGCAACCCTTTTTTGTGCTTCTTGTTGTCTTTGGAGCTGTCGAAACATTTTTTTAGCGGCTTTCATAGTATCGTATTCCATTCCTCCGACTCTTCCTTGCGTCTTCCATTTGTAGAAGGCCATTTTAGCCTTATTGCATGCTTCCTTAATCTCCGCGCTCCAGTGCCTTGCCCTGTTTGAAAGATTTTTTGATGGTTTGGGTTGTCTAGGAATATTGTTGTCAGCGGCTGTATGTAGGACATGACTCAGTTGAATCACCTTTTGATTTATGTCGTGTGTGTATGCGGCTGGTTCATTATCTAATCCTGATATGGATATTAATTCTTCCACAGATGCTAGGTAGCCCGCTTTGTCGCATTTTGCCCAGGACGGTTTCTTTGTTGCTGCTTGTGTTGGTGGCTTATCTACTCCATTCTGCAAGTTCCTTGTTGTTGACATTTTCGTACAAGTATGAATAGTAGCAGATATTAATGAATGATCTGATGTGTTGCACGCTTCTCTGCCCATGTTGACGATATTGATGAGGAAGTCTTTGCATAAGTTACATGACAGCAGGAAATAGTCGATGAGGGATGAATTCTTGCCATCGTGATGATAGAATGTTGGAGTAGTTGGGTAATCTTGAGGTAGAATCAACTTGACATCTAATTTCAGGTTCCTTAGAGCAGAATCGTTCTCATTGGGAGGCTCCCGGTGAAGTGAGCCGTTAAGGTCGCCTGCGACGATGATTAGATGAGAGTCCTGATATTTTAAGACGATCTCACGGACAGCATCTAGACATAGATTGATTTGTTAGAGTTATTTCCTCGACTGGGTAGGTAGCAGTTGATAATACAGACTGGCCATGGGTTGGTATCCAGTCGTATAGCGCAGATGCTTTTATTGCCGTCAGGAAGCTTCTTGACAAGTGTGTCTAAACTCTTCTTCCATATGATAGAGACACCACCATATCCTCTGATTCTCTCCTTGTGGTTGATCGTGTCGTCCTCATCTACGTATCTTGAGAAGTGATTGTGATTGTTTCCGATAATTTTATTTATTTCTTCTTCTTCAAATTTGAACATCCAATGTTCTTGTAGTAGTAGGATGTCATATTTATGTAGCATTTGATTTAAATATACATGATTTCCTCTGATGTTCTGCACATTGATTGACGCCAAGGTGGTTGAGACTGTTTTGACACATTCCTCGGTGGACTGTTCATTGATTGGTATTGGGCTTGATGGTGTACATTGTGATTTGACTGTGAGTTTTGATGGTGGAGGTTGGGATGTGTCGTTTGGGGATTGTCTGTGTGTATTGTCCGTCGGCGTGGATATTGACTGTGGCATGTCACTTGGATAGACTGATCGGTTGTTATCGTGCTTTGATATTTCCTGGGGTATTTCCTCCTCTCGGGTAAATTTTCCTGAGGTGTTTGTTTCATGGAGTTTTGCTGCTGATTTAATGGCGGCCCCTGGAGATCCACTTCCCTTCCATACTGTATGTTTGGGTTTGCTATACATTCGTTTCTCAGCCTCGGTGGTAAGTTGGGCTTGTGTTTCCTTGTCGCTTTTATCTTCTTTTGGATACGCGTTGAAGCATTTATGTTGTTCCAATCCTTGAAGGGACTCTTCTGGGTTGCCGGTTTGTGATAGGATTGATTCGGTATGGAGGTGTTGGTTGAGGCTCGGCCATGCCCTAAAAAATGATGCTGATGTTGATAGGAACCATTTTCCTCCGTTTCGGGTTGGGTATGTGAAATATTTTGGTAATCATAAGGCCCTCGTTGATTCTGCAATCTGGTCATAGCATTGTAGTTGGATGTTGCATGATCATTGTAGTTCATTTCTTCTGGGCGATACACAGGACCTGGAGTTTTTGTACACGTATGTGGTGAAGGAAAGGAATGGAAATCTTTCTGATGACGACTAGCATTATCGTATTTGTTTTGTTCGATAATAAGTTTACAACTCCTCTGTTCCAACTGCAGTAGCTTCATCTCGGTCGACAGCTGCTCTATTTTGGTGAGTAGTAGATCCATGTTCAAGCTTGGTTGTACGTACACAGCTTCTTGTCCAATGCTCTTCAATGTTTCGGGTATCATATCTGCAGCTACTTTGATTTTAAGTGTAGCAATAGTTTTATCCTTTTCCGTGTTGAGGTCTTCCAGTCTTATTATTTCTGCCCTACAGGCTGTGATTTGTTTTGCAGCCTCCTCAGCCTTGAACTCTATTTTCGATGGCTTCTTCTTTGCAACACGCTTTATATGAGTCTGAGCGCCCGCAGGAACCTCTTCTTCGTTGACATTGGAGGTGACTGTCTGACTTCCGTTCTGAGAGTTTTCAACGGTAGTATTTACTGTTTGGTGGACATGTTGTGCAGTTATTTTGTTAATTGTTGCACCATTGGTTACTGGATCGTCGTCAACAGCATTATATTGCTGCATGAGTGGTTCGATATCTAAATGAGTGTCTTCCGCAAGTTCTAAGGAGTCTGTTTGTATAAGTTTACAGCTTGCACATGTAAAGTCTAAGTCTATGTCGGTGATAGCATACACTTCGTATTCATCATCGCTGAGATGCTGGCATTCAATATGGTACCAAGATAGGCATTTACAACATTCTATGGTTTTGCCAACCAGATCCTTCTTGCAGATTGGGCACTCGTCGATTGTGCACTCACTAGTGTTCCCTGAGAAGTTAAGATCTTCTACTCTTTTAGCACAGAAGTGAAACAAACGCTCTTTATTTCTACCATATTGGGAATAGACTAACACGGTTTGCTCTTTTCTGTTCCATGCCGTGAACATTGCTGTTTTTGTTTTGGGACCAAGCATTGTGTTCAAAGTTGTTTATGACTTCAATGCATCTTTCTGGGACATTATACTGCTCGTAGTCAATCGGGGTTCACGATTAGATGGCTATTGGCATGGTTATATTTGTTTTTCTTGTTTGTGTTCTCTCGATTGATTTATTCATCCAACACACCAATTAGCATCGTTAGGGCCGATAATCGATAAAGATCATTACTATCAGTAATTTTCACGATAGCATCATCCTATCACAGAGAGGTGTGAGGGACCATCTTTGAATCGGACCGCTTCCATCCTGAGTATTGTGCAGTGTTTCCTCCCATGCGCTGATCATATCTGCTTTTATCATGTTCATAAATATGTTCCTGCATAAAAAAAGAACAGCGCCGACGGGAGGTGATAAATAGATAATCTGCTTTGCAGATTGAAAGAACCGGAGGGATTCACTCGTTTAAATAACAAGACATGACTATATATACGAGGAACATATGAATATAAAATTTATAACAAATATAAAACAAGTTAATTTAATTTATGGTATTTGTGCAAATGTCTCATTGAGGAATGGTATATATATAGTTGGTTCGATAGGCAGTGAATAGTAGTTATATTTTCTGTATAATAATGTAATCACTATTTGCATTATTATTATTTTTTATATCAAGATACAGTTCCCCAGCACACGAAGACACGTTATTTGAAGCCTATGTAGAGAGGGAAGTATCCGAATGTTTGAAAAGCGGGCATAAAACATGTCCTTTGTTTGGAATTCCCATAACTTCGGCTGAAATTGAAAATGTTATAAGGAAACTAAAATCTGGCAAAGCAAGCGGTCATGATGGTATAACCAACGAACACGTGCGACATGGAACGGATCTCTTGTTATTATGTTTGTGCAAGTTGTTCAACGCATTTCTTGATTTTGAATATATTCCAGAGACGTTAAAAGCGGGTATTATCGTGCCATTATACAAGGGAGAACCTAAACCTGCAACTCTCCCGGACAGTTACCGAGCGATATCATAACTACCCGTGTTATACACAATATTTGAAGCCATACTTCTCAAACGATTCATGGATAGTGACATACTGGCTGCATTCCCACATGACCTTCAGAATGGATTTCAATCTAGGGTAGGCTGTAACATGACAACTTTCGTCCTTCAAGAGGCCATATCGTACGCACATGAAAACAGTTCCAAACTTTATGTTGCATTTTTAGACTCTAAAAAAGCTTTCGACAAAGTATGGCACACCGGACTGTTATTCAAGTTTCTTCGCCTTGGTTTTTCAAGAAAAGCCATTTGCATGTTACAGTGCATATACAGTGACATCACAAGCCAAGTTCGTTATAACGGATGTCTGTCAAACTCCTTTGTGATTAGCCAAGGAACAAGGCAAGGAGGTTACTCTCACCTTTTTGCTACTTAGTGTACATAAATGACCTTCTTGAAATCCTAACGACCACACGAATGGGACTCTCCATAAATAATATTTCATGCGCGGCACCTACTACGGCGGACGATATAACACTTATATCCCTCTCTAAAATAGGCCTCGACAGTTTAATCGACATGTGTTATCAATACAGCATCAGGTGGCGATTTTCTTTCTCTTGTACTAAAAGCAACATTATTGTATTTAACGAGTCAAAAAGTGGCCACTCCAAAGCTCACAGAACATGGCATTTAGGTCCGAACACCATTCCAGAGAAAACAGAGAGCACGCACTTAGGAATTGTACAAGATAAATTCGCTACAGGAAAATCCCATGGACACTTAGTTTCTCTGAAAATGCGCAAAACATTTTTCTCAATTGCTAAGAGACAGTTAACTGCATCTTTGACTCCTGTTTCACTGAGGCAGATCCTAAAATGTGTATCCAGTCACTACCGAAAAGGGCAAGCACTAGACTGTCCCTTGGATTACTTGGATTGATGCCCATTGAACAGGAAATTCACTACCGAAAAGGGCAAGCACTAGACTGTCCCTTGGATTACTTGGATTGATGCCCATTGAACAGGAAATTCATACCCGAAAATTATGCTTTCTTGGAAACCTTATCCATTTACCACTTCACCACCAAACTCCTCTGAGACTGTTCCTACTCAAAGCGCACCAGCAACGTCTGTTTAGAAGATCATCTTCCGGCTATGTTCATGATATATTTCAAATTCTCGCAAAATACAATCTAAAATGTTATCTCCTAGAATATCTCGATGAAGGTCTGTTCCCAGCAAAAGAAGTGTGGAAGAGGATTGCTAAAACAGCTGTGCAAAATTATTATATTAACTCATGGCGTTGTGCTGTACATTCTGATCCAAATTTAATTGTTCTATCAAAAGTTCACCATAATCCATTAGACTGTTGGTCAATATGGACTCGAGTACACGCCCAAGCACATTTATCATCCAAATATGTCAATTTGTGCCGGTTACTGAATAGGACAGC
Organism: Siphonodentalium dalli; assembly: GCA_032622095.1. NCBI lineage: Eukaryota > Metazoa > Mollusca > Scaphopoda > Gadilida > Siphonodentaliidae > Siphonodentalium > Siphonodentalium dalli. The sequence continues at coordinate 202,609,297 of CP136061.1, read as the reverse complement.
ATTCAACAACAATACTCTCTGTAACCTTTGCTCTGTTCGCTTTAACAGTGAGATAACGCATATCATGTTCTCGTGTCAATCGGGCATATTGATTCATGCGCGAAACATATACTGGGATTTCATAACGAACAGATTCGGAATTCCAATATACATGTTCATGGCTTCGCTTACCGTTGACGACTTGTGTGCCATGCTTTTAGGTTCAAGATGTAACATATTAAATATATCGGATTTTCCTCTGGATTTCATCGTCGACTCGACCGCAACATTCCTTCTGCATGCGAGCAAGGCTGTCAACGTTCTACGATCTACACCCGATGGTCTCGGCTGCTGGACAATTCAAAGCTATCTATAAATAATTTGTTTTTGCTATAATGATTCACACAAGAAACCTCTATATATATACACACGTACATTGTGGTCGATAGTTCAAAGATAATTAATGCATGATCACCAGCAATCGGCAACACGCCTATTGTCACATCAAAACTGTTTTCATGCAGCTGGGCCATTTGCGTGTTACATAGTATCCATCATACACGCACATTCACATTATACCTAACATATGTCTTAAATAGGCCATTTTCATGCTACTTTCTGAATTCGATGTCTGAAATCTTTGTCTAATTTCACTCGATACGGTGATATGACGAAACACATTCTCAATTTCTTATACTCAACTTTGATGTTGACTAAATATTTTATTTGGAAGTTTTATTTCGCTCGATCACACGCATGTGATTTTGCTAATTTATTTCCAGAAACGCTCATCAACTTTCACTCGACAAGTTAATATGACGACTCACATTCGAAAGTTCCAATACTCAACTTTGATCTGCAATAAATATTTTATTCGGAAATTTTATTTCGCTAAATCACACGCATGTGATATTGCTAATCAGGTTTTTTTATTTTTTTTTTTTTTTTTATTGTTGTTGTTGACAACTGGCATTTCTATATTAGATTATCACCGACCACCTTAACACGTGGAATTTGAAAATATCAGACCTGGCCGCATACGTGTGACATGGCATAAACACTGTTATATTAATATTGTGACTAGTATTACATTTTCATGCATATTTATGTAACTTGTATATAATTGTCATTTGTATATATGCTCTCCTAAATTGAGGAGGTTAACAATAAACTTACTGATTTTCACGATAGCATCGTCCTACATCCGAGAGGTGTGAGGGACCATCTTTGAATCGGACCGCTTCCATCTTGGGTATTGTGCAGTGTTTCCTCCCATACGCTGATCATATCTGCTTTTATCATGTTCATAAATATGTTCCTACATGCAAAAGATCCGCGCCGACGGGAGGTGATAAATAGATCATCTGCGTTGCAGATTGAAAGACCCGGAAGGATTCTAAGATAGCTACATGTTTGTGTTTGATCGTTTGATTTATTAGATCATTTCAATTCAATTTGTTTATTTCACTCGTTTAAATCACAAGACATACTTATATGAGGAACATATGAATATAAAATGTATAACAAATATATTACAAGTTAATTTATGGTATTGGTACAAATGTCTCATTGTGGAATGGCAGTTGGCTCGATAGGCTATGCATAGTGAATAGTAGTTATATTTTATATATAAATAGACTTAGTTTTCGAAGTATAATTATTTAATGACTATTTACATTATTTTTGTTTATATCAAGATACCAATTAGCACTGTTAGGTCCGATAATCGATACATATTATCTTAATCACTGATTATCACGATAGCATCGTCCTATCTCCGAGAGGTGTGAGTGACCATCTTTGAATCGGATCGCCTCGGCGTCCGTTGTATAGTGTTTCCTCCCAGGCGCTGATTATATCTGCTTTTATCATGTTCATAAATATGTTCCTACATGAAAAAGTACCGCGCCGACGGGAGGTGATAAATAGATCATCTGCGTTTCAGATTGAAAGACGCGGAAGGGTTCCAAGATATATATTGTATTCCATTTGCAGCGAACTACATGTTTGTGTTGCTCGTTTGATTTATGATCTCAATTCAATTTATTTAAATCATAAGACATAATTATATGGGGAACATACGATGCATAACATATATATAACAAGTTAATTGGTGCAAATGTCTCAGGGATTGTAGTGGGTTCGATAGGCGGTGAATAGTATAGTTATATTTTCTAAATAAATTGACTTACTTTCCGGAGTAAAATTATTTAATCACTATTTGCATTAGTTCTTGATATCAAGATACAAATTAGCACTGTTAGGGCCGGTAATTGATAAATATTACTTTAATCACTGATTTTCCTATCTCCGAGAGGTATGATGGACCATCTTTGAATCGGACCGCTGCCGTCTTGGTCACTGTACACCGTTTCCTTGCAAACGCTGATTATATCTGCTTTTATCATGTTGGTAAATATGTTTCGTTCACGGAAAAGAACAACGCGGATGGGAAGTGGAAAGTAGATAAGCTGCGATTCCGAGTTACAACACAGAAATGAATCCATTATGAGCACCCCCCCCCCCCCCATTACAAAAGAAATACGTATACATGTATATGTGCGTATTTCGATAATACAAATGAAGAGTTGCTTCTGTTGGTATTCTTCCAAGTTAACGAAATCCCACGATTTACTGTACAAGATTTGAAACTGGTTGCATGAAATCCCATTCTATATCTTTAATTTAAAGTATATTGCATGCACACAGAAGCACCACCAGTCACAACACGCCCATTGGTTTGTTTCAAATTATAAATGATTTTATCATCCGGAAGAAATATATTTTTTGAGAATTAGAAGCTGAAGGTCAACAATCAAACTAACTGAGAAACTTTATTCAGGTCGGGCTCCCAATAATTCAAAATATTAAAGGTACGTGAGGCCTTAATTGTCGAAAATATTCATATTTGTTCCAAACACCGTAAACAGAAAAACAGTAAAACGCATACAGTTCCGTTCATTTATACCATGATCATCGCGTAAACAGCATGTTATCACAAAGACCTACTATATTTTACCTAAGCAAGAGCCTGATTGTGTTTCAGAAGACAGCACAATGCTACTGGCTAATCACACACAAATGGCATAAACGCTCTTTATTAGTTCCATATCAGGTATTCACCAACAAAGAACGCTCTTTATGTTTACCATCATAATATAAACAAACACCAGAAAAGTTACTTTTTATGCTCTTGTTTACATAACAATAGTCAAACAAATGACAATAACATACTTTTTATGCGATATTTCTTATTTGTATACGGACAAAGTCTGTCTACATTGTGATGTTCTTTCTGTTTGTGGCGGTTTTTGACGGGTGGAAATATTTTCACAGGATACCCACCGCCAAGGCCAACCGTACCTTTAACAGCGTATATTACAGAGAGCGTTCCAAAAAGTGCTTCTATGCTTATCCTTGCACTATTTTGAATAGTCATAGCAACTGGTTCCCGAAAAAACAATCTATGGCTAATGATGAAATGAAATGCTTGGGGAGGGGAGGGGGGTAAATGGTCTGCCACGATATTGTTTGCAGAACATTCTATAGTGTTCGCTTGTACGAATGAGTTCCCTCTGAATGAGTGTGCACAAGACAAGTCAACACGGTCTGGAAGTAGAATGAGAATTTCCCAGAACTTATTGCATTCCTCCACATATTTTCTCAGGAAAACAGTAGCATTCTGCATGCCACTAGTATTTCAATAGAGTCAATTGCTACCAAGCTCTCCGTATATAATGTAATTTGGGGTATACTGGATTTCATATATAGAAGATATAAATTGCATTATTTCAAGTGCATATGCAAAGTTTCAAGCATTTGTATTTTTTCGTATCCCCACACTTCGCTTCCAATAACGTATGCTTGGAAGCACCATTTAGTCAAACAATATAGCATCAAATCTATAGGGAGGTTGACTCCTCTGGCCTTGGTGAGTACTAGGTCATACATGGCTCTGGTCAAAATCGCCCACTATAAAAATTATTTTATACCCAGATAAGTAGATTCCTTCACTTGTTCCCGAGTTCTTGCATGGCCTCTATATACAGGATTATTGGCGAATTTCTCGGCCATTTATTTCTAAATATCATTACTTTTGTTATGGTTGAGTTAACGGGTTGAATTAACGTTCCAGAAAAAAACAATCTGCGTAATCAGAGAATGAAAGTGTTCTATCCAAATTATCAAGGTAATTGGATGACGGCGAATATATATATATTGAGGGCGTTCCAAAACGTTCTTCTATGCATGTTAATTTTTGCACTATTTCGGATAGTAACAGTAACACGTTACCGAAAAAAACAACATTTGTTGATTATATAAAGTTATGTATTTTGTAATTCATGCATCTGTAAGTGTGATATAATCGCCAGTTTCAGAGATCATATCTGTCCTTTGACGAGCCGACTTCCTGTCGGATCTGTTGTAATTTCACAGCAGTTCGTTACACAATATGGACGACTTTAAACAGGTTTCCGTTAAAAGGATTTACTTATTACAGTGTATAGGTTTGCGTATGAGTTTTATTGTTGATTGCTCAATATCACAGTGCTGTTCACATAAATTATTCACGAGTTTACAGGCGAATGTGGACGTCTTGCGATAATATGGTTGTTTTCCCAGATCAGCTTTATGGCTGCGGACACACGTACCACAGTAGCGATGGCATAGTAGGTGGGACAATTTATTATGGTGGAGTTTGGTGACAATTTGTCCGTCATAATTCTGTGCCATAGCTAGCCATGTCGCCCGCTGATTTTCCGCACAATGAGTCGACTGGACCAATTAACCATTGCTTTTCACCAAGGCTGATCTCTACTCATTACGTTTTGCAAAATTGTTTTCACTACGATATATATAATTGCACGATAGATCGTCCAGAATTGTGTTTGACCGTGGCCTGGTGGCAATTCCTCATTGACTCACATATCATTATTGTGGTACGTTTTTTTATATGATCTCAATGCATGCATGTTTATCTACTTATATTAATTTCATTAGTAAGAACAATCATGGTTGTTGAGATGGGTTATTCATTAAGTTATCAAGTGGACTTGTGTGTTAGCATGCAAAATATAACACTGCGTGTTGAGTAAAGATCAACATCGAAAAGACATTCAGGTAGATACATCATTGAGAGATCGACCGTCGCTATAGTAGAGCTTGGTAGACTCATTGTGCGAATTCGCAGAGGGCGACATGGCTTGCTTTGTCATATTAATTATGACAACCAATAATTGTCACCAAACTCCACCATAATAAATTGTCACACCTACTATGCCATCGCTACTGTGGTACGTGTGTCCGCAGCCAACGTACATTTCTCAATCGTTGGATTTCAGATGTGACATTGCAGCGATCAAGATCCATATGCTTGCTTTGCTTCACCATGCACGTAGTCGTAGTGCAAGACAAACATATCTTTATTTCCTGCCAATTCTTGATTTCTTCATCGTCCATTTCTGGTGAGCAAGGGGAGTCAACTGCCATCGGGTTCTGACTAAAATAATGGTATACTTAATGTATAGTAGTAATAGGCCCGACTGAATATACAGTTATATTGAGTGGCTTGAGTGTTGCAGCACATGCACGCGAGTCTATAACAGATTATAACTGTCAAGTTTAATCATGAGTTTAGACAACTTTTATATAATTTCCTACATTATATTCACTACACGTTCAAAATTCGAAAGGTATCTGTATAGTGTGGTATTAACTTTGCTATACAGGTCTGCAAACATAACAGAACAGACCAATTCAATTTCGGGTTCATGTCGTCCCATTTTTATTGCAGTTAGGACTTGTCTCGACTTCGAAATTTCAGCTTCTGGACCACGTACATGTAGGGTTGCGCCGTATCAAGTCGGGGATTTGCCCAAGTTATGTGCTGTCAGTTATTTAGAAATTTCAATTTTATTGGTTTTCGTTATGTGCTGTCAGTTATTTAGAAACTTCAATTTTATTGGTTTTCGGATGATAACTCAAATGATAACTGTTGTGCAATCTTTATGAAATGAAACAAGCTAATATATTGAACTGACTGAATGCTTTAATCAATACCATGCATGGGCACGGAACAAATGATGTGAACATATATATACATATATTAGTTGCGGATGTGGGTTATAGATAAAGGTAGGGTCATGTCATCGTCGATATATTTGCCAATGTGTCCCATCTTAAGTAGGTTTTCCATTTATTCGCACTAAATTTAATGTCGATATTTTGTTTTTAAATAATTCAAAAACAAAATTCTCTCGTTGGATTTTCATAATTATACCGCATAATCGATTTTCTCCGAAATTCCCACAAGTCTTCACAAACTAAAATAAAATGGTATTCGTCTGCCAGTTTATGTTCACATCTGGGACACATTTCAGATCGCTAGATTCGTTTTAATTCTTCCACCGCGAAGTTCCAACTGGCAGTTTGCTTGGCTGTATACACATTTTCACAATTTGGAATGTATTTGGAAAATTGTGCCAAACCTGATGATGATCTTAATTATATCGAAATAAAATCTAAGATACACACACTCTGGTTGTTATTACTCAAAAGGATGGAATTTGGAAATATTTTTAAACGACGTTCTTCCCGAAGTGTAGCAATACTAATACTATATATAATTGTTTTTATCTTGTAGCACATGTATTTGCATGTTGTATATTTCTCGGCTGTGTTAAAGGCACGTGAGGCCTTAATTGTCGAAAATATTCATTTTTTTTCCAAACACCGTAAACAGAATAACATTAAAACGCATACAGTTTCGTTCATATATATCATGACCATCGCGTAAACAGCGTGTTATCATAAAGACCTACTATATTTTACCTCAGCAAGAGCCTGATTGTGTTACAGGAGACAGCACAATGCTACTGGCTAATCACACACAAATGGCATAAACGCTCTTTATTAGTTCCATATCAGGAATTCACCCACAAAGAACGCTCTTTATGTTTACCATCATAATATAAACAAACACCAGAAAAGTAACTTTTTATGCTTTTGTTTAAATAACAATGGTCAAGCAGATGACAATAACATACTTTTTTATGCGATATTTCTTATTTGTATAAGGACAAAGTTTGTCTACATTTTGATGTTCTTTCTGTTTGTGGCGGTTTTTGACGGGTGGAAATATTTTTACAGGATACCCACCGCCAAGGCCAACCGTACCTTTAAACGGACCTCTACGTAATTTGGAAGGAGATATATGATAGGTAGCCAAATACACGAAATATTAATATACCGGCTCCATAATCTCTGAAAAATACTTCCCATGGTCACAGCCATTTTCCAGCTATTTCTACTCTTTTAGCACAGAAGTGAAACAAACGCTCTTTATTTCTACCATATCGGGAATAGACTAACAGTAACACGGTTTGCTCTTTTCTGTTCCATGCCGTGAACATTGCTGTTTTTGTTTTGGGACCAAGCATTGTGTTCAAAGTTGTTTATGACTTCAATGCATCTTTCTGGGACATTATACTGCTCGTAGAAAGATAGTTCAAGTATGTATCGACATATTTCGATACCGGGTAAAATCATAAGCAAATATTATTAGGTGTATTTTTGAAACACAAACCGCCAAGTGGCTTTAAAGGCACGGGCTGCGTTCGTTGCAGAAATATTCATATTTGTTCAAATCGCCATCAACAGGAGGAATATTAAAATATATATAGTTTTGTTCATATGCCAAACATAATCAGCGCTTAAATAGTATATTGTCGCCAAGACGTACGATGGTGTACGTAAAAAAGAGCCTGCTCGTGTTACAGAAGTTGTGATTCTGTTTACATAACACAGCGCAATTCTATTGGTTAATGACACACAAATGATATAAACGCTCTTTATTATTTCCATATTAGGAAACCGGTAACAAACAACGCTCTTTATGTTTACCATATCCGGATATAAACAAAAACCAGGTAACGTAACGTTTTTTTTGCTTTTGTTTACATAACAAAGGAAAAAACAATTGACAATAACATACTGTTTATGCCATATTTTTGACTGGTATAAGAACAAAATCTGTCTATATTTTACTATTCTTTCTGTTTATGGCGGTTTTTGACGGAGGTGAATATTTTAACACCATATCCACCGCCAACACCGCCCGTATTTTTAAGGCTTCAAAGCCGATAGAAAATTATGTTGATATTCAATACTGTATACATCGTGACCAATTTGACCACACGTGCGCGCAACGGCTGCCAGAAACGCACAGCGCCTTGTAACTGACGTGATTAATCGAAACTTGAGAAACGAAAACGACTTCGGGATGACCCCGAGGCCGAGTTTGATATATTACATGAGATAATTTGTCAAGTTTGTGGACGAAACTGTGATGAATCGTCATATCTGGTCCGGTTCGTGATAGCCTCCAATAGTTTATCATAAGTCATAAGACATTATTAAACCGAAATGGAGTTTTACCTTTGCTGCACAAAGAAAACAATGACGTTCGTTTGGACGTGAGTTCAACGTGGATCAGTGAGTGTAGAGTATATCAAATGAACGACCAAGCGTGGTCGTGATTGTAATTTTTCATTATAAATTGCTGGATATATTGGCTGACATATATAACCATGAAAATGTTGGACATTGGTATCTAATCTTGGTGTGTGAATACACGCAGATGTCTCAAGTTGAAATAAAATGGCGGATTTTGAAAAATATACTGAACAGAACAAACTAGGTAATTTCTAATAAAGGCCTATCTTATAGCACAGTACTGTTGTGGCGACGAATTCAATTCAATTTCAGTTCTTTATTTAACATACATTATACACTGATTGTAATAACAAGGAAACACATCTGACACGAGGTAAAATGTTCAAGTTTATCTTGGTGTTGTATATTAATTAAAAAACTTATGGAGGAACACCCATAAGTAGAGACATACATAACTATGAATATATCATATCTTAAAGCTAACTCTATCTGCAATTTAAAAAACAAATCATTCTGTTTATCATTTAAAGCCACATGGCGGTTTGCGCTCCAAAATACACATAATATTATTCGCTTTTGAATTTTCCTCAGTATCGAAATAGGTCGATAAATATCTGAACTACCTTTCTACGACCATTATGTAACACAAAAAGAGGCATTGAAGTAATGCAAAATAAACTGTGAATACGGTGTTGGGGTCCCAAACACAAAACAGCCATTTGTTCGACATGGAACAGAAAAGAGCGTCCCGGTGCAGTCCATTACTGACATGGTAGCAATAAAGAGCGTTTGTCTGCTTTATGGCGAAAAGTTGAAAATGGCTGTGACTTTGGCAAGTGTTTTTCAGAGCATATGCAGCCGGTATATCAATAGTTCGTTTTTTATCGATCTGTCGTATCCGTCGCTCTAAATTACGTATAAATAAAATTGGAGGTTCGATTGAGCCATGTCCGTTTAAGATTGCATCTAATCAGCTTACCATACAAGTGATATTTCCTTCCTACGAGGTAACATTTATTCCACGAGGAGAGGACTTTTAAAAAGCAATTTGCTTGTTGTCCAATCCCTGTTCTCAATCTCACTGTGTCTATATATATATATGTGTATTGCGTTTGTGTTTTATGTAAATTTTTTTTTTTTAATATATTGTTTACAACAAATAAACACACCACCAATCCTCTTTATAGATCAATCTTCTAACTGACCACCTGACATTCATACGACATAATTATTATATAATATGAGCTACCGTAATGCCCAAAGTAATTGACCACTTAACCACAGCAGAATTATGGGTAATTTTTGGCGAGAGCTTTCCGATGAATGGCAACAAGCCATATTTCCGACTAAATCCTGAAAAAATACTCATAATTCTGCTGTGGTTAAGTGGTCAATTACTTTGGGCATTACTGTATATTCCGAATACTTACATTCCCCATGTGTGCCGATATACTCGGTAATTTTACATTTCTCGAAAATACTTACCAAAGTTTGCGATCGACATATCATTTGACTTGCATGCAACTTTGGTAAAACGTTAAAAACACTTCTGCGAGTAATTAACCAGAAATAGGTATGAACATGTAAATTGTCCAAATATAATCGGTACCAAGTAGACTGGAGACTATATCCTCCCAAAGTTCAAGTCCGATTTAACAATATATATATATAGTTGTTGGTAGTACTGCTCTGACAGCCTATTCTCCCGAAATGCGCACATTATCTGGTTATAATAGAACTTGTTTTAGGGTAGATAATCTGCTGAGAATCGCCTCTTTTTGAGTCGATAATGTGCTGAAAATGAGAGCATTTTAGTCACATTATCGACTCATAATGAGCCGATTCTAAGTAGATTATGTGCGGAAAATACATTTTAAGGAGCGTACACCTGAAAAGTCGTGAGTTGACTTATTTGTGACATTGTCCTCACATAATCTGCTTAGAATCGCCTCATTATGAGTCGATATAATGTGTCTAAAATTCACTCATTTTCCGCATATTATCGACTGAAAATTGGGCAATTCTCAGCAGATTATCTACCTAAAACAAGTTCTATTATAAGCAGATAATGTGTGACAGGATGGTCGCTTATGTGCCTATTTGCGCAAGGATATGTTGCAGCAGAAGGTTATATTCAGAAACTCGATTATGATATATATGATATATTCAATAACTACTCATACCCTATGTTACGCCGAGTTATGTAGTAACTGACGAGTTTTGTGGTATCTCACGAGTTATGTAGTAACAATCGACGAGTTTTGTGGTAGCTCACGAGTTTTGTAGTAAAATCGACGAGTTATGTAGTAATTTCAGGTTACGAGTTTTGTAGTAAAATATCGACGAGTTTTGTAGTAAAAAACAAGCAACAATTTTTAGTCAGTTTCAAAGGCGCGTTTAATAAAATCTTATATAGTAAATGCAATGTTTTTTGTGTAATTGTTTGTGTGGTGGACGTTAATGACAATGTAGCTCAACTTGATGTTGGTCCCTCGTCACTGCTGCGCCGTTTCTCATCAGATCTGAGCCAAACTTCGTACCTAGAAGTACTATGGCCATGTTATTTACTTGGACCTGGTCCCCATTACACCAGACGTCGCGTTCTGACGTTAATGACGTTGTTACACAAAAAAACATTGCAATTACTATATACGATTTTATTAAGTCCAAACCCGCCTTTGAAACTGACTAAAAATTGTTGCTACAAAACTCGACGAGTATTACTACAAAACTCGTTAGCTTGTTTTTTACTACAAAACTCGTCGATATTTTACTACAAAACTCGTAACCCAAATTACTACATAACTCGTCGATTTTACTACAAAACTCGTGAGCTACCACAAAACTCGTCGATTGTTACTACATAACTCGTGAGCTACCACAAAACTCGTCAGTTACTACATAACTCGGCGTAACACCCTATCCAGGGGAGGGGATACAAATTTTGCAGGAAGGTATGCCGGGGTGGTGGGTGGTCAGAGAGGCAAAAAACGCGTTTTTTACAACATCATGCAATTTTTTTTGGTAAAGACCTTTTGTGCCCATATTTGACATTTGTAACAGTTTAAATAATATTATAGCTGCAAAACTACTTATTTATGTTACTGGTACCTTATATGAGCCTTTGTGGAGGTGACATTAAGCTGACATGTTGCATATGGGACGATGAGGTGAAAAACTTCCTTCCCGACAACCTTCAAAAGAAACTTCGAGAAATGTAAAACTGAAATAAATAAACTTGTCCTCGTGTAAATAAGACCTTTAAGCCAAGATCATTGTGTGCATGGAAAAAGAGCGATGTGACTATGAATGGCTAGAAAACAATGTTCGTCAGTGCATCACGATAATCGATTAAATATTTGCATGTCTATCAACTCAAATGATCTGTTGATCTCACAACACCTACAGTATCCAAGTTTGGCATTTAGTACACAGAAGATGCTCCAATAGCCTAAACACAAGTTGTATGGAATAATGCTAGATAATGTTCTGGTGGACAGACTAATCAGGAAATAGTTAGAAATGGTGGAATTGTGTCTATCATGCACAATGACCTAGGTTTGGAGTTATCATCAATTTATAAAAATAATATTTCGAATTGCAGCCTGGAAAATATCCTCTCTAGATATGTATTTATTTTTTTAATATGTCAACTCTAGTTCAATTGAAGCTTAACAACTGATATGTCATGGATATGTCTACATAATGTCAAAAGTAACTCGAAAGTCAAGATTGAGTTCACTGTCCTGAGCTGTTATGAGCTTAAAATGTATTACAGCCAAATAGCTAAAACACATGTTCGGTTCATGTAATAGCTTGCAGGGGGGAAATGCTATCTCACTGGATATACAGGGGATATGTATAATTTGTTTTTTGTAAATTGGATGCATTTGCCCTATAATAGTGTTCATGCGCACCTATCAGTTGGGTTACTGTACTTGTCCACTATATGGATGCATTAGCATTTCTATCAGTATGGAATTTGACCACCCAGGAAGACCTATAGCATACTCACATCATACACTGACCTGGAAAATCCATTGCATGTACATGTACGTGGTAGACAATTGCCTATCAGCAAGTATTTGAATTTTTTTTCTTCATATTTACCTGTATTAACCTTTTTTTTCAATTAAAACAGCTTCTGACAGGTTAAACTGTCATTTGAACGAAAGGAGATAATTTCCCAGTCATATGAGTGATATCAGTAGGGTTTTTATGCGGATTTAGACCAAAACTAGTGAACTTTGGGGGGTCGGTCTAAAAGAAATGGGAGTAAAATTTTTTTTTGCAGGTTTGGGGGTGGTGTGTACCCGAAAATGCCAGATGCAAATTTTTTACTACCCCCCTAGTGCAGCGGCCAAATCGAAAAAGAGCTCTAGTTTTCGAGTTACCCCTACCCACGGTAGAACAAGTTAAAACTAACTTTATTTAAAGGAGAAATATATACTCTTTACGAAAATTATAGTGAAAAGTAACGGAATTGGTGGTGGCTATTCTCAAATTGACGATGAACGATACCCACCAGTGACTTTTCCCAGAAATTAACGATTTTGGTAAAGTGAGCCCTGCGGCTATGTCCTAAGTTATTTGCCCACATTATTGGTGTTGAAATGACTACAGCATACCATATTTGTACCTGATATGCAAGAAGTGTTGGTTAATCTGGATTTTCGTGCCATTTGGAGCCGAAACATTTATTTTTGTATTGAAAAATCACTCTTTTTCAAATTTTTTTTATTTTTCGAACATTATCATTCAAACGTATATTGCAATAATATTGAAATATTTAGTCCATATGGTGTAGTAGTTATCTAACAAGCATATAAAGGAAGAAGTTAACAAATATTTCGAACGGTTTGCGAGATATTGGATTTTAGCTACCCCTCCCCCAAACACGTTTTTGGTCGAAAAAAATACATATTTTTGATAATGTCATTACAAACATTTTTGAATTGATCTGAATGGGACCCAATATGAATCTTGTACTGAAAGTGTTGTCCAGAGATGCCGTTTAATCGATTACATATGTGTTCAGGTTTTCAGACCCCCAGTTACAACAACAACAATTATTTTATTGATAACAGTTAATTTTGCATGCATTAACATCGATGTTAAGTACTAAAACCTTTGTTATAAACAACGTGACCAACTATATAACATATGGCTCAGTAGTTATCTGGACAACACAAGTAGAAAGAATTTGACAGAAACTGAAAAATAACGGAATAGGTGGTGGCTATTGTCAAATCGACGATGAGCGATATCCTCCAGTGACTTTTTCCAGAAATTAACGATTTTGGTAAAGCGAGCCCAGTGGCTATGTCCTAGCCTATTTGACCATATTGTTGGGGTTAAAATTACTACATGATACAATACTTCTAACTGATATGAAAAAAGTGTTGGTTAATTTAGATTTTCCTGCCATTTGGAGCCAAAAAAATTATTTTTTGCTGAAAAATGGCACTTTTTCACAAAAATATTATTTTTCGAACACTATCATTCAAATGGATATTGTTATAATGCCCAAATATTTAATTCTTATGGTGATGCAGTTATCTGCCAAGCATGTGCTGAAAGAAGTTAACAGAAATTTAGAACAATTTGCGAAATAATGGATTTTAGCTACACCTCACCCAAACACGTTTTTGGTCGAAAAATTACATATTTTTGTTCAGAACTTTACCAAATTTCCCAATTGATCATATTGGGACCCAACATAATTCTTTTGTTGAAAATTGAGCCCGGGGACATTGCTTAAGTGATTAAAGACGTGTTCAGGCTTCCAGACCCCCAAATTACAACAACAACGCATTTTATTTGCTATTACATACAATAAGTGTCGCATATCAATCAACCAATCAATAGTTTATTCTCAAAAAACCAATAATGGTATACAGAGATTACAATAATTGGACAGCTGGAGAACCCATCGTGTCCGAGGTATAGATGCACAAGTACTCCATTCCCGTTTAAGATTGAAATGCAGTAGTTTGAACTATGGCCAATTGAGTAATCACATTAAAACGTCCCCTCTGTCATTGTGGAAAATAGAAAAAGCATATCATTACTTTTTGGAATACAGTGGTTTTTATGTACAGCAACTCAGTCAGCGCGAAAATATTAAAATAGTTGACGGGGTTCAGACATTTATCTCGAAAACAAAGCGATTTCCATAATGCTGTCATTTGTTAAAACTTCGTGAAAAGCATTGAAACCCTGCTGAGCGCGAAATTTACCACCTCCAGATCGTCTGCAATCTCACGGCGACGGGCGTATCAATGAAGAAAACAACATTATCTGTGTAGCATTGCGTCCAATCAGCTCCAACGAAACTATGTGTATATCATTGTATCCAATCAGTTCCAACTGGATTACATCCTAATTATCCCCATACAATCTCCCTCCCAGATAAATTGTTTACCTCCGGATAGAACTACCACATACTTATATATCGCATAGTTTCGGCCACAATATATGTTGATATTGAATTCATAATCCCTTCAGTACATGATGTGTTCAAGACCTCAAATGGGGTAGGGGTACATACAACAGTGAACATTTGCCAGCCGCTTGTTGTGGAGTGCCACATGATGCAGACTTTCGGGAACCAACACATATGTATATTCTGATAAAAACTAACCTTTGGTCAAGCCCTCAATTAATATTGGGGTCATATCATTTCACCATGTGGTGTCTTCCAAGACTTCAAATAAAGTAGGGGTCCTCAAAATTTTGCCTTTCTTATTTTCCAGTCACTTTTCGTTAAGTGCTCATTCTTTCTGAACCCAAATCCATCTATTTACATTGTTTACGTCCTTGTACAATTAACTCGCCATTGTCAATACACGCAGTCAATGATGATATCGTTCCAATCCGTGGTGTGTTCTAGTCTTCAAATTGGGAAGGGGGTAATACAAACATTGAAAAATCGCATTATTTATTTTTCAGTCGCTTTTTGTAAAGTGTCCCTGACTGTCGGGTATTAACCCATCTATAACAATTGTGTATTTCTTTATAGAATAGCCATTTGTCCATATCTTCGTTTGACCACGAGGGCACATCCATTCAGTTCGTGGTAGGTTCAATGGTTTACATGGGGTAGGGGTCCCTTAAAATTCGCCTTCATCGTTTGCCATCTGCTTTGTGTAAGGTGCCATGGTGTTCTCGCGAACGGCGGGCTCGCGAGACCATTGCCATTCGGCCACAATCTCGGGTAATATGGATAGCTTATGCCGTGAGCTAGTGTTGTGTTCAAGACTTCAGATAGGGATGGAGTCCCCTGAGAGTAAAATTTAGCCCTTTCATTTGCTGATCATTTGTTGTAAAGTGCCATTGGCTATCGGGAACCATCTCATCCATAACAGATTCGTATTGCCATATAATAATCCCATTTGTCCACAACTTCAGTTAGCATTGAGAGCATATCATTTTGTTAAGACTTCAAGTTGGATAGTGGGGTCCTCATGACATAGAAAATTCGCCTTCTTGTTTGCCAGCCGCTTTTTGTAAAGTGTTCCATGATTTCAAGGGAACCAAATCACCCATATATCAATTAATAATTCCATGACAGCAATACCTTTCGATCACACACTCAGTTCATGCTCTGATCAATATATTAAATGGGTTAATGGGGTCCCCCCCCCAAACAGTGAGTATTCGCCTTTCTCTTTCATCAACAACTTTTTGTAAAGTGACCCAGACATTCAAGACCCTGGTATACTATACTCTTTATATAGCGTCCATTTATCTACACACGCAGTTAATAATGGGAGCACAGCCTTTCGGTTCATTGTGTGTCCCAAGATTGCAAATGGGACAGTGTGGCCTAACACATTACATTTCGTATTTGCCAGCCGCCTTTTGTAAAGTGTTCCAGGATTTCGAGAACAAAACCACCCATACAAATTGTAAATAATACATGAGAGCATATAGATTCGGTTCAGTGCTAAAGAGTTTAGAAGGGTTATGGGTACCAAAAAACAGTGAGATTTCGCCTTCTCTTTGCTAGCCACTTTTTGTAAAGTGCCCAGACATTGGGAAGCCAACCAACCCACCCATCGTGCAATGAAGAGTTATATTTCCTGAATTAGATACCATTTGTCCACACCCCAGTTAATATTGAGAACATGTCCATCCATTAGTGTGTTTAAGACTTTAAATGGGGTAGGGTGCTCAAAGAAAATATTCAGCTTTGGTTTTTGACAGCCGCCTTTTGTAAAATACCCTAGGATTTTGGAAACCAAACTACCCATATAACATGTATATTCCCTGATAGCACTACCTTTCGTTCACACTGTGATTTAATAATAAAACCATGAATATTCGGCGCATGGTGTGTTCAAGAGTTTAAATGGGCATATAAAGTGGTCCCACAAAACAAAAAAATATTCGCCTTTGGAGTTTGCCATCCGATTTTCGTAAAGTGCTAAAGGCTTTCGGGATCCAACAAACCCATCCACCAACACCATGTATGCGCCCCGATATTACTATTTTTGTCCACATCCTCAGTTAATATTTACAGCAATCATTTCAGTTCGTGAGTTGTTCAACTTTAACACTTCAATTGTGTAGGGGGGGGGGGGGGCTAAAACAGCAAATTCGTCTTTCTTATTTATCAGCCACTTTGTGTAAAGCGACACATGCACAACCCATCCATACAAATTATGTATTCTCTGATAGAACTACATTCCCGTCACACTCTCGGTTAATATAGAGAATTAGAGATCATATAGCTTAATTTCGTATTGCATCGAAGCCTTTAAATTGGGTAGAGTGTTCTTGAAAAATATAGCAAATTCGCCCTTCATATTTGCCAAGCAAAGTGCCACACTGTTTCGGGAACAAACCCACCCATAAACATTGTATATTTCCTTATGTAATTGTCCTTTATAATTACATGATTCTTAATACTGAGATCATATTTTGTTCAGTTCGTGGTGTGTTCAGGACGTCTAATAGGGCGGGGGAGCAATACTGATTTTGTTCTGTATGATTATGTTAGTCTATATTATGTGTCGTTTAGAACAAATACTTCAGTTGCTCAAAGTCGATATGTGTTAATATAAAATTACATGTGATAAATAAAATATTGTGTTGTTGTTGTTGTAACTGGGGGTTTAATTGGAAACCTGAGGTCATCTAAAACCAGACTCGCGGTGTCTACGGATCAGGTTTTCATCACACGAATAATGATTAGATGCTCATTAGAATAATTTAGAAAGGTCTGTCTTGTTATCATAAATATGTAGTTTTTCTACCAAATCGCGTCCGGGGGAGCGGTACCTAATTCCAATATCTTGAAAACCGTTGACAATTTCTGTCAAATTCTTTCTACTTGTGATGTCCAGATAACTAATGAGCCATATGGATTATATAGTTGGTCACGTATTGTTTATAACAAAGGTTTTAGTACTTAACATCGATGTTAATGCATGCAAAATTAACCGTTATCAATAAAATAATTGTTGTTGTTGTAACTGGGGGTCTGAAAACCTGAACACATCTGTAATCGATTAAACGGCATCTCTGGACAACACTTTCAGTACAATATTCATATTGGGTCCCATTCAGATCAATTCGAAAATGTTTGTAATGTCATTATCAAAAATATGTATTTTTTTCGACCAAAAACGTGTTTGGGGGAGGGGTAGCTAAAATCCAATATCTCGCAAACCGTTCAAAATGTTTGTTAACTTCTTTCTTCATATGCTTGACAGATAACTACTACACCATATGGACTAAATATTTCAATATTATTGCAATATCCGTTTGAATGATAATGTTCGAAAAATATAATTTTTTTGAAAAAGAGCGATTTTTCAACAAAAAATAAATGTTTCGGCTCCAAATGGCACGAAAATCAAAATTAACCAACACTTCTTGCATATCAGGTACATATATGGTATGCTGTAGTCATTTTAACGCCTACAATGTGGGCTAATAACTTAGGACATAGCCGCAGGGCTCACTTTACCAAAATCGTTAATTTCTGGGAAAAGTCACTGGTGGATATCGTTCATCGTCGATTTCAGAATAGCCACCACCAATTCCGTTATTTTTCACTATCATTTTCGTCTACAGTATATATTTCTCCTTCAAAAAAAGTTGGTTTTAACTTGTTCTACCGTGGGTAGGGGTACCCGACCACTTTTGGCGTTTGGCCGCTGTACTACCCCCCGCCCTATATATCTTATATTGGTCACTGTGTGATGTACTTTAGATTATTTAAATCAGACCAAAAATGAAAGTCCTGTGTGGCATTTGGAAGTCCTACAGACCGCAGCTATTAGCTGAGTTCTCACTCCTGGTGTCGAATCATGTACATCTAGTTTTGAACTATCTTCTCGACCACCCGACAAGACAGTGAAACAAAATATGACAAGAAAACCATTGTCACAAATGTAACGCCCTCAAGATCATATTATTTAGGAATATAAAATATGCTGGCTTCATGAATGCACCACCTCAGAATTCCGTTAAACCAACTAATCTTTCAAACTATTACAACAACTACGGCTTACCACTGAATGTTTCGCATTCACCACACCAGAAAGCATCTAAATGCGGACCAAAAACTCATACACCCCTATTTTTCGCAACACGACCTTTAGTCAACATTCCAAATGAGACATACTTCGTCAGCAATGTTAGATGTTATATTATACATTGTGTTCCCCCAATAACATTTTCAAGAGTGGCCCAGCCATTGTTCACACCTAAATATCGAAAGAAATGAACGCGGTCATCAAAGTTATATACTGCAACAATGAGACATCCGCGAACTTACATCCGCGAATACATATATCCTGCAAAAAGTCTAACCGGTACGTAATATAGCGAGTACATTATTAATCAGTTAAACCATAGCCCCTATATGACATCGCCAGATCAGCCTCGCAGTATACACACTAAAGGGCGTAATAATGGCGTTCAAGTTCACGACCGAGAACTTATGTCATAATTTGCTCGAATATTGCATGGCAATTTTAACATTCGTTTTTATTTATATTTTACGACATGGGCAAGCGATTACACTAATAATGAGTTATCCCAACATCTCGTCTCGGATACTGAAAAAAAAACGGATATCGAACAAATTTTGGCGCTCATTGTTCACAACCTCGAAAATGGTAACCGAAGTCACTTCACCAATTATATCTTCTCAACAATAATATTTATATGGGGGTGCATGGTATTCACAGTGAGCTAGCAAAAAGTGATACATAGCTAGCTCATTCGATATCATTTTTAGTTGAGTTTCTTATATATGTGAACACAAAGATGAACGCTAACTTCGATGTGAAACACCTTGCCGTCATTGTAAAGCAAATTATGACGTAGCTTCCCGACCCCGAAGTTTGCCAAGAAGAAGCGGGGTTGTTCGAACAAAACCCATTCATATCTGCCCAACGAATGTGAGAAAATTGCATGGGCCCTTGTATAGAATGGAAATTGTCCGCAATCATCGAGCCAAGCATATCACATAGCCACATCCAAAGGTATCATATTAAAAGAAGGTGATGTGATTACGGACTCTATACAATGCACACCCGAGATGTCTCGGCACCAATACTTCGACACAACAAAAGTACCAACTGCTACATGCGCGACTGGTCATCGTTATTAGCAGATCATCTGTTGTGTTCCGAAACAACGGACTCAAAGGTGGTGGCGTTGCGTAAGTCGTGACAATATAATGACGACTTCTATCCCCCAATGTGTCATATAATACCCGTTAAATGGTCGACACGCGTTAGACTCGTTATCTACCCATCATCAACCCGACTACAGCCCGATTAGGATGGCGGAGAGCCATTGTCATCTCAGCAGGACACCTCTGTGATAGCCATGTTTAGCATAAACAAATGGCAGTCAACTATTATGTTTTACAAACAAATTAACATCACTTGATTCACTGATGCGCGATAGTCGATTTTTATCTAAGTCATGTTGCATAAATGATAAAGCTCGTCGTGATTTGTCAAATTATGTCTCTCCTTGTAAACACAAACGTATATATGCTATGATAATTTTTGTACCATAATTTGTCCCAAAACGGCATGTTATCCATAGCTGCACGGACCGGGGGGGGGGGGCTGGTGGTCTGCAGCCCCCAAAACGTTTTGAAAGCTCAAAATTCAGGCAATTTTCAGGCAAATTGGAGATACTTTCGGTAAAATTCGAGCAATTTTCTGGTAAATTGAATGGTATTTCAGGGGGAAATTGTGGCAAATTACAGTATTGTTCACATTTCTACCGGAATTATACATACATGTATATAAGATTAATTTGAATCTACTTTGTTATACTTCTGTGTGTAATAAAATCGATATTCTACAAAAAATGTGTTACAACCATGAATAAATTATGTAAAAGAATTCGGGTAAAAAGTCCCCTCAACCCTTTACCCAACAGAACGGCCAAAACCGGCCAAATAAAGCTTCAACAGCCTAAAATATCTTTGGTCTGTCTCAATAACACCATACAAATATGGATATCATTGGAACCGGTTCATTGACCACATTGTGATGGTTACAGTTATGCCCTGTGCCAATGCATTCTCTTATATATGCGAGTCGACCATAGGTCGCCTCGCATATATAAGAGAATGCATTGGCCTAAATAAATTCTTTTTTTAACACTTTTTACCATTTTTTCTTACATTCTTTAACAATTTTATAATTTTTAATGTGTTAAGCCAATGCATTCTCTTATATATGCGAGGCGACCTATGGTCGACTCGCATATATAAGAGAATGCATTGGCACAGGGCCCTTCTGTTGGGTAAAGGGTTAAATATACGGGCGGCGTTAGCGATGGGTATGCTGTTAAAATATTCACCTCCGCCAAAAACCGCCATAAACATAAATAATAGTAACATATAGACAGACTTTATACCAATCAGAAATATGGCATAAACAGTATGTTATTGTAAAATGTTTTTACTTTGTTATGTAAACAAAAGCAAAAACGTTACAGAACCTGGCTTTTGTTTAGATCCGGATGTGATAAACAGAAAGAGCGTTATTTGTTCTTTCTCCTGATATGGAAATAATAAAGAGCGTTTATATCATTTGTGTGTGATTAACCAATAGAATTGCGCTGTGTTATGGAAACAGAAGCAAAACTTTTGTAACACGAGCAGGCTTTTGTTTACGTACACCATCGTGCGTCTTGATGACAACATACTATTTACGCAGGGGGGTTGGGGGGTGAATGAGAGAAATAATGTAATTATAACTGGTAAACTGAGTGCAGGCAGTTATCGTGTTGTATTTTGTTGCAAATTTTGAAATCCAAGATGGCTGCTGGCAGCCATGTTTTTTTGGCCGAATGACCTCAAAATGACTCATTCCTATTTACATGTCCATGTTAAATATCCATGATAAATAGTATGCACAGAAATTCATATACAGCTGTTTACAGTGAATTTCCCCCCGCAAATCTCTGTGTTAGTGTTAAAAGGGGGGTGGTGTCAAAAAATGGTCGGAAAACGGAAAAATATTTGGCGGTGGGGGTGGGTGGGTACAAAAAATGATCGAAAGGGAAAAAATGCCATACGTGCCTGAATTTTTTTTCCGACCCCCCCCCCCCCCCCCCCCCCCCCCCCCGATTTACGCGCTGATTATGTTTGGCATATGAACATAAACTATATATATTTTAATATTCCTTCTGTTGATGGCGATTTGAACAAAAATGAATATTTATGCAACGAACACTGTGCACCCGTGCCTTCAATATTATTTTTTTTCAGATTCCAAATTCTCTGAAATGAAATGGGCTAAAATTTTGCACCTAAATTGTCGGGAGTCTTTTGATTTAGATTGAACAAATTAGGATTTTGGCTCGTAATTCAAAGCCTTCGGTTTTTGAGATTTCTAAAACATGACTGGATAGAATGATTCCCGCAGTTTAAGGGGTCAAACTACCCCTTCCTATCTTAGCATGGTGCATAAATGCTCTTCATAAGATGGTTTCTGTGTTTGGAAAGTGCCCAAAATTGCTTTAATAGTATATTGAAATAAACCAATACGTGTTTTGGTTTCAAACTCGAAATATTAAGTTTGTGAAAACAATTCCATGACAATTAACCCTTTCTATACTAAATACCCATTGACGAGAAGTTCCCTTGGGATATATGTTCAGATAATAAGTTCAACAGGTCGTTTGTTGAACTTATTTTCCAAATATATATATTTCCCTTCAATGAATACGAATCCTTCGGAAACTTCTATTATTTGTTCAACTGTCTGTCATCTGCTCATTATTCTTGAACACCCTCTAAATAAATGATAGACCATTCCAATGTATACAATTATAACTCGGTGGGAGAATGTTATAATTACCACCTTAAAAGTTCTCAACTGCTCTGCTTTTCACTCCAATTAAGAGAAAGATATATCTTACATATTTCGACGTTCGCGTTTATCTTTTTATAAGTTTTCGTCGTGATATGTTCGGTAAATCGCCATTTAACTTTCTATTGTAAGAAAGTCTGGGCATATGCCTCGTCGAATCGTAATCTGTAATTGCTGTCAAGAAAAAATCAGTTAAGAGTAACGATGATCAACGAGGAGTCAATGAGAAAGACAGGAAGATACCAGAAGAACAATTTGACGATGATTCGGCCTTTAATCGAATTCTCAGATAACATAAGCCACAATGCATACGGCAGATGGAATGGGGACATTTATCTATGCAAATTTGTCACGTGGCTACAAAGACCGACGACACATCCTTTTGTTGAAGTTTGCGGTTAACGCCTGACTGTCATCCGCAAAAGACTTTCTCTGCAATGTGTACTGACAGGCGAACAATAGACCAGATAGAGTCACAAGAAAATACCAGATGCAATTTTGATGGCTGCAAACCAAAATGGCTTCCACATAAAGAGGGAACACGTGGTGTGGTACTGGTAGCATAAGTTAGCGATACTGTTACGAGATGCTGAGGTTTTGATTACCTCCAAATTAGATTTGTAATCTGCCCAAGAGAGTGTAAGCGTCCGACTGAAATCACGCGCATCACTGCTTCGATTGTCAGTCGCCGATGGCTGCTCATTGTCAGTTGTTTATAATGGTTGATTAAACGATTTATAACTGAAATTGAGCCCGTAATGACTATAATTAGCTAACTTGTTAATTAACTTTGTATAGTAGAGATAGGCATCGTGACTTGACATATATGAAAAGCAGGGACACCAGAGAAGAAAGACTACGTGTATGAGGGACTAGAATATGTAGAACTCCATATCTTAACATGTCTATATATTGGATATTCCAATGTAGATTTAGATTAAGATTTTTAATACAACGAATACAACAAGATGTCACATGTTACATGTATACATTTAAACCTTTCGTGGCGGGAGCTGTGCTGGTGCAGCATTAAATATCATGTGTCAGTGCATCCTCTTATATATGCATCATTATGCGAGTCTCCCATATGGAGCCTCGCATAAGAGAATGCACTGGCTTACACGATAATTCAGCATTTATTTTTCTAACCGAGATATTGTTAACAAAATGTATATGGATCTATAAATTTTGTCTGGAACAATCATCCATTGACGTGTTTTGATATGCAGTAAATGGAATAAACATATACCCCAAGCATACCGTATATACAACGATCAAGTAAACCACGCGGCGGGTTGCCATTAACCCACGCAGAAGTGGAATAACGGACTTAAAGGCACGGGCGGCGTTCTTTGCAGAAATATTCATATTTGATCAAATCGCCATCAACAGAAGGAATATTAAAATATATATAGTTTTGTTCATATGCCAAACACAATCAGCGCGTAAATAGTATATTGTCGCCAAGACGTACGATTGTGTACGTAAACAAGAGCTTGCTCGTGTTACATAAGTTGTGCTTCTGTTTACATAACACAGCGCAATTCTATTGGTTAATCACACACAAATGATATAAACGCTCTTTATTATATCCATATAAGGAAAACAGTAACAATAACGCTCTTTATGTTTACCATATCCGGATCTAAACAAATGCCAGGTAACGTAACGTTTTTTGCTTTTGTTTACATAACAAAGGGAAAAAAACGACAACAGCATACTGTTTATGTCATATTTCTGATTGGTGTAAGAACAAGGTGTGTCTATATTTTGCTATTATTTCTGTTTATGGCGGTTTTTGACGGAGGTGAATATTTTAACAGAATACCAACCGCCAACACCGCCCGTATCTTTAAAGTGATGTGAAACACTCCGGGGTGGTGATCAAATAGAAATGAAAAATAATCTTGTTCAAAGTAGTAATTTTTACAAATAGTATATCCAAATTGACAACACACACCGTCATTCTTATATATGAATTAAATGCAGTGACTCTCGATGGGGAAATCGGTTTCATTAGTTTATTGCCGATAGATGCGTCCCGAATCGAGTAGTAAATATTTACAATTGAGCGTAGTTCTGACGATGTTTTCTATGGAGTGGTACGGTCGATTTGCTTCAAATTTTCGGCGATGTTAGTAGAATGTTACATTCCTCCAGTTGCAATAGAGCCTAAATACTAACTTATCACTTTCACGCACCCGAACAAGTACATAATATGTCTTTAAATCTTCGCGTCATGGAGGGAGTTTACAAGGACACCGTGGAGTGTCACATGAAATGGTCAATATTTTCCAACTTAAAAGCACCAATTTTGTTGTGAATGGAGATTTGGGTTCCTAAAATATCTATATCAATTGAACTTTGACTACATTGTCCAAATTCATCACCACGCATTTAACTTTGAGCAAAAAAAAAACACTCACACAATTGAAATGCGGAAGCTTATTCTCAACGCATCGATCATGACGTCAATTGACAGCTTTTTGCGTTCAACTGTTGATATTTCGTTGATGTTTGGTTCACCAATCACCGTGTGCGTTAATTGAGGTTTCACAAAACACACGAATAGAGTTACGATTATGTTTATGGTACATCGTCATCAAAATATGCGCATACGGCAATCAAATATCAAGCCAAGGACAACTGTTCTTAATTGGCCGTTATTTAAATCTATAAATGCTCTCTCTCGCTCTCGACGTTAAACATACGGGCGGCGATGGCGGTGGGTATGCTGTTAAAATGTTCACCTCCGTATAAAACCGCCACAAACAGAAAGAATAGTAAAATATAGACAGACCTTGTTCTTATACCAATCATACATATGGCATAAACAGTATGTTATTATCAAATGTTGTTCCTTTGTTATGTAAACAAAAGCAACAAAAAAACGTTACAGAACCTGGCTTTTGTTTAGATCCGGATATGGTAAACATAAAGAGCGTTATTTGTTACTGTTTTCCTTACATGGAAATAATAAAGAGCGTTTATATCATTTGTGTGTTATTAACCAATAGAATTGAGCTGTGTTATGTAGACAGAAGCAAAACTATGAATATTTCTGCCTTTAAATCCGCATTTTACCGAACATAACCGACCAGATTAACGCTCTTTATCTTTACCTTATCGGGACAGATAACGAACGGAACGCTCTTTATCTGAGCGCAGTCACATACCGAACAGAAACGTAACAAAACGATGCAGAGCCGTCATTTCGAATTCTAACCTGTTCGCCATTATTCTCTTAGGGCTTAGAGTCAACATCCAAATGCAACATTCAGTGACGCAGTATTTAATGCGACATTAAACAACAGTTCCTAAATTATTATACCCCCCGCAACGAAGTTAGGGGGCATACTGTAATCAGCTTGTCCGTCCGTCCGTCGTCCGTGGACACAAATTTGTCCGGAGATTTTCTCAGTCGTTTTTGGATCAATTTTCGTGAAACTTGGCTCAGACATCAACCACCATGGGAACCTATGCACCTGCGATTATGACATCTGTCGGACTTTTTTTGGTGGAGTTATCCCCCCTTTTTCGACTTAGAAAATGTTCGCAACATGTATAATTTTGTCCGAGCTTTTATTCCTACATTTTTAGGTCAATGTTTTTTTTAAACTTGGCACAGATATTTAGTACAATGGGAACCTGTGCACCTGCGATTATGACGTCTGTCCGACATTTTTTGGTGGAGTTATCCCCTTTTTCGACTTAAATTTGTTTTTTGCAACATGCATAATTTTGTCCGAGCTTTTATTCCTACATTTTTAGGTCAATGTTTTTTTAATCTTGGCACTGATATTTAGTACCATGGGAACATATGCACCTGCGATTATGATGTCTGTCCGACTTTTTTTTGTGGAGTTATTCCTCTTTTTGCAACATGCATAATTTTGTCCGAGCTTTTATTCCTACATTTTTCGGTAATAGGTTTAAGATTAGGGTTAGGGTTGTGCACCTGCAATGGGAACTGTTATTTTATTATTTTAACTAAATGTTTACTGACATGTGATACATCTTAGTATTTTAAAAAACATGGGGGTATCCTTAGTCCCATTGGGACAGTCACACCTCTAGTTGTAACTGGTTCAACAGCCCGTGTTCTCATAAAAATGAGCCCGTTAGTGACTTATAATATATTTAATTTAGTTGCTATTTAAATGGGCTTAGAATCGCCTCGTTTTGAGTCCGTAACTAACTGGAATTGAAAGTCATTTTAGTGCCATTATGGACTCGTATTGACTTATAAGTTTATTGTAGACTGAAAATAACACGAATAAACCAATTCACGATTTGTCATGTGTACCCTTTTTATATTATTTCACTGTGGTCCGCGCCAGTCAACGAAATAACGAGTATAAGTCAACTACTAGTATGCATGGACTTATTTCAGAATCATAGGTACTCGTGCACCGTCGGGTACATCCACTGGTCTAACATAGAAAATGCGAATGTGAGTGTGTGTCTCTCTGACTATATATGTACAGTAATGCCCTAATTAATCGACTCCATAACCACAGCAGAATTATGGGTAATTTTTCAGGATTTAGTCGGAAATATGGCGTGTTGCCATTCATCGGAAAGCTCTCGGGCATATTTCCGACTAAATCCTGAAAAATTACCCATAATTCTGCTGTGGTTATGGAGTCGATTAATTAGGGCATTACTGTATGTTCATTAAAGCCGTCCACGTTTCTGCACCGATTGCGATGAAATTTTGTATGGTTTCGGAAATTTGGTATTGGTTTATTTCGGCATTCCGGGTAACATGGTCTGTGTCCCGTCAAGGTACGACGCATCGCCTTTTGACATTATGACGTCGAATCCGCATTACCGAACAGAAACGACACGAATAACGCTCTTTATATTTACCTTATCGGGGCAAACTACTCGAATGCTCTTTATCTGAGCGCAGTAACATACCGAACAGAAATGAACAAAACGACACAATCACCATTTCGAATTAGAAACCTGTTCGCCAGCATGCTTCACTTTAGCTCTATAAGTGATCATATATTGCGTTATGGCTGGCACACATATAATATACAAGAACACCAATGCCAGAAATGGTAACGCGCTCAAGATCACATATTATGTACCCATGATCGTAATTATAGAATATAAAATATATTGGTTTTGCGAATGACCAACACAGAATTCAGTTAAAATAACAATAACAAGCAGCACCTATAATTAACGAACCGGCGGCCGACTCGGCCGTCTCCGACTGACCACAACTCCAAGTGGGCTGCAGAACGAAAAATGTCTACAAAAGTTGAAATATAAGACTTGCAAATTATCTTTTTCATTTCTTTTATTTGTAAATGATGTAGCTTGTCACAAACCAAAAATCAACATTATTGACATTAAAAAGCCGCTTTCACACATGTCCGTTTCTCGGATGCGTTTCCTTGCGTTTCTAATATTTTAACGCATCCGGAAAACGCATCGGTCGAAATAGTGAAGCTAGCCACACATGCTTGTGTATGCTTTTTTAGAAACGCAGGCGAAACGCAGCATTTCAAGTCCGAGACATGAAAAAAAAAAAAAACGCATCCGGCAAACGCACATGTGTGAAAGACCCAGTGATATTATCACTGTTTTGACCGATGCGTTTTCCGGATGCGTTAAAATATTAGAAACGCAAGGAAACGCATCCGAGAAACGGACATGTGTGAAAGCGGCTTAATGCCAATAAACGAAATTGAAATTTCCAACTACACCTTTTACCGGACTCGGCCTCTGGGTCGCACAGTTCGGTTTTTAAATCCGTCCCAAAAATTCCCAATATCTATAAATAAAAACCCAGCGTAAACTCCAGCGCCCAGGCGAAACAGGAATTTGGACATTAGTATACACGCGGCGCGCGTAATGAGCGAAGATATTCTCCGTATGACTAAGAGTCAACATTCAAATGCAACATTCAGAGTCAGAGTATTTAATGATGAGACAAAGTTTGAGCTATTGTCGTAGGTTGGCGTCCGTCAACAATTTCATTTGTTGGCTCACCATACAAGCTGCTTCCCTCATCCGATCATCACCAAACTTCATATGAATATGCGAAGTGACTCCCAGATGGGAACCATCGATTGTTTCCGAAATTCGTTAAAAACATGGCCGCCAGCAGCCATTTTCGATTTCAAATTTGAATCAATTGGCACACGTACCCTGCACAGCCCGCATTTATTGGAGAAATGTTTTGAAAATGTACAGGCATGTTTAGGACCACCTCTAGATGGGAGCTATCAAGTTTTAGCGATTTTCGATGACAAACATGGCCGCCGGCAGCCATCTTGAATTTTACTCTTTGCATGACTAAATCCTTTGGCACACCCTACATGACACATCCATCATCCGATCATCAAACTT
This sequence comes from Siphonodentalium dalli, assembly GCA_032622095.1. Lineage (NCBI taxonomy): Eukaryota > Metazoa > Mollusca > Scaphopoda > Gadilida > Siphonodentaliidae > Siphonodentalium > Siphonodentalium dalli. The sequence goes on along the minus strand of CP136061.1, from coordinate 202,580,135 downwards.
AATACGGATCTTCTGGGTGACTTCTAGATGGGAGCAATCGATTATTCCTGAAAATCGATAAAAAAAAAATACCCCAATGCAGCAGCCATCTTGGATTTCAAATTTGAATCCATCGAGACACCCTGCAGCCCGCATATATCTCAGAAATGTTTTTGGAAATTTACAGGCATGATAAGGATCACCTCTAGATGAGAGCTATCGAATTGACCGATTTTCGATTTAAAACATGGTCGCCGGCAGCCATCTTGTATTTTACTCCTTGCATGTCTAAATTCTTTGGCACAGCCTAAATACCACTTCCCTCGTCCGATAATCACCAAACTTTATATGCATTTTCAGGGTGACTTCTAGATGGAAGCCATCGATTTTCCCCCGAAATTCATTGAAAAAAACATAGCTGCCAGTGGCCATCTTGGATTTTACACTTTGCATGACTAAATTCTTCGACACAACCTACAGGCCACATCCCTCATCCGATCGTCACTAAACTTCATAAGGATCTTCGGGATGACATCTAGATAGGAGCCAACGATGTTTTCAGAAATTCATTAATAACATGGCTGCCAGCGGCCATCTTGGATTTTACTCTTTGCACGACTAAATCCTTCGGCACAACCTACAGGCCATATCCCTCATCCGATCGTCACCAACCTTCATAAGGATCTTCAGGGTGACCTCTAGATGGGAGCCAATGATATTTTCCGAATTTCGTTAAAAAAAACCTGGTTGCCAGCGGCCATCTTGGATTTTACTTTTTAAATCCTTTGGCGCACCATACGTGCTACATCCCACATCCAAACTTCATATGGTTCTTTTGTGTTAGCTCTAGATGGAAGCTGTCTAATCTTCCGAAATTTGTTTTAAAAAAATGGGCGCCTGGAGCCATCTTGGATTTCACGTCTGAATCCATTAGCACACCCTGCAGCCCACATTTAGTGAAGAAACGTTTGAAATGAAATTAATTTCATTTACACATTACAATCCATTTACTGAAACTTCTTTATCATTCTATTGATTGCTTAGCATAAAATTATTAACGCCTCCCAAAGTTGAGCTATAGTGTCATTGACACTTTCATTAAATTATTGTAACTGGTTAATCAGCCCGTTCTCAAGAAAATGATCACGTTATTGACTTATAATATATTACATATAGGTGCAGAATGGGTTTAAATCGCCTCATTTTCAGTCCGTAACGAACTTAAATTGAAATACATGCAGTTTAGTGCCATTATGGACTCATATTGTATTATTATAAGTTTATTGTTTGACTAGCACGAATAAACCAATTCACGACTTACCATATGTACGCTCTTCATAATGTTATTTCACTGTGGTCCACGACAGTCAACGAAATAACGGGTCCCTTTACCCAACAAACCGGCCAAAACCGGCCAAATAAAGCTTCAACAGCCTAAAATATCTTCGGTCTGTCTCAATAAAACCATACACATATGGATATCATTGGAAACGGCTCCTTGACCACATTGTGATAGTTACAGTTAGCCCTGTGCCAATGCATTCTCTTATATATGCGAGTCGACCATAGGTCGCCTCGCATATATAAGAGAATGCATTGGCCTAAAAAATAATCTTTTTTTAACTCTTTTTACCATTTTTTCTTACATTCTTTAACAATTTTATAATTTTTAATGTATTAAGCCAATGCATTCTCTTATATATGCGAGGCGACCTATGGTCGACTCGCATATATAAGAGAATGCATTGGCACAGGGCCTTTCTGTTGGGTAAAGGGATAAGTCCACTATGGACTTATTTCAGAATCATAGGTCCAATATGAACTTATATTTTCACGAGCATATGTTGTTTTAAATTTTACTTTTACCACACTTTACCCGTGCAACGCCGGGTACATCCACTAGTGCTTAATATGTTATATCGCGAAGATATCACTCTCATTGCAGAACTGGCGAATTAGTCATCCCTAAAAGTTGGAATGTCCAAGTTCGTGAAAGTTCTATTGACTATGCCGATGATTTGAGAAGCTTTATTGTTTTAGGATATTGTAGAAAGGCTAATCTGGCCGTGTCAAATTGAGCTATAGCGATGGGATATCTCGCAGGACAACACATTTCGGGTTTTAGTGGGGTGTGTATTCGATGGATGTCTTATAGTTGCAGTATGTAACTATTATGACCGCGTTAATTGCGTTCGATGTTTAGGTATGAACAATGGCTGGGCCATGCACACTTGAAGATTTTATGGCGGGAACCCAATTTTTTATCCGCATTTAGAAGCTTTCTGGTTTGGTGAATGAAAAACCTGCAGTAATAAGTCGTAGTTTTTTTTAATAATTTTAAGGATTAGTTGTTTTAATGGAATTCTGAGGCGGTGCATTCATGTAACCAATATATTTTATATTATAATTTATATTTATGGCTAATAATATGATCTTGGTGGCGTTACCATTTCTGACAATGGTTTTCTTGTATATATGATGGGCGGGCTTCATAGTGAGCTAACAACAATGGTCATTCGCTATCTTTTTTTGGTTGAGTTATACATGATGTATGTAGATGAAGAAAACGATGAATAGTCACTATGTAGACATTCTGCCGCCATTTTCGAGCAAGCTATAAATGATGTGGCCCTGTTTTTTAAGTGCATATAAACAAATTCAGATATAATATATTTGGGCAGTCAAAACATCTACAGTTTTGAGAAAAATTTGGCCAGAGCGTGATGTTCAGTCGTGTGGGCTTTCTTCGACTATAGGGACATGGGAAAGTGTTTCCGGACGCATTTTAATCATCTGCCCCCTAATTTAGTCCTCAGCACCCGCAGGTGGAGCGCTGTCGATCAAAGAGGCAAATATTTGAATAACTGTTGGCGTTGAAACTCGACCTGAATCATTTGGCCGCGCTTGATTTTATCAAAACTTTCGCCATTGACGACGATTGTCACTCGTAAGCAACACCTATTCAGAATAAATCTTGGCAGTCGGCTCGGATGTGTGCTTCGGTTACAAAATACCCCAAATTGTCCACATTAAAATTAAAACTAGATTCTTTGACATGAATTTTCCGAGCCCGGAGGTGTGAAAATAAATAGGTGATCTGTGTAAAACGCGTTGTCCCGATGGTATAGATACTGTTGTATTGTTAGGGTCTATAATTGATATTGCTTGTTTTGTTATGGGTGCTTTAATGAGAAAATATCCCATTCCATATTTTGTTGTCCGTTTAACCTGTTAATAGAGCATCTAACAACCGTGACCTTTGTCCTAGAACATTTTTCTCACACCGATATTTCCTAGTCTACTGACGACTCGATGAGATAATAATTGGGAACCTTTTATACCATTTCATGACGGGAGCTGCGCTAGTGCAGCATTAAAGTTACTCAATCCGATTCGATGATCCCCATTTCATCAGATTCCAACAACATTTTTTTAAATGCCGCTTCAGTCGGGGGGGGGGGGATTTTCCGGGTACGTATGCCGGGGTGGATGGGTGGTCGATGGGACCAACAAACAATTTTGTCCGCAACTCAAATTTTTTCCCCCTGCAAGTCTTTTTGACTGTTTTTGCAATGAGTTTGGCTTAAAACACATCTATATGTCAATATTAACATAACTGACAAATTTCATGATTATCAGACAAACAGTATAGCCTGTAGCCCATGCTAATGGATTAAATTTTGAAATTCAAGATGGCCGCTGGCAGCCATGTTTTTTTGACCGAATGACCCCAAAATGACTCGTTCCTATTTACATGTCAATGTTAACATCCATGACAAATAGTATGCACAAAAATTCATATACAGCTATTTACAGTGAATTTGCCCCTGCAAATCTCTGTTATAGTGTTAAAACGGGGGTGGTTGTCGGAAAAAACTGCCGAAAACGGAAAAGAATTTGGACGCGGGGGTCGGTGGGTCCCAACAAGGGTCTAAAGGAAAAATCAGAATACGTGCCTGAATATTTTTTCCGACCCCCCCCCCCCCCCCCCCCCCCCCCACCGCTTCAGTTATCAGAATCGAGTAATTGCCCAAAAATAATGCTGACCACAGTCAACTATAGCATAAAATTGCCCAAAACCTGTTATTTTTCAACATTTTGTTCGACGAAATTTTGCCGGTTTGACAAATATATGACACAAAAAAAGCCACTCGATTTTAGAGTTATCCATCTTCATCCGCAATTTGGTCCGAGACCGTCTTCTCGTCGACTGTTTACTGGGCCAAAAAATTATCGTTGGTGAAAAATAATAGATTTCACAAATCGATATCTGATGACTCTGAGCTTTGATGGGTGGATTCCTCGACTCGAATCAAATAATTTTTACCCCCAAAGCCAAGGAAATAGTAATTTGCAAGCGTTAATTCGGATTATGTATCTTTAAATATCCTGGGCCAGTACCTTCTCTTATATATGCGAGTCTCCCATAGGGAGCCTTACAAGGTTAAGGTAAATATTGTTATGACATTGCATTCTCTTATATATGCGAGTCTCCCATAGGGAGCCTTACAAGTTTAAGGTAAATATTGTTATGACATTGCATTCTCTTATATATGCGATGATCCATATGGGAGATTCGCATATATAAGAGAATGCATTGGCACAGGGTTTTCGCAAAATTTCAGGATGCTCCAGTCATGGAAGGGTTAAAGCATATTTTAATATATCTGAAAATATTTATAAATACAATTGGAATTGAGGCACAGCTTACATAAAGCATCGTTCATATGAATATGATACATATGAAACAAATACATTAAAATTACAAGATAGCAGAAATGTTTAGCAAGGGATGTGGAATACGGAGTGTCTGAGATGCTGCATGGCGGCCCCACTAAAAGCCGACCATATACACTGCGTTCAAATCACCAATCGGGTAGCTCGAGCCGAACCGCCATGGTTAATCCCTAACTTACGACCGGTTCCGAGATTTTCCGACTCCGAATTTGTGCCGGTTATTTATTTTCCGACTCGGAATTCCAATTCTAAATACTCGTCACCGATTTTCCAATTCCGGAATTGTACAAATTGTTTTTTCCTACTCCGAATTCCGTCATTTTGATTTGCCGCTGAGCGGGGAGGTACCACCGGAGCTGAATAAAGAGACAGTTACAACGCAAAAGAATATTAGCTAAAACACTTCAATAAAATCGAATAAATCTTGACAAAGATGCAAAAAATGTCAAATTATGCTGTACGCTTGATTATCACTGGGGGGGAAACTGTTTCACAAGAATCGATTCTATCGCCTATTGGGTTCCGTCTCTATCGAATTAAGTCCCGTCTCTTTCGCGACTTGAAACAAATGTTTTCAAAGTTTTGACCTCCATTTATACACTAAATGTTAAAACAGAACGTATTTTACAAAAACAATCGCTGGATTGTGTCTTTGTGCGTAATTATTGGTGATAATAATGCGAAGTCGGCTATTTTTGCACACTTAGAAGAGTAATGTGTTTGTGTGCATTTCCTTTGTAAATTAAGCAGAATTTTTATGCTCCTTTTATCGGCCTTTTTACCTTTTAATTTGACTGAAATATGTCTTCTTGTATGATCGAACACCAGGACACGATTACAGCACAGCTCTCGATGGCTCCTCACAGTAAAAGACCCTCAAATTAATCCATCAAAAGAAGCAACGCAATGTTCCGATTCTAATGTGATTTTTATGTTCACGATCGGTTCTTTCGCCCCCCGTTTAATGCAATATTATATTCGACCAGATAGTTCATTTGTGTTTCTAGTTGCCATATTACCATATATGGTTCAAACTATAGTCACAGCAACACCAATATGAGTTTTTTCAGTAGTCCCAAAGCATCATAGGTTGGATATTAAAGATTATCGGTCGATCATCTTTAATATCTGACCTATGATCGTTTTGGACCACTAAAACTCATCTATTGATTTACTATGGCTACATTTTAAAACATATATGACCATGTATTGTCATTGGGCAACTATATATGTACAATAAAATAATCTGATCGAATTATATGAATGTACTGTAAACAGGAACGAAAGAACCGATCGTGAACATAAACATCACAATAGAATCGGAACCTTTTGTTGCTTTTTGAGGCACTAATTTGAAGGACTTGTACGGCGAGGAACCGTCGGGGGGTATTGTATTATAATTATCTAATGTTCAACCATAAAACTTGACAAGTTTCAGTCCAATTTAAAGTAGACAAGTCCGATAATCTGAGCATCAAAGTGCTGCTTAATTTTCATGGGAAATGCACCCAAATGCACTACGTCTCTAACTGTGCACAACATGCAGCCGATTTTCCATTACTGTCATCAATAAACACGTATAAAGACATAATCTGTCGATTGTTATTGGAGAATACATTCTGTTTTGACATTCAGTCTATAAACAACGGTCAAAACTTTGAAAATATGTTTTAGAAATCGCGAAAGAGTCGGAACTTAATTCGATAGAGACGGAACCGGAAGGGCGATAGAATCGATTCTGGTGAAACAGTTTCCCCCCAGTGAATAGGTAAGTAATTATTATATATGTTGATAACTTGCCATGTCATTTGGAGGAAAATAATTAATTTTACAGTTTTGAACAAATTGCAAATGCAAAATGTGTTTTTGTACTACCTCTACTAACAGGGGAGATCGTTTACTCGTACGAATCTACGTCAAATTTACCAAATTATCCAAATTTCCTGCATTACAGTAAAGGAACTGTTTCAATTCTGAGTTATTCAGTGCTATGTACGAGCTAATGTTTTTTTGAAAATAATGACTAGTCATTAGTCAAGGGAAAGGCCCATGTGGCAAACTGGCATAATGGTATTGTATCAGTTGTAATTGTAGTTTGTACGGAAATAAATTCCAGTAATGCTCATTACCTGAATATTTCATATAATATGAAATTGATAGCAAAACATTTCCTTCAAGTTCAGACTGGTATGTTTTACCAACCATATATTCATGGTCACTACTTGTGACTCCTTGGAATTTAAATACATGTAACTTATATTCGTTCCTCAACCATATTCTCATTAATAGCATGTATAATGTACTGCATGCACATTGTACTCAATACATGCAACATGGATCAATGCTATGTCATTCTTGCCAACTAGTGCCTTTATTTACTCATTCCATACTCCTAAAAAGAACACATAGAAACCCAAATTATTAAGCCATTAAGCCATTATTGTAATTTTGCATGACTCAAAACCAAATCCTATATAGTTGGAAATTTTATTAGACCAAATCATATATATTTGGACATTTTATGGTCTCACCCCCCCCCCCCCCCCCACAGTTGGAACCACCTAGGAACGTCCCTGAGATCTTGCCGCCATTTTCTAGAAAATTAAGACGTATGTTCCCGACCTTGATCATATTCACTGACAACCAGATCCAGATTGTCACTTTTTTTTTTGAAGTTGCAAGAACGTAAGGAAGATCGAGACTAGAATCTTCAGAACAAACTCCAGGTTGGCCCGTTCATTCGCCGCTTGTTTAAATGTCATGTGACCTGTTTCATTGTCATGTAGATCACATGACCTACTCTACGCAATCACCAGTTTCCAGACCTCTCCATATAGCTGCAGCCAAACCCGTATACACGTTTTTTCCATATAACTTCTTGTCGCGCACAAAATCGCACACAGTAGGAGGATTTTGAGGGTTATACAATTTTCTTCCGACGTCCTGATGATCGGCTCGTGTTGACAGCGACAGTAGCCCTGTAATATAAACGTCTTCCATCGGTAGCGACGGATAGTATTGGGCTACGGTATGTACACGTTTTGCCAAACTGTTCGGTAAAACGTACAGGTTCCCCGTACAGTACGTCGGATAGAAAATGTATGGATATTCCCAAAACGAAACACTATACTTGCTGGAAAACCTAAAAGCAAACCGGGAAGAGATACAAAAGCCGTACACAGTATTTTCTCCTATATAATGCAAATCGCGGAGGATCATGGGTATATTTGGAAACGTGTCCTCGTCTATCTTCATAATTCTCTTTGCGTTAGGACATTCTTGTTTCATCCACGTTAAACCAGTCAGAACTTTAAGGGTTAAATTTCGGTAACTTTCTTTGAAGTCTGTTTGGAGAATATCTCCATATTTATCAGCTTCCTCCTTCAGTTTTTGGTTCCGTTTCTCATCATCGTGACGACCGAACATGAAGACTAGTTTTACAGTGTCTGTTAGTTTGCCGACCTCCTTTTTTGGCCACGTTCCAGTTTTAACCACGCTTCCCCACGTTGAACGAATGGAGTCTCGCTGCTTTACATTCGGGTGGAACGATGTACTCAAAATTAGCAGAAATGGGTCTTTCGAATGTCCGCATATGTTTGGTTTAATAAGGTAGTTGTAGTCCAGAGACGTGATGGGTGTATCGCCGAGGTGGTATGAGGAGACTGGTGGATACAGGTGGTTAGACAAGCAGTACAACATGATAACAGTACATCCCAGAATATAGACACGTAAATTCAAACGAAGATTCCAACAACCAAACATAGACCTTGAAATGGAATAAAAAAAAGGCGTATATTAATGACATATTATGGGCTTGTTTGGGTGGGTGAAATCGATAAGTTAGTATACTCAGGCGCTATGCCATCCTGGGGAATATAGCATTCTATTACATACATATTATGGACTTGTTCGGGTGCGTGCAATTGAGAAGTTAGTACTCAGGCACTATGTCAACCTGGGAAATGTAGCATTGTACTAAGATCGCTGAATTTTTTTAAGAAATCGACCATACCACTCCATACCACTACGCTCAATTGTAAATATTTACATCTCGCTTCGGGACGCAACTATCGACGATAAACTAACACACATTATTTCGCCATCGAGAGTCATTGCATTTAATTAATATATAAGAATGACGGCGTGTGTTATCATTTCGGACTAATATTCATAAAAAATAACTACTTTGAGCAAGATTATTCTCAATTTCAATTTGGTCACCCTGCAGGAGTGTTTAACATCGTCGAAAATGCAAAGAAATCGACCATACCACTCCATTGAAAACATCGTCTGAACTACGCTCAATTGTAAATCGTCAATTGTAAACATTTACATTTCGATTCGGGACGCAACTATCGGCGATAAGCTAAAACAAATGATTTCGCCATTGAGAGTCATTACATTTAATTATTATATAAGAATGACGGTGTGTGTGTTTTGGATAATTTAAATAAATATTCTTTAAAAAAATATCTACTTTGAGCAAGATTATTGTCAAGTTCTATTTGATTACCCTACCAGAGTGTTTGGCATCACTTCAAATTAAATATTAGTCACCTGAGTAATCATCACCTGTTGCATGACACTTTCCGGATGAAGTTATTAACTCTATCGTTTAAGTTCTTTATTGTTAATTATTATTGCGTCTTTAAGCCAGCTGAGGTAAACGGCACCTATCCAGAGACGTGGCGACAGGGGGGTGTGGGGGGGGGGTGTCTCACCATATTGTCATACATTTGTTCAACATTGTCATTGGAATTGTCATCAGTTGGACATTTTTCAACCTAAGTGGGGGTGTCAGGTTTGAAATTTCCAACTCTAGGAAGACTTGAGCCTAGTCTAGATGCTAGGATTTTGCGACTTTCTTGTTCAGATTCAAAAAGTTTCGCACACCGGACAGAACCATGGTCGGCCCGGTGTGTCATTGTCCCTCCCCGTGACCAATACAAAACTGCTAATTAGTTTAACAAAACAATATTTTACTACATTTGGTCAAATTTGTGGACTGAAATGGTCATCAGTCGGAGACTTTTCCAACCTGAAGGGGAGTATGAGGTTTGAAATTTCCAACACTAAGAAACCTTCAGTTGAGGCCAGTCTAGATGCTAGGATTTGTGATTTTCTTGTATAGTTTTCAAAATTTTCTCACACCGGGCCGAACAACCACCGTGGGCCCGGTGTCTTGTCCGTAGCCGTGTGTATTTGTCGGGAGTTAGACCACTAGATGTTAGGATTTATTCAATTTTCTGGTTAAAATATCTGAATGTTCTCGTACCGGGAATATAGAACCATGGTTTATGAATATATAGGATATTAGGCCTAGCTGAGCACTGGGGTGCAAGGGGGAGGGGGGGGGGGGGGGGTGCAAATGGAATTATGCAAAACTTGTGTTTGTCTGATTCAAGCGGGGGGGGGGGGGGGTGCAGTTGGAATTTCCCAAGATGGACACTCCCCAACGGAGACCCTCTAGCCACGTCTCTGCACCTATCCCATTAAAACCCTCCAGTGAAATTACGCCAATTGATGTGCCAATTTGCCCACATATCTTCTGAGCTGACAATAAGCGGTCTTCATTGATAATCTATGTTAATGTAATTTATTTGTCCCCGTTTGAGTTATCTGAAGTCAAAGGCGCCTATCCTATGATATTCCCCTGTTCAGGTGACCCATGTGTATAAATTTTCCTACATATCGTATCGTCTAAGCCGATAATAAACGCTCTTTATTGCTCATATATATGTTTAGTTCCTCATATCCAATGGTACTCCCTGTGTTAATTCACCCCTGCATACCAATTTCCTGCGACCAGGGTCCAACCATTATTGATGACCTTTAATATTTTCGAACAACAAGACAATGAAATCTAACATATTGTGCATTGTAGCATATTCCCGTTGTAAGCTGTCGATTGAAGTAATTTGAAAAAAATTGTCTACTAAGAAACCGGTTTGGTAGCAGCATGAAAAATAGTCTTAAATAAAATGTACGATGTACCGTCTCTTCGAACTGGTGAGATGGTGTGCTAATCTATTGAAGATATGAGTGTTTCTTTACAGTATAATCAGCATTACGTGTATGGGTTGTTATCAAGGAGAGTGTTGCAGATTCCGGAATGTAACTGGTATTTATACCGCAAGGGTGTGTACTCCGTTACATTCGATAATTAATCATCACGTGTTGCATGCCCGAAATTATTATTTTTGACCCGACTGTTGGATGCATTTTAAGCAGAAAATCCAAACGCTAAAGACGTAAATCATTGGGTTTAACTTGCGTTGCATGGACCGATACATCCTTGAGATAAATCAGTTTTAATGATATGTGTATCTTTTAAGATATCTAAAAACATGTACTTGCAAATTACCAATACGTATTTTCACTTCTAGACGGTTGGTTATCCAATATGTTTCTTTCGTTGTTGGGGTTGCGACCATTTTGACAGTCATTTCATGACCGCGATTGCATTATTTATTTTCTGTACTTGTCACTCTATGTACTCCCGTATACTCTTATTTCACACAAACTATATCGGATGGAGGTTTAAGGCGTTCTGGTTTCGCGGATGGGGGATATTGTCGAAAAACCTACTTTCCAAGGCCGGGAAATGGGAATTTTTTAATCGCTGTAAAACAAATTCCTCAAAGCGGATTTTGTATTGTTATAGAGAATATATTCATCTTCAAAATGGAATAAAAAACAACTTAATCCATATTTTTCTAGATCAAACCTTTTATCGACCATAAAATTCCCCGGGTCAAATTACCCCTATGTACACACTTCCAGCTCCGATGTTCCAGCCGGTTAGTCGCCTTTAGCCCGGACAAACAAATAAACACAATTGAGTATTATTAGCATATATAGATGAACTGAAGTTGTTTCCGTGCATCCACGATGCTCAAACATCTATTCTATACACACGGGGAAGGACTCAATTCTACTCACAAGATTCTCAATCGAAAAAATATATGTACACATTTTTAGAATATTTAGAATTGATGAGTGTGTATTGATGCAAATGGTCGAGTTTTGAGTGACCTGATCAAGATAATTGGCCACGTTGGGCAACAATTAAGGAATATATCTGCCCGAGTAATTCGAAAGTAAATGACCAAACACATCCACATGCCAGACCATGCATGTACAGAGTTATGTTTTTGCCAGTTCATTAACAACATGTTGGGCTTTGAATGAATATAACCCTTTAAAAAAATGCTAAATATAAATCTGTTCCGGAAACAGGGTAGGCGTGAAAATGTTAATGCTGTTACAAATATAGCTCGTTATGTTGCCACCAATTTATGTGACCCAGTTTCGAATACATGTATAGATATAAAAAAGTCGGGATGCATGGCTCGTCATTGTCCTATATATAAAGGTGGACAATTCTATGCATTGCGTGTGTGTTGTGGCGTATATGATTTACCCCAAAAAAAGAAGACAATACATGTAGTAGTACAAGAAAACCATAGTGAGAATGCTAACGCCCTCAATTTCATAAGACTAGGAATAATATTATATAAAATATACTAGTTTCATGAATGTACCACCTCAGAATTCCGTTAAAACTACTAATCTTTCAAATTATTACAACAATTACGGCTTGTCATTGAAGGATTCTCATTCACAACACCAGAAAGCCTCTAAATGCGGACCAAAAATCTACTAACCAGATTAAATACACCCGATACTTTGGACTACATTCCAACTGAAACGTACTTACTCCATCAGCAATGTTGTTAGCTTTTATATTACTCATTGTGTTCCCGCAATAATATCTTCAAGAGAAGCCCAGACATTGTTCACACCTAAATATCGAAAGCGATTAACGCGGTCATAATAGTTACAAACTGCAACAATGAGACATCCGCTAAAATACATCCATCCTGCATGCAAAAAGTCTGACCGGTACGGAATATAGCGAGTACATTTTAATCATATTTGCTCCATCACCTCCATGGACGCGACCAGATCAGCCTGGCAGTATACACCCTTGAGGGAGTAATGAGCGCTAACTCAACAAGAGATGGACTGTCGTCCGGAGCATACCCCCATATAGCATACCGCCTAATGTGGGCATACCTATAACTTATGACTTAGATACGCAAGCAGACGGACCCAAACATCAGCATTTTCAGATAAACAAAGATGAATAACACCAGAATGAAAAACCTGAACAAAACTATTGAACACTCCATTGAATGTCCTCGTAGTGGTGAACATCCATGACACATTTCACGAAGATCTGACAACTTATGGTTGATATATCTGCTCGAACGGATGCTTCCCCCCCCCAACATTTCGAGATAAAGACGCAGATGAATAACTCTAAAACGGAAAACATGAACACAACATTCGAACAGTCCATTGAATTACCCGTCCCATAGTACCGAACATCCATACCAAATTCCATTGAGATCCGACTACCCGTGATCAGGGACGTGGCTAGGGAGTATCTGCATGTTGGAGTGTCCTCCTTGAAATTTCCACCCCCCCCCTTTAAACCTGACCAAATCCTACCGGGGTATGTTCCAGAAAATACCATATATGCACCACATTTGGCTTGCATCTTTCCAACTTAACTAATAAGTCAAACCTTCCAACTGTTGCAAATTTTTCAGACAGACACCGTCCCTCCCCGCTGTTCAATTGGACATTGGACGGACAAAAAGCCAACATTTCCACATAAACAAAGAAGAATAACTCTAGAACGGAATACCCGAACAAAACGACTGAACACTCCATTGAATGTCCTCATACCAGTGTACTACTCACTGATGGGCCACCGCTCCTGCTAAATCCGTCCGAAATCGCATAATCGTCCAGTGCTCAATCGAGCACCCCTTTTGTTATTTGGTTTGCAACTTTCCAACTAAACTAATAAGTCAAACCTTCCAACTGTGGGAAATTTTTCAATCAGACACCCCAAACCCCTTAAGGTCGGAAAATTTATAACTGATGGTCACCCCCCCCCCCCCCCCCGCAGCCACGCCCCTCCCTGCTGTTCCAAGTTATGACATGAACAGACATCGGACGGACAAACCCAACATTTCCAGATAAACAAAGATGAATAACTCTAGAACGGAATGCCCGAACAAAACGGCCGAACACTTTATTGAATGTCCTTATAGCAGTGAATACCCATTCCAAAATCCATTGAGATCCTGGGACCAGTGTTCAAGTTATGACCTGAACAGACATTGGACGGACAAAAACCCAACATTTCCAGATAAACGAAGATGAATAACTCTATATAGAACGAGAAGAAGAAAAACGATTGACAGAATATGCATCGGACGGACGTAACAGGGACACCGTAATTCTAGGAGTAAGTGTGTAATACATACCCTCCCCCCAGATATCTATATAAATACATCAAAAGGGTACCCCCCCCCCCATATAATAAAAACCGTGTATCTCTATGTTATTCACCCGATCGTTTTGAATTTTTTAACGAATTGATAACATGATTTAATGCAGCATATTGTGGGAGCTAATTATCCAGATGGTTTTCTAACCTTCTTCTGATAGTCGATTGAATGGAAAATGGACCGATTTTCAATCTTGATCTGAGTTGAGGGACATATTTCGAAAAGAAATGAGAATTTGTTTGCGCTCACCGAAGCAATCACATTTTAAGCAATGAACAATACTGAGTCCGTGCCTCCATAAATCCGATATACCTAAACGCCAGTACCACTAATCATATGGCCATGGATATAATTGGGGACGAAGTTCATTGTGTTGTTACAATAAAATGGTGGCCAATTTGTTTTGAAAATGTGTCAAAAAAAATTAATTTGACCAAATTTTTGGCCAAAGTGTTTTTTTACCCCAAAATCAGAAATCTAATTCAACTAATTGATTAGCTGATACATCTTAATGGGCATCATAAGACACCCATGCATGGCAGTGCACTACCAAGATATGGACCATATGCAACAAAACAGTAATGAGGAGTAACATTAGTGAACTCATTGTCTGTCATAAGTCTGAATGGTAGATGGTGGGTAGTTACATTGTCAAGTAACAATTGTGGGATTAAAGTCTAGAGAGAGTAATTGGCGATATGGACATGCATTCATTGAGGTTTGTGTTTAAATATGAAGTTGCTTTGGCACGGTGTCGACATACTCTGTAGATTTATTTCACAAATGGTCAAAAATGTTATAAATACCCAGTGAGATATCATTTCCCCCTGCAAGCTATTCAGGGACGTGGCTATAGGGTCTCCGTTTGGCGGGGGGGGGGTGTCCACCTTGGGAAATACCAACTGCACCCCCCTGAATCAGAATCAAACCAAACACAAGTTTGCATAATTCCGTTTGCACCCCCCCCCCCCCCTTGCATCTCAGTGCTCAGGCCGAATATCCTATATATTCATAAACCATGGTTCTATATTCCCGGTATGAGAACATTCAGATATTTTAACCTGAAAAATAGCATAAATCCTAACATCTAGTGGTCTAACTCCAGACAAATGCACACGGCTACGGACAAGAGACCAGGACACACCGTGCTGACCATGGTTGTTCGGCCCGGTGTGAGAAAATTTTGAAAACTATACAAGAAAATCGCAAATCCTAGCATCAAGACTGGACTCAACTGAAGCTATCCTAGTGTTGGAAATTTCAAACCTCATACTCCCCCTCAGGTTGGAAAATTCTCCAACTGATGACCATTTCAGTCTACAAGTTTGACCAAATGTAGTAAAATATTGTTTTGTTAAACTAATTAGCAGTTAGTGTATTGGCGATGGTGGGGGGGGGGGGGGGGGCAATGACACACTGGGCCGACCATGGTTCGGCCCGTTGTGCGAACATTTTGAAATCTGAACAAGAAAATCGCAAAATCCTAGCATCTAGACTAGCCTCAAGCCTTCTAACTGACACCGCCACTTAGGTTGGAAAATTTCCGACTAATGACAATTCCAATGACAATGTTGACCAAATGTATGACAATATTGTTTTCTTAAATTAACTAGAAGTTTTGACTGGCCACGGGGGAGGGACCAGGACACAATCTTTCCAAGTGTTGGAAATTTCCAACCTGTCGCCCCCCCTAAGGTTGGACAATTTCCAACTGATGACCATTTCAATCCAACATTTTGACCAAAAATGGGGAAATATGCAAATATTGGTCCAAAAACAATTAATTCCCCCCAATAAATTGTTTGAAAATCAAACTACAAGAACATTTTCAACCTATTGTTAGTGTGAAATTTCCAACTAATGTTTTGGCAGGTATGAAATTTCAAACTGTTGAAAAATTTTGACCAAAGTTGGGGGGGGGGTGAGACACCCCACCCCCTGTCGTCACGTCTCTGAAGCTATTACATGGACCGTACACGTGTTTGGCTATATGGTTGTAATGCCGTTTCAGCTGATAGCATTATCTCAGGACAGTGAACTCAATCTTGACTTTCGAGTCACTGCTGTTATTTTGTAGACACATCCGTTACATATCAGTTGTTACGCTCCAATTAAACTAGAGTTGACATATTTTGAAATTAGATTCACAGAGAGATTTACCAGGCCGCAATTGGAACTATTAGTTGATCAATTGCTGATATTAGCAAGCCTGTGTATAGATCACTATACAGGATACACACAATTCCATAATTCTAGCTATTTTCTGATTAGTCTGTCAACCAGCTCAGCATTATTTCATACCCTTTTTAGTCTATAGACATGCAAATAATTCACTGATTGGCTCGATGCACGATGAGTTCGTCAAGGAAAAACCTAATTTATTTCGGTTGTATATTTTCTAAACTGATTTATTTACAATATTGTTGAAGTTTCCACACTGCATGGTCTCCCGTCTATTTTTACTTATTATTTTGATGAAAATAAATGATTCCAGATCTCACTGCTAGGAAGTTTTTTCTCCTAAAAATGTCCATGTCAGTGTTCTTTCCACTTGGCGTCGGGAAGTTTTTCGTCTCACCGTCCAATTTGCAACATGTCATAGCTTAATGTGATCTCCACAGTAATGTGAGGACACAGTAACATAAATATGGTGTTTTTGCAGTTATAATATGTTTTAAACTGTTACAAATGTCAAATATGGGCACATAACTAAGTTATTTAGTTAAAAAATTGCATGCGAGGTTGTAAAAAATGCTGTTTTGCCTCTCGCACCACCCACCCAACCCTGTAAATTGTAAAATTTGCAAAACTGCAAAATATAAAGAATGTAGTGATATCAATAATTCGATTTTGTAATATCATAAATTCATTATATGATATCTATATATATGTTATGGTATCACTAATAGTGGATCAGCAGAGACCGGAAACAAATTGTCCAGCAATGTCAGGGAGTAAAAAACCGAAACACATATCAAAATGTTCGTCTCGATATGGCGGATAGCATTCCGATAATTCATTTAGTGATATCAATAGATAGTCTTTTCATCCGAATTATTGATATAACAAAATGAAAATATGATTTCACAAATTCGAATAAGTGATATCACACAATGCTTTATATGGTATCATAAAATCGAATATGTTATATCACTAAATACTTACAATTTGATGATACCATAAAATGGATTATTGATATCACTAAATAGGTACTAAATAGAAGAACAGCACCCCCTCCCATGTCCGATGACAGTATGTGGTCTGACCAGTGTAGAGAGAGAGGGCATAACTCTGTCTTGAATTATGTAGAGGACATGCAAATTTTCCACTTTTATGTAGACATACGAACATCTAATTCACAGGCTTTTTGGTTATTTGAAGCCTATTATCTATGCTTGCTTTCGTTGCACACCGGTACGATTCTGGTGATCAGATAAGTCGATAAGTAGGCTAAATATACGTGCATACGGACTTTATATATACAACAGCAAGAATACATTTTGAAGTAATAGAATTAGGAAAATCGGGTCGCGAGTAGCGACCTTACTTCAACATGGAACAGTAAAGCGCGTGATAGAGCCCGAAGCCGCCATCGTACGCCGCCGCCGCCAGCCATATTGGCTACAAGCCGCCGCCAGCCATATTATTTCTAACGCCAGCCACATTTAAAATCTCCGCCGCCGGAATTGTAAAATGGCTGAGCCGTGTGCATGGGCTTATATGTCAAGCACAACTGTTCTGTGAATCGCAAAGAACTAAACCGCATTGCCTAATATTGGTATACTCGCATGGACACAGCATGGTTGTTATATTATCAGAACACCTGGCCCCTTAATGTGGAATAGACTATCACAATGCATGCTTTCATATAACTGAATGGGCGCATCCATTCGGTATTGAAAGGGTTAAAATATAAATTGTTTATATCGACAACACCCAGTCTCAGACATCACTGGCATTTGTCAATATATACACATAAGAATATAAAATAGTTTGAAATATTATATATCATTACTATCGGGTTCATCATTCAATGATGCATGCATATATCGCAAGATGGCAGTGGTGATAGCAGTCTGAAGTCGACAGAAGTCCCAATGTAACTACTTATACCGATTAGATAGTAGGCCTATATCCATGCCAATCCTTCGTGAATTTTCGCCATAATGGAAAAGCCCAACATCAAAAGATTACGTGTGGTCTGGAATTATACGGGTTCACCACAAACGCCAAAAAAAACGGCGTCTATAACCGGTAACAGGGGATTAGGAACATTTCGGAAACGAAAATACGCTGAATGATAACATCTCAGCCGGCTGAGCCGCCATATTTCGTCAGCCACGAACGTCGTGACTGAGCCGGCTTAGCTAGTTAACCAGCCACGAAAATCGGTTAAGCCAGCCATGAAAACTATTTGTCGTGGCTTCGGGGTCTAGCGCGTGACTACAGTAATGCCCTAAATAATCGACCCCTTAACCACAGCAGAATTATGGGTAATTGTTCAGGATTTAGTCGGAAATATGGCTTGTTGCCATTCATCGCAAAGCTCTCACTGATTGGCTCGATGATTCAAATTACGTAGAGCTGAATTTTAAGGGAGTACCTAAAACGCTGAATCAGCAGCTGATCAGCAGGTTGTCACCTACATGTAAAATTCTGATCAGCAGGTTTCCCGGTTTCAGTTTAACTCAAATATAACGACGATAGCCGGTTGTATGTTGTGTAAATGACACGTAATATAAGTAGATCTTGAGCTGCATGTAGACCCCCCTCCCCATATGGGGATTTTTGGTGGTTATGATATCTTTGTAGAACTATATCAGTCCTTCAATTTGCCGATTGTTTGCCATCTGGCTATGGGGGCTTTATAGAGTTATCGGTCTTTGAATCTAAGACGGCCCCAACATTGAATATCTGACCAGGTATATTACTTAGGAAGTTTATGTCATTCTATTCATAATTGAGTACTCCTTATTTATAGGTATGTATAAATTCATATATAAAAAATGGCCACCGGAATTGGAAAATATGACATTTTTTCACTAATATCTTCTATATCAGTTTCTGCTGTTTGGAAATGTTCGAGAATTGTCACTTTATTTTGTATATTTTATATTAACTGATCATTGGGGCAATGAAATTAGAAATTCTTTGGGTTCTAGCCCCTTCCGATCCTTGAATTTTTTTTACAGAATGCAGTATAAACTTTTCACACAAAAATCACAATTGGGATTCTAGTCACATTTCAAAAAGGAATGAGCAGAACTGTGTTATGTAAATGAGGCATACCATTACCCATTAATATTCCAAGTCATTGGAACCAAAATTGTTACTTAATTACATAATTTAGTTACTTAATTGCTCAAAATGGCCTCCAAAACATGGAAAATTGTAAATATTGCCCCAGCGTGCCCTGCAATCGCTTACAAGTTATGGTTGATCAATAAAATTGGCTATTCTGCCTTTTATCAGTTGAAAACTAACATGTCTGATTTACCTTGGTTAATTTTTAGTATTGTAACCACTGACATTACCAGAAATATTGGATTTTACTCTCACAAACTTGACATAAATATCGGCAAACATTCACTTTTTAGGTACGGACCATTTTTTTAAAAGTAAAATGAACTAACTTTGGTATGAAACGTGTCTATTGTTTTGATCTATTTTAATTGTGTCACACTAAGGTCTTCAAAGACCAAATTACTCAAGATGGCTTCCAAAATGGCAACCAACTTGGGCATGACAAATTAATTTTAAAGATGCAGTATGGAAATTTGCCGAAAAACACTTTTGGGATTCTGGCCACATTTTTAAAGGAAATGGGCAGAACTTTGAAACGGAACTGAGATGAACCATAATCTGTGGCTATTCTGGGTCATTATGATAACAAATATGGACTTGATACAAGAGGGGGGTCAAGCATCATGAGTGGGGTGTCCATTGTGAGATGTATAGGCATACAAGTGGTGGCTGTATGGTCATTTGTGAGATGAATATGTTTACAGGGAGTGACTGTACGGTTGTACGGTTATGTGTGGATGTACGGGTATACACGATGTGGCTGTATGGACAATGGTATGGTGTGTGGATATAAGTAGCTATATGGTTATCTCTGTGTTGATTATATATATGGAGTGACTGTATGGTCATGGTGGGATGTACATGTGTACATTGGGTTGCTGTATTGTCACAGGTGTTTGCACATGTATACATGTGTTGTCTGTGTGATCATGGGTGGGGTATATGGATAAATAGGGAGTAGTTGAATAGCTATGCGTAATGTGTATAGGTGTACAAGGAATGGCAGTACGGTCATGTATTATCATGCCTGGGCGAGCGTGTGGGTATATATGGAGTGCCCTTATGGTAATGGATGGGATGTATAGTTATATATGTCGTAGATGTACATTGTCATTGGTGGGTGTATAGGTATACAGGGAGTAGCTGTATGATCATGGGTGGCGTGTATGGTTGTACAGCGAGTGGCTGAATTGTCAAGTGTGGGGAGTATATACAAGTCTGGACGGTATGATTGGCCGTGTGTGCTTAGTATTGGTACATTTGGACGGACCGTAGGGTCATTGGTGGTGTGCATATGTACACCTGAAATGACTCAATGGTCATGTGTGGGGTGTATATGTATATATCGAATGGATGTATGGCCACGCGTATGTCGAATATATATTCAGGGAGCAATATGTGGCCATTGGTGAGATGAATATGTGTACAAGGAGTGACTGTGTGATCACCAATGTGGTGAATAGGTATACGTGGAATGACTATGTGGTGATGGTCAGCTGTAGGATTATACCTCGTGTGCATGTACTAGTATGGTGAGTCATAGCCGTATGGTCATGTGTTGTGTATGGGTATACTCACGTGTAGCTGTATAGTCGTGGGTGAGGGATATGTGTATAGCTTGTGTGGCTATATGGCTATTGGTGATGTGCATACCTGGAGTGACTCTATAGTAATGCGTGGGGTGTATATGTTTATCTTGAGAGTGGCTATTTCGCAATGGCGTGGCGATTAGATTGACAGGGAGTGACCGTATGGCCAATGGCGTGGTGAATAGGTGCACCAGTAGGGACTCTATGATCCTGAACGTGGTGAATAGGTATACATGGTGTATCTATATATGTTGACTCATGGCTGTATGGGTATACACAAATATGGTATTGTTATGGTGATGGGTATGTGTATAAAACGAGCGATTATATGACCATTGGTGATGTGCATATGTATACCTGGATATTGGGTATGTGTAAAAAGAGAGTGATTATATGACCATTGGTGAAGTGCATATGTATACCTGGAGTGACTCTATGGTCATGGGTGGAGTGTATATGCATATATTGAGTGGCTATTTGTATTTGGCCATGGTGTGGGGAATGATTGACTCGATGATCATGAATGATCATGAATGTGGTGAATATGTATGTATACAGTATCTATATGGTACCTGGATGACTCTATAGTCATGGGTGGGGTGTATGGGTATACAAATGTGGTATTGTCATGGGTGAGGGGTATGTGTATAAAGCGAGTGATTTTATGATCATTGGTGGGGTGCATATTTATACAAAGGATGAGGGATATGTGTATAAGCGAGTGATTATATGTCCATTGGTAAGGTGCATATGTATACCTGGAGTGACTCTATGGTCATGGTGGAGTGTATATGCATATATTGAGTGGCTATTTGGCCATGGGCATGGGGAATAGGTACACATGTAGTAACTGTATGGCCAATGGTGATGTCAATAGGTATACAGTGATTGACTGTATGATCATGCATGTGGTGAATATGTATATTGTGACGATATGGTCATATGTCAAGTGTTGGACGTATACCTGGTGTACCTGTATTGTTACTGGTAGGTGTATGGTCATGTGTGATGTGCATAGGTTTTCACAAGTATTGCTGAACGGTGATGGGTGAGGTTTATGTTTAAACAGCGAGCGACTATATTGTCAGCTGTGTGGTGTTTATTTATATATGGAGTGACTGTATGTTACTGGTGGGTTTTGCATGTGTATCTTGGTTGGCTATCGCTTTCCACAATAACTCAATGATATGTTAATCGACAGAGAGGTCACGTTAGAGGGTCCTCTCTCTTGGTGGTGTTTATACACAATGGAGGAAATGCTTAACGACTTTCCTGACCACAGTTGATAACTTTTTATGCTAATGGGCTAGAGTAGCCACATATTATGGTCCATCTCAGTTCCGTTTCAAAGTTCTACCAATTTCTTTTAAAAAACATGGCCAGAATCACAAAAGATGTTTTCACACAATTCCACACTGCTTACTTTAAACTGAAATGGTCATGACTCATAATATACTGTGACAACCAGAATATAATATTTAGTTGTCAGTCGATTAACTAACATGTATAATAACCAAGCGAGTCACACTTTGCTACCTTTTCAGAACATCAGAGCATTATGTTCCGGATATATGTGAAAATCAACTTTTTATCCAATTTATTTGCCATTTTGGAAGCCATCTTGAGTAATTTGGTCATTAAACACCTTAGTGTGACAAATTAAAAATATATCAAAACAATAAACACCTTTCGAAACTAAGATAGTTACATTTTACTTGAAAAAAAACTGTTCAAACCTGAGAAGAGATTTTTTGCCGATATTTATGTCAAGTTTGTGAGAGTAAAACTGTAAAATCCAATATTCCCCAGTAATGTCTTTGTTAAAATAGTAACAATTAACCAAAGTTCATCAAGTATATTAGTTTTCAATGTATAGAAGGCAGAATATCTAATTGAATTCATCAACCACAACTTGTAAGTGATTGCAGGGCACACTGGGGCAATATCTACCATTTATCATATTTTGGCGGCCATTTTGGTCGCCATTTTAAAGTCAAAGTAACAACTTTTGTTCCTATGAGTTGGAATATCGATGGGTAATGGTATGCCACACTTACACTCCACAGTTCTGCTCAATACTTGCTGATATATGTCTAGAAACCCAGTTATGATTTTTTGGTGAAATTTTATACCTCGTTCTGTAAAATCAAAATTTTGAGGGATCATAAGGGGCTAGGAACCCAATAATTGCTTTTTTCATTACCCCAATGATAACTTAATATAAGAATATAAAAGTAAGGTCACAATCCTCAACCAGTTCCAAACAGTAGACACTGATATAGAAGATATTAGTGAAAAAACGTCATATTTTCCACTCCGGTGGCCATTTTGAATCAATTAAACTTATTCATACATATAAATAAGGAGTACTCAATTGTAAATGGAACGACATATCGTACGACTTAATACCTCATAAACTCCCTGAGTGATTGCGAATTAAAATTTGCCAGGTCAGATAATCAATATTGGCGGCCATCTTGGATTCAATGGCCTCGAATCATGTGACCATTGACTACCTATATACATACATGTGCTCGTGGAATGTTATATAAAACTGCCCTGGCCTATGTTCTCGTAGAAAATCATGAAAACATCGGTAATGTTCATAGTTTAATTACGTTAGGCATGCGTAAGTTCACACACTGTACTTTTCAAAATAAATAAAAAATAATATAATCGGTGTCACTTTAAGAAAAATATCGAGTCAGGTGCCCATGTAACGTTATCGGCGTAGACACTTATTATATACAGTTCGAATAAAACTGAGTTCGAAAAGATACATATAGTTTTAGTATTAAATTTGAGATAAATATTTTCCCTACCCCCAATAAGGATTTTATCGCAAAAAATCACAGTAGTTTGTTGAAAATCGCTATAAATTGAAAAAGCCCCCACGCCCGAGTGGCAAACAAGCAGAAAAATGTGTGAAATACATCCCTCGATCTATCGGAAAAACATAGTCGGCAAAAATCCGCACAGGGGGTGGGGGGGGGGGGGGGGGCATATGGTAGCTCACGGTCTAAAGTGTGATATGCCAATGCAGGAAGGGGACACATTTTGACCACCCGCCATGCCCGTTCAGCAGTTCAAAATCCCGTTCAGCAGTACGGCGGCTGCAGTTCAGCAGATTATCGCGAACGCAGTTTAACTCAATTGTAACGAAGTTAGCAGAGTTTAGGTTGTGCAAATGATTTGTATATTAATGGGCCATAACCAGGTACATGGCTAGAAAACCATTTGGCTGACGTCCACCCCAGTTCAGCAGTTCAAAATCCCGTTCAGCAGTTCATGTCGAGCAGTTCAGCAGATTCCCCGAACGCAGTTTTTTTTAACGAGGATAGTCGGTTTTAACGAGGTTAGTTAAACGAGGGTATAATTATGTTGTGCAAATGACTTTTTATCGATGGTCCATCAGGAAATTCAGGAAGAAAACACGATTTGACCGACCTTCACCCCAGTTCAGCAGTTCAAAATCCCGTTCAGCAGTTCATGTCGAGCAGTTCAGCAGATTCCCCGAACGCAGTTTTTTTTTAACGAGGATAGTCGGTTTTAACGAGGTTAGTTAAACGAGGGTATAATTATGTTGTGCAAATGACTTTTTATCGATGGTCCATCAGGAAATTCAGGAAGAAAACACGATTTGACCGACCTTCACCCCAGTTCAGCAGTTCAAAATCCCGTTCAGCACTTTATCTGGAGCTGTTAAGCAGAATCTCCAAAACTCAGTTTAACCGATTTTTAATGAATATAGACTGGAATATGTTGTGCAAATTACTTTTTATCGATGGTCAATAAGGAAATACAGGAATAAAACACGATTTGGCAGACGTCCACCCCAGTTCAGCAGTTCAAAATCCCGTTCAGCACTTTATCTGGAGCAGTTCAGCAGAATTTCCAAAACTCAGTTTAAGGGTCAGATGCACGTTTGGCCAAAATTTCCGGGTATTTCTAAATAGATTTTCTCAAAATCTGTAAGGAATTTATTTGTGAAATGTGGTACAAGTGGTTATTGTGATACAATATTTAAGAACCATATTTAAAAACATATGGTTATTACAAACTCATTTACTTCACTTTTATGGCATGGAAAATATTTAAAATTTCACTGTTTTTAGGTACCAAGAACTTCTGTAAATTAGATTTGTTTCAAAAGTGCAGTCCATGTATCCGTGATGTCATATCTGAAGATCATGAGAGGAGACTTCGTTTTACTTGATTTATGAAATTTTATGATTATTTTCACGTAGAAAGACAACTACCCACAAATAATTTTTAATATTTGAGAATTTTCATGTCATTCATGTTGTTCAATGAAAAATTGGGCTGTGGTGAGTTCTGGGTCATGGCTTCATAACCAAGTTAAAGCTGACCACCATATCTCTTAACACCGTGGCCTAACTTCTGTTGATTGCTCCCTGCTTGAGTGGACCACACTGCATATCAACATAATTTTTCATTGGGCTGGAATATTTTTGACTGCTTTATTCTTCATTATAATATATGGGGGTATGACACTATATTATGCAATTAAAAATCTAACTCCAAATTATGATACAAATGAAGCCTCCTCTCATAGAGCCAAGACAATAAGCTGTATGATGATTGGAGTTTTGTGTGAAATTTTTAATTATTCTAGCAGTTCTTGGTACCTAAAGGGACAACAAAGAAAATAATATTTTCAACCTCTCAAATGTATTAAAATCCATTGTTTTTGTTGTCTCTTAATAACTGCCCAGATTCTACATACAATGAAGATGATGATATGTGAAATTCAAGATTTTTCGCCAGATAGATCCAGAGAAATACATTGTTGAAAATGTCTTGCCATATTTGGCTGTATTTATGCAAAACGCGCATCTCCATCTTAACTGTTTTTTAACGAAGATATTCGGGTTTAGTTGATGCAAATTACTTTTTCGATGGTCAATATGGAAATACAGGAATAAAACACGATTTGGCCTACCTACACCCCAGTTCAGCAGTTCAAAATCCCGTTCAGCAGTTCATACCGAACAGTTCGGCAGATTCCCCGAACGCAGTTTAACTGATTTTTAACGAGGATAGTCGAGTATATGTTGTGCAAATGACTTTTTATCGATGGTCCATCAGGAAATACAGGAAGAAAACACTATTTGACCGACCTTTACCCCAGTTCAGCAGCTCAAAATCCCGGTCAGCACTTTATCTGGAGCAGTTCAGCAGAATCTCGAAAAACTCAGTTTAACTGATTTTTAACGAATACAGACTGGAATATGTTGTGCAAATGACTTTTTATCGATGGTAAGGAAATACAGGAATAAAACACGATTTGGTCGACGCCCACCCCAGTTCAGCAATTCAAAATCCCGTTCAGCACTTTATCTGGAGCAGTTCAGAAGAATCTCCAAAACTCAGTTTAACTGATGCGAACCATGACCCAATCCAGTAATATACTGTAGCAACTAAGCGTTTAGATAACTGGATTGAAAACAAAAATATGTTCACAAGGAAGGCGTGAAAATTGCTTTAGTATATATGAACTATAAGCAGTTTAGTAAACTACTGCATCCCCACCTATATGGACCAACTCCCCCGACGGCCCGACCAGCCACCAGTTCTCTATTATTGATATGTATTATATGCAGCTGCCTTCCAGAGTAGCTGACAACACTAGTCTTGCATAACATATATGATGAAAATACCCCTTTGCACAAAACCCTGCTCTGACATTAGTTGAAACGAACAAACAATCACAGAAACTCAATCAAATGTTAGCTACCAAATCAGCCAGAACCCATATAGCAATAAGCCCTAGAAGGCACAGCACCATGTACCCTAAAATCACAAAAAGGCATTGCCAATAGTATCCTTAAAGTCACAGGCCCCTGGGGAAAATTACTAAAATACCAATATAGACTATACCAGTGTAGTCTAATTACACCGATTATTTTAGTGGCCAGTAAGCAGTCGACGAGAAGACGTTCTCGGGCCAAATTGCAGACGAAGATGGATAACTCTCAAATCAAGTGGCTTTTTTGTGTCAGATATTTGACAAACTGGAAAAATTCCGTTGAACAAAATGTTGATAAATAACAGGTTTTGAGCAATTTTATACTATAGTTGACTGTGGTTAGCATGTTTTGTTGTTGTTGGAATCTGATGTTACGGGGACCATCGAATCGGATTGAGTACCTTTAACTTCGCCAATACAGTATCAATAACAATGTCACTCTGGGACAATCGGGCAATACACCGATTTACGTTTGTTACAAAGGACTTACTTCCCCATAGTATATCCACAACAGAGCAAGTAAATTCCAAATAATAAATAAGTACAAATTTATAAAACAAATGTTCTGTATTAACCCTTTACCCAACAGAACGGCCCTGTGCCAATGCATTCTCTTATATATGCGAGTCGACCATAGGTCGCCTCGCATATATAAGAGAATGCATTGGCTTAACACATTAAAAATTATAAAATTGTTAAAGAATGTAAGAAAAAATAGTAAAAAGTGTTAAAAAAAGATGTTTTTTAGGCCAATGCATTCTCTTATATATGCGAGGCGACCTATGGTCGACTCGCATATATAAGAGAATGCATTGGCACAGGGCATAACTGTAACCATCACAATGTGGTCAATGAGCCGGTTCCAATGATATCCATATTTGTATGGTTCTATTGAGGCAGACCGAAGATAATTTAGGCTGTTGAAGCTTTATTTGGCCGGTTTTGGCCGGTTTGTTGGGTAAAGGGTTAAGGACTCATTGTGTTGCACTCGGTATCTGTCGGTATACAGAGATCGATCTGCAAATAATCTGCAAAAAAAATATATGTTTCAAGTCAACCATGACAATCTAGCCACTTCCCTGTTCCTGTTCGCATATACCTGACAGGAGTCTCATTATATAATTTCGCCAATACAGTCGACAATACCAAACACGATGTCATTCTGGGGCGAGGCAAACCACCGATATACATTTGATACAAAGTACTTACTTGCCCATGTATATCAACAAAAGAGCAAATCAATTCCAAATAATATATAAGCATAATTTATAAAACAAATGTTCTGTAAAGATCTGATTGTGTTGCACCCGGTAGCTGGGATCGGTATATACAGAGATCGATCTGATCGATCAAAAGTATCCCGGGGAGATTTCCCGTTAATAAAAATAGAACATGGTGGCTATTGATCTTCAGATTAGTAGCAGAAAAGCACCCGACCCAATGTTGACAACAATGAATGAATAGCGAATGGCACTGTATTCACATGCGCTCATTGTATTCCCTTGTATGTGTGGGACATACATGTGGACTTGTCAAGATAGTATTTACCTGTTTATACATTTAAAGTTTTATATTATATTTTGCATTCTGATGTTGTCATCTACTTCCGACTCGTGTTTGTCCAATTCAAGTTCGCTGGACAGGGTGCGGATGTAGTTTGCCGCTTGCATGTATACCATCTCCATAAGTTGACATCGTTATAATAGGAAATATACAGGGTTTATGTGATATTATACATGTGCGTGTACCTGATGTCATAGTATACGTCCGGATATGGTCCGTGTGGATAAATATAGTTTCGGATATATATAATGAGTTGAATTATAATTGAAATCTGTGCACCGGTAAGGCTTCATAATATACACGCACTCCGTTTGCGTGATGTATAAAAAATGGGTTGTTCAACTGGCGGCAGAAGCGTTTCAGGATGGTACCCGGAAGGATAAAAATGTGACGACTGAATCAGTTGCCGGGAAGTTCAAGGCTGCCAACATGAGGCAGAAATCCAGCAAGAAAGACAGAACTTCTGTCGGATTCCCTGCCGCAACATCTGGTCCAAAGATAGGTCGGGGTCCGGTTGGTTTCCCCGCTGAACCGGAAGGCAATGTATCAAGGAGGCCCTCGGAGTTGACGAGGAAGAAAAGTGGGGTGAAGAGACGTTTTTCTGAAGAACAAAGGTGAGTTTTAGTTTGTGGGTTTTTTTTGGACTCAAGCAGAGCTCACCCATGGTCAAGTGGTCCTGCTGAATTGCTATGATGCTGGTGCCTGGTGGGTCTTACTGAATTGCTATGATGCTGGTACCTGATGGGACCTGCATAATTGCTATGATGCTGGTACCTGGTGGGTCCTACTGAATTGCAATGATCCTGGTGCCTGGTGGGTCCTACTGAATTGCTATGATGCTGGTAGGTCCTACTGAATTGCTATGATGCTGGCGCCTGGTGTGTCCTACTGAATTGCTATGATGATGGTGGGTCTTACTGAATTGCTATGATGATGGTGGGTCCTACTGGATTGCTATTATGCTGTCCTACTGAATTGCTATTGTGCTGGTGCCTATTGGGTCCTACTGAATTGCTATTATGCTGGTGCCTGGTGGGTCATACTGAATTGCTATGATGCTGGTGGGTCCTACTGAATTGCTATGGTGCTGGTGCCTATTGGGTCCTACTGAATTGCTATTATGCTGGTGCCTGGTGGGTCCTACTGAATTGCTATGATGCTGGTGGGTCCTACTGAATTGCTATGATGCTGGTGGGTCCTGCTGAATTGCTATGATGCTGGTGCCTGGTGGGTCTTACTGAATTGCTATGATGCTGGTACCTGATGGGACCTGCAGAATTGCTATGATGCTGGTACCTGGTGGGTCCTACTGAATTACTATGATGCTGGTACCTGGTGGGTCCTACTGAATTGCTATGATCCTGGTGCCTGGTGGGTCCTACTGAATTGCTATGATGCTGGTAGGTCCTACTGAATTGCTATGATGCTGACGCCTGGTGTGTCCTACTGAATTGCTATGCTGATGGTGGGTCCTACTGAATTGCTATGATGATGGTGGGTCCTACTGAATTGCTATTATGCTGTCCTACTGAATTGCTATTGTGCTGGTGCCTATTGGGTCCTACTGAATTGCTATTATGCTGATGCCTGGTGGGTCCTACTGAATTGCTATGATGCTGGTGGGTCCTACTGAATTGCTATGGTGCTGGTGCCTATTGGGTCCTACTGAATTGCTATGATGCTGGTGCCTGGTGGGTCCTACTGAATTGCTATGATGCTGGTGCCTGGCGGGTCCTGCTGATTTGCTATGATGCTGGTGCCTGATGGGACCTGCTGAATTGCTATGGTGCTGGTGCCTGGTGGGTCCTGCTGATTTGCTATGATGCTGGTGCCTGATGGGACCTGCTGAATTGCTATGGTGCTGGTGCCTGGTGGGTCCTACTGAATTGCTTTGATGCTAGTATCTGGTGGGACCTACTGAATTGCCATGATGCTGGTGCCTGGTTGGTCCTACTGAATTGCTATGATTCTGGTGTCTGATGGGTCCTACTGAATTGCTATGATGCTGGTACCTGGTTGGTCCTACTGAGTTGCTATGATGCTGCTACCTGGTGGGTTCTGCTGGGACCTGCTGAATTGCTATGATGCTGGTACCTGGTGGGTCCTGCTGATTTTCTATGATGCTGGTGGGTCCTACTGAATTGCTATGATGCTGATGCCTGGTGGGTCCTACTGAATTGCTTTGATCCTCATGCCTGGTGGGTCCTACTGAAATGCTTTGATCCTGGTGCCTGGTGGGTACTACTTAATTGCTATGATGCTGGTACCTGGTGAGTCCTACTGAATTGTTATATGATGCTGGCACCTCGTGGGTCCTACTGAATTGCTATGACGCTGGTGGCTGATGGGACCTGCTGAATTGCTATGATGCTGGTACCTGGCGGGTCCTACTGAATTGTTATGATGCTGGTGGGTCCTACTGAATTACTATGATGCTGGTGCCTGATGGGACCTGCTGAATTGCTATGGTGCTGGTGCCTGGTGGGTCCTACTGAATTGATTTGATGCTGGTATCTGGTAGGACCTACTGAATTCCTATGATGCTGGTGCCTGGTTGGTCCTACTGAATTGCTATGATTCTGGTGTCTGATGGGTCCTACTGCATTGCTATGACGCTGGTACCTGGTTGGTCCTACTGAATTGCTATGATGCTGCTACCTGGTGGGTTCTACTGAATTGCTATGATGCTGGTGACTACTGGGACCTGCTGAAGTGCTATGATGCTGGTGCCTGGTGGGTCCTGCTGATTTGCTATGATGCTGGTGGGTCCTACTGAATTGCTATGATGCTGATGCCTGGTGGGTCCTACTGAATTGCTTTGATCCTCATGCCTGATGGGTCCTACTGAATTGCTTTGATCCTCATGCCTGGTGGGTCCTACTGAGTTGCTATGATGCTGGTGGGTCCTACTGAGTTGCTATGATGCTGGTACTTGGTTGGTCCTACTGAATTGCTTTGATCCTCATGCCTGGTGGGTCCTACTGAATTGCTATGATGCTGGTGCCTGGTGGGTTCTACTGAATTGCTATGATGCTGGTGCCTGGTGGGTCCTGCTGATTTGCTATGATGCTGGTGGGTCCTACTGAATTGCTATGATGCTGATGCCAGGTGGGTCCTACTGAATTGCTATGATGCTGGTACTTGGTTGGTCCTACTGAATTGCTATGATGCTGGTGACTGCTGGGACCTGCTGAAGTGCTATGATGCTGATGCCTGGTGGGTCCTACTGAATTGCTTTGATCCTCATGCCTGGTCGGTCCTACTGAATTGCTTTGATCCTGGTGCCTGGTTGGTCCTACTGAATTGCTATGATGTTGGTGACTGCTGGGACCTGCTGAATTGCTATGATGCTGGTACCTGGTGGGTCCTACTGAATTGCTATGATGCTGGCACCTCGTGGGTCCTACTGAATTGCTATGACGCTGGTGCCTGATGGGACCTGCTGAATTGCTATGATGCTGGTACCTGGTGGGTCCTACTGAATTGTTATGATGCTGGTGGGTCCTACTGAATTACTATGATGCTGGTACCTGGTGGGTCCTACTGAATTGTTATGATGCTGGTACCTGATAGGACCTGCTGAATTGCTATGCTGGTGAGTCCTGCTGATTTGCTATGATGCTGGTGGGTCATACTGAATTGCTATGATGCTGGTACCTGGTGGGTCCTACTGAATTGCTTTGATCCTGGTGCCTGGTGGGACATACTGAATTGTTATATGATGCTGGCACCTCGTGGGTCCTACTGAATTGCTATGACGCTGGTGCCTGATGGGACCTTCTGAATTGCTATGATGCTGGTACCTGGTTGGTCCTACTGAATTGTTATGATGCTGGTGGGTCCTACTGAATTACTATGATGCTGGTGCCTGATGGGACCTGCTGAATTGCTATGGTGCTGGTGCCTGGTGGGTCCTACTGAATTGCTTTGATGCTGGTATCTGGTGGGACCTACTGAATTGCTATGATGCTGGTGCCTGGTTGGTCCTACTGAATTGCTATGATTCTGGTGTCTGATGGGTCCTACTGCATTGCTATGACGCTGGTACCTGGTTGGTCCTACTGAATTGCTATGATGCTGGTGACTACTGGGACCTGCTGAAGTGCTATGATGCTGGTGCCTGGTGGGTCCTGCTGATTTTCTATGATGCTGGTGGGTCCTACTGAATTGCTATGATGCTGATGCCTGGTGGGTTCTACTGAATTGCTTTGATCCTCATGCCTGGTGGGTCCTACTGAGTTGCTATGATGCTGGTGGGTCCTACTGAGTTGCTATGATGCTGGTGGGTCCTACTGAGTTGCTATAATGCTGGTGTGTCCTACTGAGTTGCTATGATGCTGGTGGGTCCTACTGAATTGCTATGATACTGGTGGGTCCTACTGAGTTGCTATGATGCTGGTGGGTCCTACTGAATTGTTATGATGCTGGTTGGTCCTACTGAATTGCTATGATGCTGGTGACTGCTGGGACCTGCTGAAGTGCTATGATGCTGATGCCTGGTGGGTCCTACTGAATTGCTTTGATCCTCATGCCTGGTCGGTCCTACTGAATTGCTTTGATCCTGGTGCCTGGTTGGTCCTACTGAATTGCTATGATGTTGGTGACTGCTGGGACCTGCTGAATTGCTATGATGCTGGTACCTGGTGGGTCCTACTGAATTGCTATGACGCTGGTGCCTGATGGGACCTGCTGAATTGCTATGATGCTGGTACCGGGTGGGTCCTACTGAATTGTTATGATGCTGGTGGATCCTACTGAATTACTATGATGCTGGTACCTGGTGGGTCCTACTGAATTGTTATGATGCTGGTACCTGATAGGACCTGCTGAATTGCTATGCTGCTGGTGCCTGGTGAGTCCTGCTGATTTGCTATGATGCTGGTGGGTCCTACTGAATTGCTATGATGCTGGTACCTGGTGGGTCCTACTGAATTGCTTTGATCCTGGTGCCTGGTGGGACATACTGAATTGTTATATGATGCTGGCACCTCGTGGGTCCTACTGAATTGCTATGACGCTGGTGCCTGATGGGACCTTCTGAATTGCTATGAAGCTGGTACCTGGTTGGTCCTACTGAATTGTTATGATGCTCGTGGGTCCTACTGAATTACTATGATGCTGGTGCCTGATGGGACCTGCTGAATTGCTATGGTGCTGGTGCCTGGTGGGTCCTACTGAATTGCTTTGATGCTGGTATCTGGTGGGACCTACTGAATTGCTATGATGCTGGTGCCTTGTTGGTCCTACTGAATTGCTATGATTCTGGTGTCTGATGGGTCCTACTGCATTGCTATGACGCTGGTACCTGGTTGGTCCTACTGAATTGCTATGATGCTGCTACCTGGTGGGTTCTACTGAATTGCTATGATGCTGGTGACTACTGGGACCTGCTGAAGTGCTATGATGCTGGTGCCTGGTGGGTCCTGCTGATTTTCTATGATGCTGGTGGGTCCTACTGAATTGCTATGATGCTGATGCCTGGTGGGTCCTACTGAATTGCTTTGATCCTCATGCCTGGTGAGTTCTACTGAATTGCTTTGATCCTCATGCCTGGTGGGTCCTACTAGTTGCTATGATGCTGGTGGGTCCTACTGAGTTGCTATGATGCTGGTGGGTCCTACTGAGTTGCTATGATGCTGGTGTGTCCTACTGAGTTGCTATGATGCTGGTGGGTCCTACTGAATTGCTATGATACTGGTGGGTCCTACTGAGTTGCTATGATGCTGGTGGGTCCTACTGAATTGTTATGATGCTGGTGGGTCCTACTGAATTACTATGATGCTGGTACCTGGTGGGTCCTACTGAATTGTTATGATGCTGGTACCTGGTGGGACATACTAAATTGTTATGATGCTGGTACCTGGTGGGTACTACTGAATTACTATGATGCTGGTACCTGGTGGGTCCTACTGAATTGTTATGATGCTGGTACCTGGTGGGACATACTAAATTGTTATGATGCTGGTGGGTCCTACTGAATTACTATGATGCTGGTACCTGGTGGGTCGTACTGAATTGTTATGATGCTGGTGGGTCCTACTGAATTACTATGATGCTGGTACCTGGTGGGTCCTACTGAATTACTATGATGCTGGTACCTGGTGGGTCCTACTGAATTGTTATGATGCTGGTGGGTCCTATTGAAATACTATGATGCTGGTACCTGGTGGGTCCTACTGAATTACTATGATGCTGGTACCTGGTGGGTCCTACTGAATTACTATGATGCTGGTACCTGGTGGGTCCTACTGAATTGTTATGATGCTGGTGGGTCCTACTGAAATACTATGATGCTGGTACCTGATGGGTCCTACTGAATTACTATGATGCTGGTACCTGGTGGGTTCTACTGAATTGCTATGATGCTGGTGGGTCCTACTGAGTTGCTATGATGCTGGTGGGTCCTACTGAGTTGCTATGATGCTGGTGGGTCCTACTGAAATACTATGATGCTGGTACCTGATGGGTCCTACTGAATTACTATGATGCTGGTGCCTGGTGGGTTCTACTGAGTTGCTATGATGATGGTGGGTCCTACTGAGTTGCTATGATGCTGGTGGGTCCTACTGAGTTGCTATGATACTGGTGGGTCCTACTGAATTGCTATGATACTGGTGGGTCCTACTGAGTTTCTATGATGCTGGTGGGTCCTACTGAATTGTTATGATGCTGGTGGGTCCTACTGAATTACTATGATGCTGGTACCTGGTGGGTCCTACTGAATTGTTATGATGCTGGTACCTGGTGGGACATACTAAATTGTTATGATGCTGGTACCTGGTGGGTACTACTGAATTACCATGATGCTGGTACCTGGTGGGTCCTACTGAATTGTTATGATGCTGGTACCTGGTGGGACATACTAAATTGTTATGATGCCGGTGGGTCCTACTGAATTACTATGATGCTGGTACCTGGTGGGTCGTACTGAATTGTTATGATGCTGGTGGGTCCTACTGAATTACTATGATGCTGGTACCTGGTGGGTCCTACTGAATTACTATGATGCTGGTACCTGGTGGGTCCTACTGAATTGTTATGATGCTGGTGGGTCCTACTGAAATACTATGATGCTGGTACCTGGTGGGTCCTACTGAATTACTATGATGCTGGTACCTGATGGGTCCTACTGAATTGTTATGATGCTGGTGGGTCCTACTGAATTACTATGATGCTGGTACCTGGTGGGTCCTACTGAATTGTTATGATGCTGGTACCTGATAGGACCTGCTGAAGTGCTATGATGCTGGTGCCTGGTGGGTCCTGCTGATTTGCTATGATGCTGGTGGGTCCTACTGAATTGCTATGATGCTGATGCCTGGTGGGTCCTACTGAATTACTATGATGCTGGTACCTGATAGGACCTGCTGAAGTGCTATGATGCTGGTGCCTGGTGGGTCCTGCTGATTTGCTATGATGCCTGGTGGGTCCTACTGAATTGCTATGATGCTGGCACCTCGTGGGTCCTACTGAATTGCTATGACGCTGGTGCCTGATGGGACCTGCTGAATTGCTATGATGCTGGTACCTGGTGGGTCCTACTGAATTGTTATGATGCTGGTGGGTCCTACTGAATTACTATGATGCTGGTACCTGGTGGGTCCTACTGAATTGTTATGATGCTGGTGGGTCCTACTGAATTACTATGATGCTGGTACCTGGTGGGTCCTACTGAATTGTTATGATGCTGGTACCTGATAGGACCTGCTGAATTGCTATGATGCTGGTGCCTGGTGGGTCCTGCTGATTTGCTATGATGCTGGTGGGTCCTACTGAATTGCTATGATGCTTGTACCTGGTGGGTCCTACTGAATTGCTTTGATCCTGGTGCCTGGTGGGACATACTAAATTGCTATGATGCTGGTACCTGGTGGGTCCTACTGAATTGCTATGATGCTGGCGCCTTGTGAGTCCTTTTGAATTGATATGATGCTGGCGCCTGGTGGGTCCTTTTGAATTGCTATTATGCTGGTATTATCTGGTTGAGTATTGAAATTATTTGCACACAAGTTCCACCAAATTACATGTTCACATTCTCAGTAACTCAGAAAAGTTAGTCATTGTGACCATTCATTAGTCGTTGTTACTAACATCAACCTGGTCAGTGTGTCTAATGTTCTGCCTTAGTCATTATGACTAATCTAAGTTAGTCACCCCGTGGACGAAAAGTTGATTAACCTAGTTAGTCATATTGACTAACTTTTCGTCTTCAGTGCACTGTGTGTGAACTGTTACATCGGAAATCGTTCTATCGCCGGTAGTGTGACGGTTCTTGCCTGATTTGTTACGGTTCCTGGTGATTGAAAATAATCATTTTTGTGACAAAATCACGCATAATTATAGATATCTTGAATATATTAAACTTTCCTGAATGAACAGAGGCTGCAGAAGTGCCGTGTTATGGAAACCTGAACTCTAGACCACAATTAACTCGGTATTAGCGAGTTAACGCATAAATATCAACATGTTACCACTGAATATAAAGCCACGTGGACGCAATTTCTTTGTTTTTCGTGGCGTATAAAATATGAAACGCATTCTGAAGACAAACACTGACTATAAAGTGTACCCGTGTTATTCTTTTGTAAAATAGCTGAGAAAGTATCCCGATAGGGGTTGATAATTGGGAGCTGTGACCTCGTAATCAACACGGGTGCGTGTTACGGTTCTATTTCAAACCGATCATGACTGTGACGGTTCTGTCCATGAGATTTATTCGAACGATTTCTGCACGTGGGTCCGAAAATCGTCTTGTGTATATGACCAGGTAATGACTGTAGCTTATGTAATTTGCATAATAGAACAGGTATATTAAGAAATAACACAATAAATACCTAATACGGGAGATTAAGTGACATTAATATAGGCAGAAATAAAATATTGAAAGTCCCGATGAGTATAGTATCATAATCATGCCCGCCTATATAAATGACCAATGGTAATATAAATCTACCCTCAGGAGAATATGATATGTTATATTCATTTACTTAATCTGGGCATTATTGAAAGATCCAGGTGTGACAATATTTCAATGCCAGCGCCATCATATTTCCTCCTCTGAAGTCCGCCTGGGGGACATTTACACATGTTTGTCGCCCAGACATGAATATAACTTATGAAATCACGTTCAACTGAATGACTGATAGGTTATGACGTGATTGGGGTGGTGGGGGCTTGGGGAGGGGGTGCTTAATTTGTGTCTATCCCCAACTTTGGTCAAAATGTTCAACAGTTACAAATTTATTATCTTACAATAGATTGGTTTGAAATTTAACACCAACAATATGTTGAAATTGTTCTCTTAATTTGATTTGACAACAATTTAATAGTGGGGATTTTGTCGTTTTTAGACTAACATTTGCATACTTTCCTATACTTTAAACATGTAATCAACCATATTTGACATATACAAATGGACACCTCTTCTTTAGAGTTGATCCAAAACTCATGATGGGTGGACATGAAGTACTAGTAGGGAGCAGGTGTGATCTAGTTTCTATATCACATTTACCCCCCCCCCCCCCCAATTGGCAAGAAACTGGTTTAATGGACAAATAATCAAATTCCATTTAATTAGTATGCTTTGTATTAAATAATGTATGCTCTTTTGCAAAATAAATCATCTCTCTCTCCATCTGTTGGGAACATTTCCAATCTTGTGGGGGTGGGGCGCCAGGTTGGAAACTTCCAACACTTGGGAATCTTGAAGCCAGTCTATATGTTTTTTGCAATTTTCAGGTTCAGATATCCACATTTTCTCACTGGGCCCATGTATACTGAGTTTCTCCCCCGGTTTGCATGGTGGCCAATCAAATGCTACTGATCAATTCACTTCAGAATGGTATACAATCTAGAGCTATAATGTGTCATGCATGCAGTTGGGGAAAACCAAAGCCCAGGCCTTGTGCATGAGTTTGTCTGTTTCAAGGGGATGGTGCGATTGGAAATTCCAAGGTGGACGCCCCAACATTGGATACATTCCAGCCAACGTCCCTGCTCACTTGACACGTTAGTAGCGAGGAATAAATAATGTGCCTTGTAATAGCCAGGTTCAGACACCCATAACACTAATTTTTAATGATTCATTTGTATGAATGTTTAGCTAACAATTCAAACAATCTGTTACTGCATGTTGAATTTAATAGCTGAGCATTCCTACAAATGAATCAATAGGATTCAAGTAGCTGCTCTTTATAGCACATTTAGTCATCAAAGAATTAACATCCATATACTAATATTTGTAACTGCATGATTCTTTTCTCTTTTGTATATGTTACTGCTTATTGAACTTAATAGCTAAGAATTCCTACAAATCAATCAATAGGATTCAAGTCAATTCTCATTACAGCGCATTTAGTAACCAACGGCTTAACATCCCTATAATAATATTTGTAACTGTACGATTCTTTGATTTTTTATATCTTCTATTAAAAAATCAGAGATCCCTAGTCAATCTAAAATATGATTGAATGGAAGATTGCCGTGCTTGTATATGCTTTAATAGCTGCATATTCTAGATAATCAGCATCCAGCAAGCGGATGCCCGACATAAACTTCATAAACTGCGTAATCAGAGCATTGTATGGGTGTCAACTAACTTTTAACGTCTTATTTTTGGCTTTTTGTTGAGTAAAATACGTCTACTAAAATAGACAACACTAGCCGATGTGCCCGGCCCTCTTCGTCCGGGCTATTTAGGGATTTGTTTGTGATCCGTCTCCGCCTGGGCAAACTATTGTTCGATCGGCCCGGAAACATGCCTATATGAGCGAATATGGTCAAGGTCATGGTCGCACGTGAAATTGGACCCACCCATATTGTTCCCGGGATCAAAGTAGGCCTACATTATACCAAATTTGAGTCGGATTGGTCGAGGTCCAGAAAGATGCCTATATGAGCGTATATGAGCGAGGTCAAGGTCAAGGACACGGTCGCAATTGAAATTGGACCCGCCCATATTGTTCCCGTGATCAAAGTAGAATCAGCTACCAAATTTGAGTGGGATCGGTCGAGGTCCAGAAACATGCCTATATGAGCGTATTTGAGCGAAGTCCAGGTCAAGGACACGGACGCACGTGAAATTGGACCCGCCCATATTGTTCCCCGGATAAAAGTAGGCCTACACACCAAATTTGAGTCTATAACACAAAGACATACATACAGACAGAAGTTCCAAAATATATAATAGACTAGCCGATGAGCCCGACGTTGTCCGGGCTATTCAAAAACCAAATTTCAAGTCGATAGCTCCACCCGTTTCCGAGATCTCGTCTGCGCATGCCAAATTTCAAGTCGATAGCTCTACCCGTTTCCGAGATCTCGTCTGCGCATGCGCGAAGCTGGCGTCGCACGGACTCGGCGACCCGATAAAATTCGTATCCGGGGCAAGATACATTCACATAGCAAATTTCAAGTCGATAGCTCCACCCGTTTCCGAGATCTCGTCTGCGCATGCGCGAAGCTGGCGTCGCACGGGCGCGGCGACCCGATAAAATTCGTATCCTGGTCAAGATACATTCACATACCAAATTTCAAGTCGATAGCTCCACCCGTTTACGAGATCTCGTCTGCGCATGCGCGAAGCTGGTGTCGCACGGGCCCGGCGACCCGATAAAATTCGTATCCGGGGCAAGATACATTCACATACCAAATTTCAAGTCGATAGCTCCACCCGTTTCCGAGATCTCGTCTGCGCATGCGCGAAGCGGGCGCCGCACGGGCTCGCCAATACGACAACGTTCACCGCCCGGTCAAACTACACACACGTACCAAGTTTCGTCCCGATCGGTCGAGAATCGTAGATTTGTATAAATGACAGACAGACAGACAGACAAACAAACAAACATACATACAGACAGAGGTCTTCAAAATATATATGAGATAAAATACAAAACAGATAACTCTATATATCCCGTCTACGCTCACGCTTTACGAAGTCCAGAGCAATGAAATTTCACTATTGTTAACCGGCTGTTGACTCATGGAAATGTCGGGCCTGCAAAACGCGTTATTTTTCAAACTAGCTGGCGACTTTGTGAAGTTTGATAGGCGTAACACAGCTTATTGGATAAGCATAGAAAGGCAGTGTAATTCGTCGAAATTAATGACAAGTGGTGCAAATTTCAACTTAATGCATAGTTTGTTGTGTTTATCTTTGTATACTTTCACAAAATTGGCAGTTTGAACCATGTACCATGGCAAATATTAGCAATAGTTTTACCCGCATAGAACGATTAATGGGGATAGAATCGACTCAATCAGGAGAGAACCCAAACAATAATCAAAATTCGCGGTTCTTGTCGTTGTTATGACTCGCACAATGAATTTTTCGTTATTAACACACTCATTGGTGCCACAGATTGTTATGGGATCGAAAATTACTAATCGAATTATCACCTAGATGCTTCAAAATTGCGTTTTAACTGTCAAAAAGTCGCGAAAATGTATAATTTCGATCAGCAAGAACCGTCACAAATCAGGCAAGAACCATCACAACCCGGCGATAGAACGATTTCCGATGTAACAGTTCCTACACAGTGCATTGAATAAGAAATTAGCATTTATTTCAGTCAACAGTTACAAAATCAGGTACAGAATGTCGACAACGGTGTAGTGATATCGGATCTCGAGGCACAAATAAATGCTCAGTTATACATATATCTGTTTTAATTTGAATTGATTAAGCATGGTTAACGCGACCGAACAATAAAAGAAGCGAAAACTCTTGCGGTGACGCCGATAAATGTAAATTATATCAAAATTTATATACTGGACAAACGTGGACGGTTGCGGTTTTGTGATACACGTAACAAATTTCTTATAACAACACGTGACTTAAGGTCTATTTCTATCGATAACACTATTATTGATATCTGGTCTACTTGGCGACGTGAAGAAATAATAGGACACTTTGAGATATCCTCTATTTTGTTGTGATATTCGGCACCGTAGAAAAGAGCATACCGAGATATGGCGTATACGTATAACTATATATATATACATGCAGCCGAATATGTCATTGTCGCATGGTTTCGTGTAAACTAGACACCCATAATCTCCTAAACGTGCAAAGAGACACCCGGCATCTCACAAAATGTGTAAAACAAAAGTCACCCAGCATCTCAAAGTCTCATTCAAAAATTCAATAATGATTTGTTTGTGGTTTTCGAGTGAAATTTCAAGGGAATTTGAACGGGTATCCCACCCGCGTTGACTTTAAAACTGTCGCAGACGAACGATACTCTGATATCCAGGGCAGTGTTCTGGTGCCATTTTGCACATTTGATATATATCCTGGGTGCCATTTTGCACATTTGATATATATCCTGGGTGTCATTTTGCACATTTGATATATATCCTGGGTGTCATTTTGCACATTTGATATATATCCTGGGTGCCATTTGCACATTTGATATATATCCTGGGTGCCATTTTGCACATTTTATATATATCCTGGGTGCCATTTTGCACATTTGATATATATCCTGGGTGTCATTTTGCACATTTGATATATATCCTGGGTGTCATTTTGCACATTTTATATATATCCTGGGTGTCATTTTGCACATTTTATATATATCTTGGGTGTCATTTTGCACATTTGATATATATCCTGGGTGTCATTTTGCACATTTGGTATATATCCTGGGTGCCATTTTGCACATTTTATATATATCCTGGGTGCCATTTTGCACATTTTATATATATCCTGGGTGTCATTTTGCACATTTGATATATATCCTGGGTGTCATTTTGCACATTTGATATATATCCTGGGTGTCATTTTGCACATTTGATATATATCCTGGGTGTCATTTTGCACATTTTATATATATCATGGGTGTCATTTTGCACATTTGATATATATCCTGGGTGTCATTTTGCACATTTGATATATATCCTGGGTGCCATTTTGCACATTTGATATATATCCTGGGTGCCATTTGCACATTTGATATATATCCTGGGTGCCATTTTGCACATTTTATATATATCCTGGGTGCCATTTTGCACATTTGATATATATCCTGGGTGTCATTTTGCACATTTTTATATATATCCTGGGTGTCATTTTGCACATTTTATATATATCCTGGGTGTCATTTTGCACATTTTATATATATCCTGGGTGTCATTTTGCACATTTGATATAATAATAATAATAATATAGAGTATTTGTATAGCGCCATATCCCGTATGGCTCATGGCGCTGAACAATTCACACAAACGCAGTCACACACATTCACACTATAACATATACGCAATAAATAATATGCATGTATTTCAATAATTAAGTCTCCTCAACGTTTTCTGATGTTATTTGTCCGAAATGGGAGATGAATAGGTGAGTTTTTAGGGCCGATTTGAATGTTTCCAAACAGTCAGACTGTTTCACCTCTTTGGGAAGGTTGTTCCAAATGGTCGGCCCGTAGACCTCGAAAGAACGGCGACCAAAGTACATCAGATCTCGTTTAGGTACAACCATCGCATTCGCATCCTGTGATCGAAGTGGTCGAGCAGGTACATATTTGACCAACAATGTATCAATATATGGTGGCAAAGCATTATCAATATCCGACTTTCTATAACACAAAGTAGCATGTTTGTACACAATTCGTTCAAATATGGGAAGCCAATGTAATTTATACAACAGTGGGGTAACATGATCAAATTTGCCTGCACGGCACACAATTTTTGCAGCAATATTAACAATTTTTTGAAGTTTGTGAAGTTGATAATCTGGGAGTCCTGCTAAAATAGAATTACAGTAATCGATTTTGGATAACACAAATGAGGACATCAATATTTGTGTGGATTGTTCGGAGATATATGGACGTACATGCGAAATGCGCCGGAGCTCCATATATAAGGACCTGCATAGGTTGCTGATGTGAGATGACATTGAGAAGTTTTTGTCGATGGTCACACCGAGGTTTTTAATAACATCAGAAAATTCAATTACACTGTCGCCGATGAGCGTGGCATCGATGAGCGTGGCATATATCGCCGATGAGCGTGGCATATATCCTGGGTGTCATTTTGCACATTTTATATATATCCTGGGTGCCATTTTGCACATTTTATATATATCCTGGGTGCCATTTTGCACATTTTATATATATCCTGGATGTCATTTTGCACATTTGATATATATCCTGGGTGTCATTTTGCACATTTTATATATATCCTGGGTGTCATTTTGCACATTTTATATATATCCTGGGTGTCATTTTGCACATTTTATATATA
Organism: Siphonodentalium dalli; assembly: GCA_032622095.1. Classification (NCBI taxonomy): domain Eukaryota; kingdom Metazoa; phylum Mollusca; class Scaphopoda; order Gadilida; family Siphonodentaliidae; genus Siphonodentalium; species Siphonodentalium dalli. The sequence continues at coordinate 202,536,576 of CP136061.1, read as the reverse complement.
TCCTGGGTGTCATTTTGCACATTTTATATATATCCTGGGTGTCATTTTGCACATTTTATATATATATCCTGGGTGTCTTTTTGCACATTTTAAATATATCCTGGGTGTCATTTTGCACATTTTATATATATCCTGGGTGTCATTTTGCACATTTTATATATATCCTGGGTGTCATTTTGCACATTTGATATATATCCTGGGTGTCATTTTGCACATTTGATATATATCCTGGGTGTCATTTTGCACATTTGATATATATTCTGGGTGTTTAGCTTTTTGCACGATATATACAATGCGCCAATGACCAATTCAGCACAAATATATATACAAGAAAACCATAGTCAGAAATGTTAACGCCCTCATGCAGGATCATATTATTAGGCATATATATAAATTATAATATAAAATATATTGGTTTCATGAATGCATCACCTTATAGAATTCCGTTAAAACAACCAATCCTTCAAATTATTACAACAACTACGGCTAATTATTGCAGGTTTCTGATTCACCACACCAGAAAGCCTCTAAATCCGGACCAAAAATATACTAATCGGATTAAATACAAGCCCGATACTTCGCAGTACGACCTTTATTCTACATTCCAACTGAGACAAACGTCATCAGCAAAGTTCGCTGTTACATTATGCATTGTGTTCCCGCAATAAAATCTTCAAGAGTGGCCCCGCCATAAGCCATTGTTCATACCCAAACATCTAAAGCAATTAACGCGGTCATAAACGTTACATACTGCAACAATGAGACATCCGCGAAAACCCGAAATGTGTTGTCCTGCGAGATATCCCCATCGCCCCATGGGCACGGCCAGATCAGCGTAGCCACAAACACCCATAGTATAGGGCGTAATAACGGGAACCGGAGTTGGGACCGAACCGCATTCAAGTTATTACAGAGTGGTGATGATCTATCTTCACCGAATGTTGCATCCTGATATAATTTCCTTCAGAGAGAAAAGAAAATTTGGTAACGACTCACTGAAATCAAAAGAGGATTTGGATAAAGAAGTGGAACGAATGCGGAAGCGGGTGAAAGATTCTCTCGCAGGTGATATAGAAATTGTGCATGGCAAAATGGACATTGAGTGCCCAAGTACATCGAAGATTGTTCGGATATTTACAAGCAGTACATTCACAGGTGAGCAATATAGACAAGTTGTATTGCAATACCGATAGCGACAATCAATCAGATGTCATACATACACAGAATTATACGACAAGATTGTGGTAATGTGTTTGTTGATACGGCACAACATCGAGTTCTATCCTTCTGCGATGGCACAAGTGCCGTATCAGCAAAACCATTATCTCACGTGTCGTTCTGTGTTTATTACACACCACATTCGTACATGTAGAATCCATGCATTTTGGAAATACAGGCTTACAAGGTTTATCACTAAACAGGAGAATCCGTTCAAAACATAGGTCAAAATACAATGAATATATACGTGTTCTGTAACTGGTCCAAAGTAAAAAAAAAAAATACATTCTCACTGGAATAATTGAACCCCATGAACTCTGAAATCCAATAATGAATACATTTAAATGAAATGCAAATGTACATATAAGACTAGAACATGAGGGTTTAAATTGCAAATGGAAATGTAAAATTTAATGAAGTTTGAAGTTTTATTAATAGCTCATGACGAAACATACATATCACATTTGTCCAGATTAACGATAACGATAGACGAATACAAATATTTCATGGATGAAAAAGGACAAAATTAAGAAAAATAGTTTTGGGCGCGGTATTTGAGATTGCATGGAACTGTCGGATAGCAGGAATCACACCTACGTGTATATATAGAATTTCCCCGGCTTATCATGCGAAAATAAAACAAGAACAATAATTGAAGTCAATTAATTCGCATGGAACAGACATCGCGAAATTTAACACCATCTTCCGTAAGTAATACGCCTAAAACGATTTTTAAAAACCACATAAAATCCGAGAACGCTCTTTAATGCATACTGCTTTGTGATGACTGAATCATGTACGCTCTTTATAAGAGACAATCATTGCAATCAAACGTGTTAAAACTTCCTTTTTTGAAAGTCGATTTATGGCCACCATGGGCATGGGTCCGATCTATAGGATTTGTCTGGTATATAGAAAACAAACGTACAGTCACATCGGACAGCCTGGACAGGGCACCGTTCACGTTCACCTGCATGAGTAGACCTATATATCCAGCCTGATCCTCAAACCCCCCAAAACAAGTCTTGCGTCTTTTAGTCCCGGTGACTCAAATTAGGCCGGCAGCCAAATTCACTGTCACGCAATCATGCAGTAATTGTAAACTTTACAAGAAATTGACCAAAGTGTGTCATTTTACATGACCGTGATTGCTATTAACCACCTACGTCACTTCAAGCTGCATGTTGTTATTGGGAGGCTGTGTTGGAATTTGAACAATATAATTATGTGACTTGCAATTGTTATGATACTTCAATGATTTTTTCAAATTATTAATGTTCTATTAAAGTACTCAATCCGATTAAGCACTCCTAAATTACTATTGCTTTGGCTTCGGGGGTTAACAATATTTTATTCCAGTCGAGGAACCCACCCATCAAACTTTGGTAAATGGCACATCATAATTAGTTTGAAATGTTCAAGTAGGCCTACCCGGTATTAGGTTGAAATAATATTAGTGTTACATATACCGGACGGGATGTAGCAACAAACTGTATCGAGTGATTCACGCACGACTGACAGTGTGAGCTGGTGGTCGATGGATGAGTACCGAATGCAACGATTGTTTTTGGATTAAAAACATAACTACCCCTCTTATAGTTTTAGTACGGTAGAGATCGCGTAATATGGAGTTACTTAAATTCCCTTGGTTCAAACTTCCCTTCGATATATGGCGCCAACTATATGCTAGACCATGATCACAGTGTATAAACCGTACAACAACTGATCGGAGTAGCTATCCTCGAGCCGAGACATTTTTATTTTTAGATCTAATTCAACGGTTGCAGAATAACAAAATCAACTGCATGAAACAAGTTTTCTGACAGGACAGACGGATTACCAACAACTATAAACGTAAGTATGTATTGTGCATGCACATTTGCCATTTGCTCCATTTGAGCGAACGACTCTTTTTGTAAATAAAAACGGCCTTTGATCACTTCAGTAAATAATTTTCTCGCAAAAACACTCTCTTCAAATGTCATTTTAACACACATATAGCATCTATCGGAAAGCTCACTATATTGCATAACGGAAAGGCCGTTATGTTTGCAGCTTAACATTACATATTACCTGGGCTGTGGTGTGTTCACAATCTGAAAGTAGAGACTATTTATGTGGACAGCACAGGCCTACTCGTCAGTCACTGTACGCCTAGTTGTGTATATGACGATATGGTCACCTGTCGGGGCGTTATACCCCATACTAGAGGGCATTTTTGTAAAAAAAATATATTCTGAAGTGATCAAAGGCCGTTTTTATTTACAAAAAGAGTCGTTCGCTCAAATGGAGCCTACTTGCGATAGGCAAATGTGTATGTACAATATATACTTACGTTTATATCTGTTGGCAATCCGTCTATGTCAGAAAAATTGTTGTATGTTCAGGGGGGGGGGGTCTGCAAAAAAAAATCCGTAATATAGGGACGGGGTGGGTGGGTGGTCCACAGGCCGAAATAATTGTGCTTGTAAATTTTTTCCAAAATGGTTTTTTTTCAAAAAATTTACAAGTACTGATCATGTAATGTTGTTTGTAAGCATGTTAGTACCACAGGGGCCTGTAACGCGCTCCGTTGTCCGCCACCCTTTTGCAATGCCCATATACGCCGCTCTATATACGCGCCTTATTCGCGTTAATGGAACATTATATAGACAAGGGTAAATGTAGAAATTCAACGTTTCACCATCGCTCGGGAGTCGCACAAATGTAGCCCAATCACCCCAGTAATGATAACGATATATACACGGATGGATCGGCAAAGAATTCATCTTTCAATAAATACCACAAACTCCCATCAGAAACATTCATACACGTTGCATTTGATAAAATTTTAACCACCGAATATTGTCTACGGAGAGCGTATTATTTTTGGTTTGATCCGGCTCAGACAGCAATGTCGGACATGTGTCTCTAAATTCACCACCTATACAGTTTACTATCATTAAAAATGGGTCAATACGTTCAATTAAAATATCTGGAACTTAGTGATTTCTTGTCGGCTAATAATTTATTTACTCATACAAATCAACACATTGTCAGTAAACAATTCTAATAGAGGAGAAATCTGTCGATAATTCCAACTTTAAAAAAGATATTTGTCAAGTGACACAGTTCCTAATTTTAATATTCATTGTGACCTGACCTTTCCATGACTGACATAGTAGAAACAGCCTATCACCGCTCAGTGTTAGAATCGAGGTCCTCATTTTAATATTCATTATGACCTGACCTCGATTCTAACACCCTGCACTGCCTTTATAAATACACACTCACACGGAGGAACCGATCCCGGGAAAACAAGGATGGCCAACGCGGCAACAAGTAAAATTTGTGTTTTCCGTGGCGGTGAAATTGAGTTTTCGCCGCCAAAGTCCGTTTGTTAGGACAATGAAACGGTACGTATCACCTATCATTGATTTAACCCAGTGAACTGGTTATTGTGAAGGGTGCTGGCAGTGGTTAAATGTCTGAGCAAACGATACACGCTGCTGTAGTGGTGCCACCAACTGGATACATTTGGCCAAAATACCGGCATTGTTGACAAAACATCCATTTGTGTTTCAAAAATATACACTTATCGGTGGGTGCGATTGAGCCGATTCGAAGACAAACATCTCCCAAGCATTTCCACAAAATTTCAGTGCAAATGTCCCACAAATAAGCATTTTATTGAGCATAACGTGAAGGTGGTGCAACGATTATTTGACAACGCGGGTGACGAGGAAGTGCCAACGCGGAACACAATATACGAATGTATTCAAATATGATGTTCGAAAATAGGTCTGTGCAGCTATATGTGGTACACATATCACTATTGTTGATATATATGCCGTAAGATGCAAATCAAGTATCATAGGATTATTCAGCTATGGAAATGTAGTAGTTATAAAGCTATATGTGGTATATACAACACATGTACCCCTACCCATGTAACCCCTATATATGCGACCAAGTTAAATATGTTAACTACTTTTATATTTACAGAACGATATCGAATAGTGCCGATATGTCCGATATGGATATGCTCGAATGCCATCATTTTCCCCGAATGCTTTTTCGTGTGTCGATTTAATCGAATCGCCGATTTGAATGATTTCTCACATATGCCGCATGTTAACACACTCTCAATCTCAGGCTCAGACTCAGAGGTTGACTTTGTTGACGACTTTGGTGTTGATGTCATAACAACTTCATCCTCAAACGGAATGGTTTGATCAAGGAATATTCCCTCGACATCTATCCCGTCTATTTCTTGAAGTGTAGCGACTCCAACCATATCGGACATATCGGCACTATTCGATCTCGTTCTGTAATATTGGTTTGATCAAGGAATATTCCCTCGACATCTATCCCGTCTATGTCTTGAAGTGGAGCGACTTCATCCATATCGGACATATCGGCACTATTCGATCTCGTTCTGTAAATATAAAAGTAGTTAACATATTTAACTTGGTCGCATATATAGGGGTTATTGACAAAGCGTACACGTGTTGTATATACCACATAGCTATATAACTACTACATTTCCATAGCTGAATAATCCTATTATACTTGATTTGCATCTTACGGCATATATATCAACAGTGATATATGTACCACATAGCTGCACAGACCTATTTTCGAACATCATATTTGAATACATTCGTATCTTGTGTTCCCCGTTGGCACTTCCTCATCACCCGCGTTGTCAAATAATCGTTGCACCACCTTCACGTTATGCTCAATAAAATGCTTATTTGTGGGACATTTGCACTGAAATTTTGTGGAAATGCTTGGGAGATGTTTGTCTTCGAATCGGCTCAATAGCACCCACCGATAAGTGTATATTTTTGAAAAAAAATGATGGATGTTTTGTCAACAATGCCGGTATTTTGGCCAAGGGTATCCAGTTGGTGGCACCACTGCAACAGCGTGTATCGTTTGCTCAGACATTTAACCACTGTCAGCACCCTTCACAATAACCAGTTCACTGGGTTAAATCAATGATAGGTGATACGTACCGTTCCATTGTCCTAACAAACGGACATTGGCGGCGAAAACTCAATTTCACCGCCACGGAAAACACAAATTTTACTTGTTGCCGCGTTGGCCATCCTTGTTTTCTCGGGATATCCTTGTTTTCCCGGGATCGGTTCCTCCGTGTGACACTGTCCCTGTATACTCACGTGCTTTACATTATGGTATACAAGAGACAATGAGAATGACAGCATTTGCCATCAATCAATAATGTTTGAACACCGAATATTGTCTCCAAGTTGATCTGACTCAGATGTAAACAATCTTTGATTGTGAAGAAAATTGAAGTAACCTTTTTATTCGCGCTTTAACCGAAACCCCTTGCGGAACTAAAAAAAATAATTTGGAGATCCTGTGTATACTTTAATCAAAATTTAAGAGATCCTCAGGGTACCCAAAATCAAAGGTTTGTAGATCATGGATATGCTATAATCAACATTTGGGTACCGGTACCCAAATAAATGGTTTGTAGATCCACAGGGGCCTGTAACGCGCTCCGCTGTCCGCCCCCCCTTTTGCACTGCCCATATACGCCGCTCTATATACGCGCCTTCTTCGCGTTAATGGAACACTATATAATGTTCCATTAACGCGAAGAAGGCGCGTATATAGGGCGGCGTATATGGGCAGTGCAAAAGGGGGGCGGACAGCGGAGCGCGTTACAGACCCCTGTGGTAGATCATGGGTAATCAATTAACGGATACATGCAACTTGACCAATTCCGCTATAGTTTTGTAGATTTGAAACTTTCCAACTGATGCCCATAGGAAACATTTGAATCTTGGTCTTGATTTGGCATGAAATTAAAAATAAATTCAAACTTAAAACTTTGGCCAATGTCAAAGACTCAAAGTTGAGGAAGACTTGTTTTAGTGATACATGCAGTAATGCCCTAAATAATCTACTCCTTAACCACAGCAGAATTATGGGTAATTTTTCAGGATTTAGTCGGAAATATGGCTTGTTGCCATTCATCACTAAGAGGTTTCCGATGAATGGCAACAAGCCATATTTCCGATTAAATCCTGAAAAGTTACCCATAATTATACTGTTGTTAAGGAGTCGATTATTTAGGGCATTACTGTACAGTTACTAAATGGTACAGTAAATATTACTTTTACTTTCTGTTTCCTGGATGCAGATACCCAGAATGAGAGGAATAACTTGATGGAACGAGTTTATCCGCGGTTGAAACAGTATTGCCAGGAACACGGCTATGAGTTCCAGATTGTTGACATGCGATGGGGCGTCAGGGATGAAGCTACAGATGATCAGATGACCACCGAGCTCTGTGTCAAAGAACTGAAGCTGTGTCAGAAACTTTCAACAGGACCAAATTTTGTGGTAATGTCATTTAGGAGGTATTCTTTTATGATCACCATCATACATATTTCAAACTAAATTTTATTTACAAATTGCTATAAATTGCCAGCTCGCCCCAGGCCGTTTTTGGGGCGAGCTGGCCCACCTTTCAGGGGCGAGCTGGCCCGGGTATTACATTTGTATTAAAGTTGTAAATAAGTTAATATATATTAATATATTAATTTCTTAAGTTCAGATTATGATATATTTCAGAGTTATGTCCATCAATTTTGACATTTAGATTACTTTAGCCACGTTTGTTAGCAAAGATAATAGCCATGCAGTTTATCACACTAGTTGGTTTGAACGACGAACCGGCGAATTCATAAATAACAATAATGAACTGTTTTCACATTCTGGATATTAAAGTTTCTCTTATTCTCTGAGTTCATCTCACTATCTCTGGAGTTTGGGAAACCATTAGAAGCCGTTAGTATATCCCCATTCATATGATATCCTATCAAAACAATAGAAGCAGGTTGTTTACACAGTAACCAATCGACTAATCACACTTCACAGGATGAGATGGCTTCAGTGTGATAGATAATCACTTTCATATGCCGACCACATACCGTGTATAAGCAGTGCAATATTTATCTGACATCATAACCACAAATATGTTCCGTTGTATCTGCGACTATATACAACGGCAGTGGCTCGACTCAAGTCATTTTCGATCGAGGAATGGAGTATATTCCGACATGACGTTCGGACAAATAATGATCTCGAATGTTTGTATATTTAATTCAACATTCCAAATTCAATGATACACATCTTGGGTCTCAGTTGACCGATTTGGGTATCACTTTGTATGGTATCACTTGACTCGGGTATCACTTGACTGTAAGTCAGAGAAAGCAAGCAAAACAACCCCAAAACGACAACTTAAATAAGACATTATCCCTTGGGGCGAGCTGGCCCGGGGCGAGCTGGCTCGGGGCGAGCTGGCCCAGGTCGACTGGGGCGAGCTGGCCCTGGGGCGAGTGGGCCCGTTTCCACTTTTTACCCCTCTCAGCAACATTTTTGATGATTTTCATATGCATAAAAACAGAATACAGTCTGACCTTTATGCAAATAAATGATTAAAAAATAGTCTTTTATGAGAAAATGGTTTGGTGCAATCATATTTTATGCAAATAGCCGAATTATGCATTTAACTGAAATTGACTGTATAGGAGAGTGTACTGGCTTACAAGGTCAGATAAATATTGTTAGGCAAATGCATTCTCTTATATATGCGAGACTTGTATATATAAGAGAATGCATTGGCACAGAGTTATCAAAAAATTTCATTTAACTATAAAAATATCGTTTAACTACTCAGAACGATTAGTGCTGTGCAGCTTTTTGGTATACCAATTATAATCGGTACAAATTTCAATACCGTTACGGTCGATTTTGTTTTTAATCAGCACACCGAAGTCACAGTATAGTTGTGGTTTGCATGAATATATTAAATGTAGAACCCCATATTACTGCTCAACAATGATTGTAGTCAACGCTTAACCCTTTGAACCCATAACACCGATATTTAGGTGCAAACGAACCGTGACTATATCCCGTAACACCGATATTTCGGTGCAGCGACGACATGAGTCAGTAGCAAATTTACATATAGTATAACAAGCATCAGACCCACTGATTTATATTTAAATGGCCCCCACATATGTCAGCGGAGCCCATGGTGCATATGGAATGGTTGGCCGCTAGTATTGGGTAGAAATATATGCGCATGCGCATAGCATATAATCTACAAAAGCACAAGATATTTTAAGCGAACTGTGCCGCTATATATTTACGGCATATAATATCGTGTTCCCCGTGTGTGTACAGAACAGACATAATTTAGACATACAATTTCAGTTTAAATTACCCTCGCATATATTAATCAGTGTTCTGCTACATATGGGGAAGGGTCTATCGCATATCAAGTTGATTTATTCGCGCATGCGCAGACCAGCGCAATCACAAATAAATGGCTTATAACGTACTTATACACGACATACCCACTAATATATATATTTAAATGGGCCCATTGAAGTCAGCGCTGGCAATGGTGTGTATATGGATTGGCTGCCCTCTAGAAATGGGTAGGAAAATATGCGCATGCGCGCAGGCTATAATTCATTTTTAAAATGCGTTTAAGTGAAATGTGGCGCTATATATGACATATAGTTGCATATTTCACATATCAGTACAGTAGCCACAATCTAGACAGCTTACTTGAACAATGGGACCACGATATGTTACGGGAAATTTCGTTGTTTCTGGTCTCTGTAATATAAGTCTCTGTTATGCCACATGCGGCAAAAAGTCTATCGCATATCAAGTTAACTTACTTGCGCATGGTCAGGTATATCTTAAATTTCACATTAGGATATTGGTTGCATCGAAACGCAATTCGCTGATGTATAATAACAACGTTATAAGCTAGAATTTGTTTATCGTGCAAATTTCGGGTAGTTGCCTAGTAACCGTTTCTAATGAGAGATCGGGTGGCAAAGTCTCCCGATCTTACAATGATCAGTGGTCCATGCATAGCATGCCTGCACTGTTTCAGGTAGGTGTCCCCTTTGAACATAACCAACACCATGCGACTAGACACTGTCTAAATTAAGGCAAACCATACCACTGAATGGTTAGTGCAATGATGTCATTCGATCATTTGTGGTATTTGCTTAGCAACCGTTGCTACCCTTAAATGTGATATTTGGTTCACTATTCAGGTCGGGTATATCTCAAATTTCACGTGAAGGTATTACCTGCATCAAAAAAACGCAATCACTGGGGTTGAATTGCGACGCTATAAGCTATATTTACATTTTCCAGTCAATTCCGGGTAGTTGCCTAGCAACCGTTACCAAGGAGTTGCCGCGAGGCAAAGTCTCGCGATCTTATAATGATCGATGATCCACGGGGGACAAATCTGTAAAGTTTCATACCTGTGTCACAATTCGAACATAATCAACAACATGCGACTAGACACTGTCTAATTTAAGCGGAAATACCACTGGGAGCCCCGGGTCATGGTGTCGATCACTGTGGGGAGTCAGGGTTCAAAGGGTTAAGTTCAGTCACAAATGTAGTGCATACCCTTCGCGGCTAACTGTGAAAGTTGTGATGTTGACCGAAGTCAATTTTAATTCTAATTTTATTTCTGATGGCTCTCCTTGTAATGCACCACAACAAATTTGTAATAACATTCACATTAAATTTTTTGTGGGGACTATAGATATCAATGTGTCCGTGCATGTGTCCATCTGTGCGTCCGCCCCAAAACTGGTTTCTGGATGATAAATTTAGTTACAGTCAAATTTTGCATATGGATGTCACTTACCACGTGAAAATACACTCAGGTCAAGTTCAATTTTGGGTACTCCCTGCCTATTTTCACCAGGGTTAACTTATGGTTCTTGTCGACTTAGAATTTGCCAATTCATTACGTTTCTGGGTGATTACCCACATGAAAACATGGGTTCGGTCTGCCCATTTCTAACAGAGTTATGATCCTTCAGTGTTGACTTAAAATTTACTGATTATTTGGTTTCCGGATGATAATTAATTTTAGTTTTAGTTATTTGATTGTTTTAAAATTTTGTGTATGGATTACTCACATAAAAATGCAGGGCAGGTTAAGTTCGACTTTGGGTTCGGTCCTCCCATTTTTACTGGAGTTATGGTCCCTGCCGACTTAATAATTTGGCAGTTTGCAAATTATTTTGGTTTCTGGATGATATCTTTAGTTATAGTTATCTGATTGTTTTCAAATTTGGTATATGATCACTTTCATGAAAATACATGTTGTTAAGTTCAAGTCTGGGTTTATCCACCTATTTTCACTGGTGTTATGGTCCTTGTTAACTTAGAATTTACAATTGGAAGCAAAGTTTCATTCAATAGTTGTTCCCAGAACAAAATTTTTCATTTCTAAAAAAAAAGTCACAGGTCAAATAAAGAACACGTCCCTTATTCTGGGGAAATGTGGCCTAGCGGCGTTTTATTGCATGAAATTACTAAACAACAAGTAACATGTTTTCAATTGCTTGTATACAGACGTTCCTGTCTCACAAATATGGCTACAGGCCATTTCCAAGGCTGATAGAAGCTGAAACGTTTGAGAAGTTCATTGATGCTATAAAGAATGAAGAAGCTAAAACTCTTCTAAATAAGTAAGACCAGAGGGCATATTCCATGTGTATAACGGTCTGAAATTTGCAAGGTGTACAGTAATGCTCTAAGTAACCGACTTCTTAACCACAGCATAATTATGGGTAACTTTTCAGGATTTAGTCGGAAATATGGCTTGTTGCCATTCATCGGAAAGCTTTCCCAGAGAATTTTCCGATGAATGGCAACATGCCATATTTCCGACTAAATCCTGAAAAGTTACCCATAATTCTGCTGTGGTTAAGAAGTCGATTACTTAGAGCACTACTGTAGATCGTAAAACATTATTTTGCATTTCAAGCATCAACAGCATATATTTCAATACTGTACCTCTTGTGGGAAAACATCATCCATTATAGTGAGACAGCTATACTCCGTTTCCACACAAAATCTGTAAATGCAACAGTTCTAATTGCATGGTTTGTTAAGCATAGAGTGAGATATGAAACATGATATCTTTTAATAATAGTTTGTATTAAATGTGACATTTACTTGTGCAGAACAAATGATGGGTGTAATAATGAGCTTATTGACAGATTATAGTTCAGCTATCTACCATTGGACGGATTTTACCATCACAGATAATGATATGAAATGTTACGCATTTATTGTCATTGCTAGAAGTGCGATGTTGACATTCTTCAATCTAGGCCTCTGCATAATCATAGTTTGCAACAGCAACATATAGTGCCTCAGTCAAAACACTTACCATAATTTCATGGGGTGACTGTTTCATTATAAGCAAGAAGTATGCACATTTTCTTAAGTAATTCTGTGGAAGGATAAATTGAAATTAATAATTTATGCATGCAATTGCATTTACACTTGTTGAAGTAGGCTGAAGGCTGAAATTAATTGCCGGTAGTTAGTGGGTGACATTTTAAAATATTTTCTATTCATCACTATTTTTAATACGACCCAAGGCACTCACAGTGGGTGACTGCGGAAATTATAAAAGTCTGTTAAAACATCGCCACCAAGATGAACATGGAGAAATAGATCAACTTTGTTATATTAATTATTGGAAATTCTCCAATATCGAAATTTTGAGTGTTGAAACCATTGTAACAGAATGCAGTGATTTGTCAACAAATGTTGCTAATCATGTAGAAAGTTCAAATATTTTATTCTCAATACATATGTATTTAAATTTCTGAATATTTTTCAATGCTTTTACCTTTTCTAATATTTAACACTTTCTTTTCTAAGTACCCATTGACGAGTACATGTAGTTACCTTAGGAGATGTTGAGATATTAAGTTCAACAAAGAAGCATAGGTTAAAGGTACTCAACCCGATAAAACTCCTCTCAATTACTATTTCAATGGCTTCGGGGGTCAAAAATATTTGATTCGAGTCGAGGAAGTCACCCATCAAAGCTCAGATTTGTTAGATATCGATTTTAGAAATCTATTATTTTTCATTATCGGGAATACTATCTGGCCCAGAACTCAGTCAAAATTGCGTAAAAATTACCACTTGACTTTAGAGTTATTCATCCTTGTCTGTTTGAATAGATTTGGAGTACACATCCAGAGCAGATTACGGCAGTTATTGGTACTCATCTCGAGAACATAACAAATTTGAAAAATCAATATCTAATAACTCTGAGCTTTGTTTGATGGGTTCCTCGACTCGAATCAAATATTTTTTACCCCCAAAGCCAAAGAAATAGTAATATAGGACCCTCTGATCGGATTGTTGTTGTTGGAATCTGTTGAGATGGGGACCCTCTTTACGGGTTGAGTACCTTTAAACTTATTATGTGAACTTTTACCACCAAAATAATATGAATCCTTCTTCACTTATATTATTTTTTCGTCTGTCTGCCATCTGCTAATTTTTCCTGGACACCCCTCTCCAACTTTTATAACTGAATGGGAGAATCCATTTAATATAGAAACGGTTAATGTCAAGTTTTTATTAAACTTTGGTATCTTATCGGACTGATTTGACTTTTTATCTGTAACCACTATAACAATATAATGTTTACATAACAATGGATTCGATATGCAAAATCTTGTTATAGGAGAGTTAATAATAATGAAAATTTGAACAAAGTCGATCTATTTTCAAATGTACTTGTTGATGATAGTTGTTTTACAGACTTTTGTAAAAATTATCTAATTTCACATGAGCCCACTAAGAATGCCTTGTGTCCCTTTAATACATGTATGTCGTGAAGTTGTGACAATTAACCACTGAAATTTGATGTTAAAATAATCATACCAGCTATATTGATCTTAGAATCTTCAGTACACCATATCTTTAATATGTCTGACCGCTGCCAGCATGTGTATTTTCTTAATTAAATCTAACATTTTTTATTGAATTCTTTTGTGAGTTACAATTCGTTCCAGCTTGATCTAGACAATTTTCAAATGAATATTGACAGTTTACATGAAGTTTTTCAGAATAATGTAGAATGAATTGTAACCTACAAATGTCTCAAATAAATAAATGTGACATTTCTTTACATTACGTGCAATTAAGTGCTGGCAGCGGTAAGTCCTGCATAGGGGACTGAACTCTGCATGTACAGTAATGCCCTAAATAATCGACTCCTTAAGCATAGCAGAATTATGGGTAATTTTTCAGAATTTAGTCAGAAATATGGCTTGTTGCCATTCATCCATTACCCATTATTCTACTGTGGTTAAGGAGTCGATTATTTAGGGCATTACTGTAGCTTGGATTTTAGTCAGTCGAAATTCTTTTCCTCATTATTTTACATTCAAGGTGGTACAAGAGAGATGACAATGCAGTCCCTCCAACATATGTTCTGTATAGGATAAGCTATCATATCCCAGGGTTCATCAGTCAAGATAAAGACGAGAAGAAAGAAGCTAAATCACAATGGTGGAAGGAGAACGAAATAATGCAGGAAGCCCTGAAATCCGCTGCCAGAAAAGTGCTGTCGCAGAAGGATGCACATATATACGAGATGTCAGGTATTGTTAACTCTTTCGCTGCCAAACGCACACAAATACGAACTTCGAAGACGCTTCCAATCGCGCATTTTTTGCGAATTTGGTATGTAGTCTAATGTATGGGATATAACTCTATTCTTTCCGGCATGTTTGACAGTGTACAATGTATTTATCTGTAGTACTGTTGCGCGCGAACAATTTAAAACGACAATGTCCTCAAGGTCATGCTATTTCTGACGTTATGGGAGTACAGTCAGAGCCGGAATATTGCGTCATTGTTGTTAGCACGTGTTTATCAGTCGACAATGGCTGCTCGCAAAAGACTCAGGACTGAAGAAGTTATTGTTATTACCTCTATACTCTAATGTCAGCGAGGGGCGCCTGCGGCGCATAAGATACTTATACCTATTATTTATGTGGGCGGTAGCCTCTATAGGGGCGCCTGTGGCGCATAAGATACTATGGGTGGCGGGATGGGGTGGGTGGGTAACTAACCTCTATACTCTAATGATCGAGGGGCGTCTGCGGTGCATAAGATACTTATGTATACCTATTATTTATGTGGGCAGTAGCCTCTATAGGGGCGCCTGCGGCGCATAACATACTATGGGTGGTGGGTGGGGTGGTCGGTGGGTAACTAACCTCTATACTCTAATGATCGAGGGGCGCCTGCGGCGCATAAGATACTTATACCTATTATTTTTATACCTATTATTTATGTGGCAGTAGCCTCTATAGGGGCGCCTGCGGCGCATAAGATACTATGGGTGGGGAGGTGGGTGGGTAACTAACCTCTACACTCTAATGATCGAGGGGCGCCTGTGGCGCATAAGATACTTATACCTATTATGTATGTGGCAGTAGCCTCCATAGGGGCGCCTGCGCTGCATAAGATACTATGGGTGGCGGGATGGGGAGGTGGGTGGGTAACTAACCTCTATACTCTAATGATCGAGGGGCGCGTGCGGCGCATAAGATACTTATACCTAATATTTATGTAGGCAGTAGCCTCTATAGGGGCGCCTACAGCGCATAAGATACTATGGGTGGCGGGATGGGGAGGTGGGTGGGTAACTAACCTCTATACTCTAATGATCGAGGGGCGCGTGCGGCGCATAAAATACTTATACCTATTATTTATGTGGGCAGTAGCCTCTATAGGGGCGCCTGCGGCGCATAAGATACTATGGGTGGCGGGATAGGGTGGCGGGTGGGTAACTAACCTCTATACTCTAATGATTGAGGGGCGCGTGCGGCGCATAAGATACTTATACCTATTATTTATGTGGGCAGTAGCCTCTATAGGGGCGCCTGCGGCGCATAAGATACTATAGGTGGCGGGATGGGGAGGTGGGAGGGTAAATAACCTCTATACTCTAATGATCGAGGGGCGCCTGCGGCGCATAAGATACTTATACCTATTATTTATGTGGGCAGTAGCCTCTATAGGGGCGCCTGCGGCGCATAAGATACTATAGGTGGCGGGATAGGGTGGTGGGTGGGTAACTAACCTCTATACTCTAATGATCGAGGGGCGCCTGCGGCGCATAAGATACTTATACATATTATTTATGTGGGCAGTAGCCTCTATAGTGGCGCCTGTGGCGCATAAGATACTATGGGTGGCGGGATAGGGTGGCGGGTTGTTAACTAACCTCTATACTCTAATGATCGAGGGGCGCCTGCGGCGCATAAGATACTTATACCTATTATTTATAATACACCTTTACTGGTTTTGAACAACCCTCGTCTATTGTATCGTTTTCCAGTGGTGATAACAGGCAACTAAATTAATTATGCTGGTGAGTTGACCATGCGTACGCCCGCGTGACCCATATAATTCACATAAATCATCGTAAAACCCAATTTTCCTGAAATTCAAGATGGCCGTCAAGATCACGTGACTTATAAGGGGCGGAACAGGGTCATATGTCCCCCTGCAGGTATATATACATATGGGTATGGTTATATATATATATATATATATATCTATATTTGGAATTGTACCTATCAGGGAATATTCAAGCAACAAAAGCACAAACTCAACAAAGTGCGCCATTGTATCCCATTTTGCTACAAATAGGTGCCAACTTGCATAAATCCAAGATGGACGCTAAGGTCAGGTGACCTATTTTATGTCCAAAGTGGGTTCATATAGGTTACTCCCGTGTACCTTACTGTTGGACATCGTATAATTGGGTTGAAAATTAGAAAACAAACAACACACCCATTCATACCCACACAAACTGTACATATACCGGCAAATAGCCACTAATCCAAGATGGCCGCCAATGTCACGTGACCTTGGTGGGCATGTCCACGGCGGCATTCGACAGGGTATACCTATGTCTATATACATGTGAAGTTTCAACTAATTATATTAGAAACTGCTTGAGATATAATGTATTACCCATATATACCTGAAATACATGGATATATGTACAGGATGCGTGGCACTGTGGTGGCAGGTGGCAGCGAAAGAGTTAAAACAATGTTTTCAGGGTACCAGACCTCCAGTTTAAACAATGATATACATTCCTCAAAATTGGAAAAGCCATGGCAACATGTGGAATCTATCATGTCACAGCATTAAATTTGCCATGTGTCATTTTTCCTAATTTCTAGGGCTGAACATATAAATTCTAATTAAACACACAATTTGCTTTGTTCTGCACAAAATATGTTGACAACCATGTGCATATATATATGCTACATTAATGCCCTGAATAATCGACTCCTTAACCACAACAGAATTATGGGTAACTTTTCAGGATTTAGTCAGAAATATGGCTTGTTGCCATTCATCGAAAAGCTCTCAGTGACATCTCGAGCTTTCCGATGAATGGCAACAGGCCATATTTCCGACTAAATCCTGAAAAATTTCCCATACTTCTGCTGTGGTTTAGGGATCGATTATTTAGGACATTACTGTACAGCTTGTTACATGCTCTTGTAGTACATGTGTATCTGCCATCTGCTTATATTTCATAGCGTGCCTCCAGATGAATAATAGACCATTCCAATATTTTCTTTTTAGAATTGTTGTGGAAGACCATTTTGTAAAAAAAAGGGTTAATTGTTAAACCTAAAAGAGATTTTAACAAACAAGAAGAGACTGATATGCCAAGACCTCCTGCCAATCAGTCCTGAGAATAAGGTGCCCGTCATTTGCAGTGACGTTATCTCATATAGCAGGCTAGCATCACAAAATTCACCCTCTGGGACCTCATTCTGCTTAGGCCTCTGGAATTTATTTTTTTTATCAAATTTCTGTAGAAACTTATTCAAATAGATTCTATTTCTGTTTTAGTTTATTTTCCCTACATCCCCAAATTGGCAGACAACACATTGCACAATCGAGGTTCCCAATTTGGTGTACATCACGATATTCACCATTTGGGAACTTCAATCTGAGTCTATGTCTCCCATAGCAGATGAGGCCATGCAGAATGAGGTCCCCAGAGGTTGAATTTGGTGATGCTAACCCGCTATTTGGGATAGCGTCACTAAATTCACCCTCTGGGGACCTCATTCTGCAAATGACAGGCACACTAAACTCAGGCTTGCTGCCAATGGGTCAGAGAAAATAATACTGCTAACACCTCATTCACATTGATATGCGACTGATGGATTGACTGAGGCCATCGACACACTGCTGTTCTGCGAGCGGGAGAAGGACCCCCTCAGAACGGAATAACAAGGAATCATGCCAAAACAAGTTATTTCATAAATTTGTACCAAAATAGGCAGAAAACAGCGTCATTAATTGTTTTAAATGAATTACATGCAGTGACTATTGTTGGCGGAATCATTGCTGTAATGTTCATGCCCATTAATTGGTCTCGAATAATGTAGTAAATATTTACATTTGTGCGATTGCCGGTTTAATCGTTGTGTTCATTGACTAATAACAAGACCCTGTGCCTATGTGACTATAAGTCTCCTCACATATATAAGAGAATGCATTGGCCTAACAATTGTTTATCATTTTTATTAAATTTTTCTTACATTCTTTAACAATTTATATATTTTTTATCATTTTTTTCTTACATTCTTTAACAATTATTATAATTTTTTCTTTCATTTTGTAACAATTTTTATAATTTTTTCTTATATTATTTAACCATTTTATAATTTTTATAATTTTTTCTTACATTCTTTATCAATTTTGTAGTCATTTTCTGGAAATTGTTATCCCCCTTGGCCTTGGTTGCTTGCTTCCAGTGCTCTTGTTCATAACACAAATCTGTTCTTTCCTTCAGTGACAGAGTATGAACTGACCCTTGGTATTCTGGAGGTAGATGATCCATCAAACCAAACATACTGGTTTAGGAGGAACATCGTCGATATCACAGACCAGGAACCAAGCTACATGCTCAGTAGATTCATGGGTGTGTATCTATTATTTTGTAACAAAACGGGAGAGAAAAGTGCTGGAGTTGCATTAAAAGTTTGCAGCACCCGAAATCCCAAGACGGTCACCCATCCAAGGACTAATCGAGCTTGACATAGATTAATTTCTGTGATCACCCAAAGTGTCTAACGACTGTGACCAACAGATCTAGACCTCTCGTGCAGAGAAGTCATTGGCCTTCAACATTTACACCACGACTCATACAATTTCATTTAAATATGATAGAAATTGTAATAAAATATTCCGCCAAGTAATTTTTTAGTCAACATAAATTAAATTGAACCAAATTTCTGCAATTGTGATTATAAACCATTCAATGTAAATTTTCTAGTTTCACAGGCCAAAAATTGCAATCCATGCTATTTAATTTATTATTTTTTATTTCTGGGGCACACGCCGATGAAGCATATTCCATCTCTGCATCAGCTATCTCTGGGTTTAATAAAAAAAAAAATATTTAGTTGATGTCCATATTGTTAACCAGTTCGTTGATAGATTCCAGCGGCCAGATGCCAAAGCATGTGTACCGTATTTAGATGCGAGATATACACGAACGAATCACTCTCCATTGTGGAATTTGTCAGAAAATTTGGGTTTACTATCACAAAATACAGGTCAAGTTCGAATTTGGGTTTTGCATGCCATTTTCACCAGATTAATGGCCCTCTGTTGGAATTACCACAGGCATATTTGGCCAAGAAACGAGCATCGGTAGCGCGTGGCAAAATATCTTTTTGTTTAAACATATTTTTATTGTAAAATAATATTACAAGAGGGACCGGGGCACAAGTTTTGACAACTTACATCCACCCCTCTCCCATGTCAAAATGTTAATGGAAGAGGGGCGGATGTAAGTTGTCAAAACTTGTGCCCCGATCCCTCTTGTAATATTATATTACAATAAAAATATGTTTAAACAAAACAATATGTTGCCACACTTTAGCGATGCTCTTAATTGTTTCATGTTCTTCTTGGTAATGCTTGTTTAAAGATACAGTAATGCCCTAAATAATCGACACCTTAACCACAGCAGAATTATGGGTAACTTTTCAGGATTTAGTTGGAAATATGGCTTGTTGCCATTCATCGGAAAGCTCTAAATCCTGAAAAATTATTCATAATTCTGCTGTGGTTAAGGAGTCGATTATTTAGGAGAACTATCACTCTTACAAGTAGGTAATGCACTAAATAATCGACCCCTTAACCACAGCAGAATTATTGGTAACTTTTCAGGATTTAGTCAGAAATACGGCTTGTTGCCATTCATCGGAAAGCTCTCACTGAGAGCTCTCTGATGAATGGCAACAAGTCATATTTCCGACTAAATCCTGAAAATTTACCCATAATTCTGCTGTGGTTAAGGAGTCGATTATGACTATTTCTTTGGCTTCAGGGGTAAAACATATTTGATTTGAGTCACGGATCCCACCCATCAAAGCTCAGAGTTATCAGATATATGAAATCTGTTATTTTTCACGGCCTGGAATATTTGGTGGCCTAACCAATATTTGACGAGCCGACTGACATATACTCTCGATACCAAATTTTGTTGAACAAAATGTTGATATATACATGTAACACGTTATAGAAAATATTATACTAGAGTTGATAGTGGTTAGAATTATTATTTTGGTAATTAATCGATTCTGATAACTAAAGCGTCTTTAGAAGATATTGTTGTTGTTGTTGTTTTAATCTGATGATATGGGGACCATTGAATTGGATTGTTTACCTTTAACAAACTTAAAATTTTCTTTTTCACTTCTACAGAATGTACCGGGGATAAAGAACAGGTAGATGAAGCACTAGGCTACCTCAATGAGCTCAAGGACAAAAAATTGGCTAAGAAGCTGCCAAAAGATAGGATACTGCCATACAATATTCATTGGAATGAAAACAAAGGTAGTGTATGTAGCTAGTAGTTATATCCCCCGTTGTATTTTCTTAACATATTCAGCATACTACAGAAATGAGTGGTATTTGTCAGTTTGTTGTCTAGATGATAGCTTGAATAAATTTGTCATAATTTTATGAAATTTGTTACATGTATGGTCTAGATATAAGAAAGTAGTCTCACTCAAACAGTTTAAAAGTGATCGAATTCCACAATATTTGGTCTGTGGTATCAATTTTCAATGGCAACAAGCCTTATTTCTGACTAAATCCTGAAAAGTTACCCATAATTCTGCTGTGGTTAAGGAGTCGATTATTTAGGGCATTACTGTATTTACTTTATAATTTCAGGGGTTAATCCTGAAGAAGAAGATGAACATCAGCAGTATATCAACAAACTCTGCAAAGATTTTGAAGAGAAGATGAAAAAGATGATTGATGATGGTTTAAAGAATAAGGACATTAAATCTAATAACGACTCCCTTGCTGAGATTGTCCAGCATACCTCCTTCTGCCAGGCTAAATGTGAATCATTCCAGGGAAGAAAAGATATACTCCAGGTACCTTGGTATTATTGTTTTGTTTCATAGATGATGACGATATTCTTCAATCAGATATAAATACTGTCAGCCAATGGTCAACTGAATGGTTACTCTCTTTCAACTCGAATAAAATACGTCATCCATTTTGGCCACACTAACCCCGAAATGACATATCACATCACCTGTCTTTTTTTACCAAACAATACTGAAATCTGACTAAGAGAAAGACCTAGATGTATTTGCTGATAAAACATTAAACTTTGACAAAGATGTAAACGAGGCATCAAATCGGACTTTAGGCATAATGTACAGATGCATTGACATACTGAGAGGAGAACATTGTGGTCCCATTGATAAAGGCATTATTACGACCAGTTTTGGAATACGGGAACCTGTTACGATCAGACAAATCCATAAAACATTTTAAAGCCATAGAAGGTGTACAGCGAAGAGCAACTACAGTAAAGCTTTAAACAATCGACTCCTTAACCACAGCAGAATTATGGGTAACTTTTCAGGATTTAGTCTAAATCCTGAAAAGTTACCCATAATTCTGCTGTGGTTAAGGAGTCGATTATTTAGAGCATTACTGTAGCTAGTACCAAAGGTCCGGAACCTACCATATAGAGAAAGGCTGATTAAACTCAGTTTTATGTCGCTGAAGTATAGGAGACTGAGGGGGATCTTATTGAAACATATAATATTCTCCGTGGTTCCTACAATTTTTAACCTGTTACATCTATGTTCCAGAGGGTATACGATTTGAGAACGAGGGGCCACACTCACAAATTACACCCCAATAGATGAATAAAGACATCCGTTTGCACTTATTTGCCGAAAGAGTGGTGCATCATTGTAACAATTTATCACAGTTCGTGATAGATTCAGAAGACCTAAAACCCTTCAAAGAAAACCTTGATTCGGAACTTTGGCACATCAGATATCAATTCGATGATTAACAATCAAATACCATACATACATTCACTGTGAACAGACAGCTTGCAATGTTATTTCATATTCCTAACTTAATAGGGCTAAAAATCATCACAACTTGTTGCCGACATATTTATATTATGTTATGATATTTTGGAGAACTATCACTCTTACAAGTAGGTAATGCACTATATATATAACCACTGCAGGTGGCCAATGGCTATGGGAGGCCAGATTCACTTTTAATAATTATTTGCGATTAAGCCAGATTAAGCGCAATTATTTGTGCTTAAGCACAGTTATTTGTACTTAAGCACAATTATTTACGCTTAAGCGTAAAAACATTGCGCTTAAGCACAAATATATGTGCTTACGCTCAAATATGTACATTTCACTCCCCATCAATATAGATCTTGACTCAAAAATTAAATAACCTTCCCCATGTTTGAACTTCTAATGTGTAGTGGACTCTGCCAATATCAACATGGTGTGTTAGGTAATGGTTTTTAATTTCCTTATTTGCGCTTGAGGTGCAAATAATTGTGCTTAGCATAAATACTTATGTGTGCTAAGTGTAATTATATTATTTGCGCTTAAGCACAATTATTTGTGCTTAAGCGCAAATAATTGAGCTTATAAAGCACAAATAATTGTGCTTAAGAAAAAATAATTGCTCTTAAGAACAAATAATTATTAAAACTGAACTTGACCTCCCATAAAAGGCCAGTTCTTATAAAAATGATCAGAATAATACCTTATTTGGAGAAACTTTTGACTATCAAATTTGCTTTAATGCGATTCAAAGTTTTTGTAACATGTGAATCAATATTTTGTTTAACAGATATTTGGGGTTAAGTTACCGATAATTGATAGAAAGATCATCATTTTGTGAAAGAATGCACCACTAAAACTGCAATTAAACTCAGGGCATGTGCGATTTCACCAGTAGATCTTTATCACAGGTCCTGGATGAAATATTTATATTTTAGCTGCATATTAAAATATGTATATATCATTCTCAATGCACACCCGATATTGTTTAGATTCATGAACTGTGTAAGTTCCACTTTAGGTAACATTGTGAAAATGCTTTTTTTAACCACTTTTGAAATTCTGGGTACTATGATATTTTATTACTCAGCCACTACTATCATTTGAAGAATGATCCATTAATTCATAGAACACATAAATGTAAACAAACAGACCTTCATTCGTGCCTATAAAATTACCTGTAAACAAACAAGAATGATTTCGTCAACAAGGATCATCACTTTGTTTAATTTATATGAAAGAATGCCATTGTTTTCCTGCAAATTTGATACAAAATTCATTGAAATACCTGGTTGAACAAGTATATTCACTTTGAGATGAAGTAAAGTGTTTCAAATCACTTTAATTATATAATTTTCCCCATCTGAATTTGGGTGTGGGGTTCACAGGATTACACATGTCCACTGTTCACCACTCTTACTATAAATAGTGTTGCCTCATGTTTCTCCTTCAGAGAATAAAAGATTATGTTGTGAACGGAAGCAGTAATGAACCTCTGGTCGTCCACGGTCAATCAGGAAGTGGGAAGACATCAATCATGGCATCTGCTGCTCAGTCAGCCTGGGATTGGTTCCATGGAAAGGGAGTCGTCATTCTCAGGTAGATAACAAAATCATATAATCAGGGAATAATTGCTTTAAAAAATGCATTTATATACGTTTATATTCAGATAAAAAAAATTCACCGCTGTCCAATATGCAGATTCTGATATTGTGACTCAGACAAAAACACAATTTTCAAAGTCATATATAAATTCACTAGAATGCATGAAACTAATCCAAACTGAATTATGTACATTTTGTGGGAATATGAAAGAGACAATTTTACACCTTTTCTTTTAATGCGCAGTCTCAAAGTCAATACTACTTGAATTTCAAGACAGTTTAAAAGATTCTTGTAATATCTCTTCACAATTTACACCAGAATTTGTAATCTTAGGTTTTGGGCAAGACAGCAACTGCAATACAGCAATACTTGATATATGTCCTCTTTTATATAAGAGATATATATATTCATGTAAAATGTAGCCTATTAATCCCTCACTCCAGGGATTCATGGATCGAATCCGGAATTACAAAGCCATATAAACTTATTTCCCTGCCAATCCAGATTCAAAGAAAGAAATTTGTTTTCATGAAAGATGGAATATGATAGAAAATCTTCTTAAACAACCGACACTCTAATTTTGTAGATTTTAAAAAGGCGCTTATGCCTCAAAAGTTAAATCCTAAATGGTAATTATAGAGCAAATATAGTAATTGAATTCTACATCATATATCACAGCCTAGGTGCATGGAAAGTTGTCTGGGAGCCACTCAGTGTGCCTTCTGACCTCCCTCCTGGGATATCACGCAATCAGTTTTAAAGATTTCTGCGAATTGTTTGTGCGTGGGCTAGGATGGGGTTTGGAAGTCTCTTAGAATGGTCCCTGACTACTTTTGCCTAATTACTGTGATCCCAGGCATCCCCCACATGAGACAAACCCAGAAATAACATTTTTAGATTCTACCCACACCAACACTATTTAACAAAGAGAGATATAACTCACCCTGGACTATAAACAAATTGACACATCACTAATTATATAACTTATTTTCATGTACTCGAGATGTTATATATTGAGATCTGAATAAAAATTATTTAAAAAAAAAAGTCCTGTATAGAAGAATAAGGTAACTGTACTTTGATCATCACTACTATTTTTTCTGCTGGTTTACATCAAAGGAAACTCCCTGCAGTTATGACAATGCTGGACATAAACTAAGGCTGTCAAAGGTTAACACGCAATTATATATGAATAATTGGATCAGTTGGGCTTTTTATTATTATTTTTCTCCAAAACTTTATAAGAATTAAGTTAATAAATATATTTATAGATTATAATATATATAATATTAGCTAAAAATTCTAAGCTATTTGATGATGGAGATGCCTGTAAATGCAGTATTTTTATTTATTTGGTTTAATTTCCAGCTTTTGACTACATATATTTCAGATTTATTGGGACAACGCCACACAGCTCATCACTGATTCCACTGTTAAGAAGTATAATTGAGCAGATAGAGCTATGCTATATACCAGGACCACCCCCGAAACCAATACCCACGGTACATAATTTTAACACTTAAGAGATTCTTTGGAACAGAGTTCTTGAATCCATTCTCAATCATGAAAAGTAATTTTCTTATATCATGTTGAAAACTGCTTGAATTTGACCAAAATGTCCTTTGGGAGATTCGGATATATTAAAGAATGCACTGGCACATGATCTTAATGCTGCACCAATGCAGCTCCCATCATTAACCCTTTGAGTGCCAGGGGCCGATCTAATCGGCCCTAAACCTACACAATAAGTCTGTTAAAGAATATAATAAAATATATTAAAATTGTAAAAAAAAAAATAATAAAAAAAAAAATATTGTTAGGCCAATGCATTCTCTTATATATGCGAGGCGACCTATGGTCGACTCGCATATATAAGAGAATGCATTGGCACAGGGTATATGGGTTGATACAAAAATTGACCTGGCACTCAAAGGGTTAAAGGGTTAATTAAGCATGATGTTATTCTGAGTGATCTTAATGCTGCACCAGCACAGCTCCAATCATGAAAGGGTTATAATGAAAGCATGATAGGTTTTGTCAAAAGTTACCATGGAACAAAATAGCAACTTCAACAAAATTCTTACAAACTTCGCAAAGCATGTAACAAATGTAATGTACTTCAAAAAGTAAACAGAGCTTTGCACTAAGCTACATAAAATCTTTTACTTTATCCTATATGCAGTTCTTAATTTGTGTTAAAAAGACAGCTACGTCTAATAATCATTCAACATTATATATATTATAAATTTCAGATTTAAACCAACAGATCTCAGTAACAATCTCACAGATAGATAGAAATTTAAAAACAACATTTTTTAAGTGAGCGTGTAAAGTTTGATGGTAAATGTGTTCTAATAAAATCAATGAAGCACCATGATGTTGCATTAAATAAGGGGTTACACTAATGACCTAAATAATCGACTTCTTAACCACAGCAGAATTATGGGTAACTTTTCAGGATTAAGTCAGAAATATGGCTTGTTGCCATTCATCGGGAAGCTCTCACTGAGAACTTTCCAATGAATGCAACAATCCATATTTCCGACTAAATCCTGAAAAGTTACCCATAATTCTGCTGTGGTTAAGGAGTTGATTATTTAGGACATTACTGTATTTGCCACAATGGAAACCTGTGCACCTGTGTTTGCAATATGTATGCAGAGACTCCAGGCCTCAAAAATGGTGCCGGACAATTGCAGAATTTATGTATAGCCATATGCTCAGTGCATGAGATGATATCCTTAGTTCCATTTGGACACTCACATCTTTTGTTTACATTTATTCTTAAATATATCTACGATAATAATATTATTATGAGCCAACATGTTCTTCAGTGGTTGTATTATATGTACAGTAATGCCCTAAATAATCGACTCCTTAACCACAGCAGAATTATGGGTAATTGTTCAGGATTTAGTATGAAATATGGCCATATTTCTGACTAAATCCTGAACAATTACCCATAATTCTGCTGTGGTAATGGAGTCGATTATTTAGGACATTACTGTTTTGTCATGAATTTTAGTGCCGTTGTTCTTGTTTGTAAATTATTTTACTTGTATTTTCAGAATGAGGAAGACTTGATCTTAAGATTTTTCAAAGCGATTACTCTAGCCAAGAAATTAAAACCTTTAGTTCTCTTCCTGGACTCACTAGATCAATTTGAACCACTGGGTGGTGTACGTCTTCTCAACTGGTTACCGAAGACCCTTCCGAGTCATATACGGATTGTCGTCTCCACGCTTCCTGATGCTACCTATGAGTTTTTCCCGGCATTGAAGGTAATATTCATGCAAGCATTTGTTTCATTTAGCCAAATATCCACTTAATGTTGGGATACTTTTTTGGTGAATATGTGATGACAGAGGCACGTGGTTAGAGGGTTCGTGTTAGGAGGGGGATGTCCAACACGGATTTACCAATTGTTGGAAATTTCCAAAACTAACACCCCCCTATGGTTATAAATTTTCTAATTTTCCATGTAATAGCCATTTCGTTCTACAAATTTGACAGAAAGTCAGAAAATATTTGAATTTCTATCAGTTCTAGTTATAATTTTTAACAAATTTAGTTGATGTAATATTGATCAATTTAAAAAATTTTAATTAGAAAGAATGAACCCCCACAGTATTATGATTATAATATAAATATATCCCATAGGTTGAAATAGTTTGAAAATAATGCGTGAATGCGCTATTTGATATTTTTGTTTATTTCTGGGGCACATTCCAAAAAGAATTCCATCTCTGCATCGACTATCTCTGGATTTATTAATAAAATGAGACACATTTATATACATAGTTTGCAGATGCAATCAAGCATTAACCATTACAGTAATGAAATGGAAATTTGAATCGGGAAATGGGTCTTCAATCTCACCCAGCTCCATGCAGTGTTCAGTCCCCTATGCAGGACATATACCGCTGCCCGCACCTACACGTAATGTGAAGAAATGTCACATTTATTTATTTGAGACTTTTGTATGTTACAATTCATTCTGCATTATTCTGAGAAACTGAACTGTCCATATTCATTTTAAAATTGTCTAGATAAAGCCAGAATGAATTGTAAGTGACAAAACACTTCAATAAAAAATGTTAGATTTAAATAAGAAAATACACATGCCAGCAGCGTTCAGACATAGCATAGCGAGGGGACTGAACTCTGTTTTGCAGCTTGCAATCTCACTTGTATAAAAAACGTACCACAATTATTTCGTACTGATTGAAAATTTTCACTACGAATTTATCGCATAGTGTTTCTTAAGCATGTATGTAGGCCTGATAAATGGGAATATCACCTTGCTTGGCCTATTGGTGTTGCTGATAAACAATGCCAGTAATCTGAATATCTCAAGGATCCGAGGCTGATTGAGTCCAAGCCTGAATTTAGTGTGTGACATTTGCAGAATGAGGTCTCCAGAGGGTGAATTTAGTGATGCTACCCCACACAGCAGGCTAGCCTTACTAAATTCACCCTCTGGGGACCTGCATTCTGCTTAGGCCTAAGCAGAATTAGTTCTACAGAGGGTGAATTTGGTGATGCTAGCCCGCTATGGGGGATTGTGTCACTAAATTCACCTTCTAGGGATCTCATTCTGCAATTGTCAGACACATTAAATTCAGACTTGATTGAGTCACTTTGTTTCAGGTGAGAATGAAAAATGATGATTCATTGATAGCGGTGCCTCAACTTGCATCCAATGATGTAACATCCATTCTCCAAAGTTGGCTACAAGCAATCAAAAGAACATTAAAAGATGACCAAATTCAGATAGTTGAACAAAGCTTTCACAAAAGTCCGATACCACTCTATTTGAAGTTGTCATTTGATGAGGCCAGCAAATGGTCATCCTTTACACCTCTCGATGAGACCAGACTGGAAACGACAGTCAAGTCAATCATCCATGCTTTGTTTGCTCGGGTTGAGAAGCTACATGGGACGGTGCTGGTATCACGGGCACTCGGATATCTCGCTGTGTGTGAGTGTTTCTCTGTGTACTATCTTGCTAACTGTTGTACAAATCTTCCATAAGTTTACTTTTCTTTCTTTCCACCACTTGGAGCCAACAAACTTTTTTTATATCTTGTGCACAGTCCCCAAAATATGATGCTGGACATTTGCAGAGTGAGGTTCCCAGAGGATGAATTTAGTTACGCTATCCCGCACAGTGGGCAAGCATCACCAAATTCACCCTCTGGGGACCTCATTCTGCATGGCCTCATCTGCTATGGTAGACCTCCTTATATCTGATTTATGGAGACAAGGACTCAGTATTAGTGTTCATTAAATTTCCAGCTAGTGAAGATCGATGGTGATGTGCTCCCATTCGGCACCTCGATTTTGCATTGTGTCATCTGCCAATTTAGGGATATAGAGAAAAATTTAAACTAAAAAAGAAAAAGAAACTTTCTATAGAAGTTTCTAAAGAAACTAAAAAACTTGCTAATTTGATAATAAAGATACCTTCCAGATAAGATGAAGCCTAAGCAAAGTGAGATCCCCACAGGCTGAATTTATTGATGCTAGCTCGGTGTGCAGAGTAGCATCACAATATTCGTGCTGGGGACATAATCTCGGTGGATGTCATAAAAACATAAAACAGCAATCATATGCTAATCCCTCAATTGTAATCTATACTAATCCCTGTACTCCCTCAACTTGATTAATATTGTACTGTATGGGACCCATTTCGTCGATAAAAAAATACAAATGGTGAGCAGCCAATTTCATAGACCGTGAGTATTCGCATGATCGGGGGACAGTAACCACACTTTTAGCTGAGCTAGAATTATCACCTCTATACAGAAGTCGGCAGCTAAAAAGACTTCTCATGTTCCACAAAGCAATTTTAAAGCACGAAAAGACAGAAATAAAGATACCTAACTACATAATTCAACAGTCAAGGGAAAACAGAGAGCACCATCCAGAAAGCACATTACCAACTGGAGCAACCAGGCCAGTGTTTTGAGAATCATGGTTAAATATAAACAATTATGAAAGCTATTTGTATGTAGATTGGTAAGCAATCAGCTGGTTCATCTTGACATAATTTCCAAATGGCCCACAGAGTGAGTGAACAGGTGTCACACGAAGGAGATATATTAACCCTTTCTATACTAAATGCTCATTGATGAGTAGTTCCCTGAGGAAATGTTCAGATGATAAGTTCAACAAACGACCATAGGTAGTTTGTTCAACTTATTATGTTTGTGATTTCTATTATTTTCGGTGGCCATCAGACCTGTTACCTTCAAAAAATATTTTCCGGGAGATTGGTCACTCGTTTCCGTGAGATTGGGGTCACCGTCCGGGAGATTTTTTACATTGGACTCCTTTTGCATTTTTTAATTTCAATAAAGAAAAAATTCAACAAAATTTCTTATTATCTATCACACAGAAACATGCAAGTTTGATAACAATTAACAAAGTATTCTTCAGGAAAACAGTTATTGTGCAGTTATACATTTTATTGTCTGAATTTGTCTCATTTATAGAGAAAACATTGCAGGCCACGACGTATCAACAACGATAAACTACTTTCGGTTTCATTTACATCTCACGAGATTTCAACTGTCATGTTAAAAAGTACAATTCAGGAACGGACTTGTAAAGTTTAAAATCTAGAACGCATGTTTCTTTTGATTTTTATCATACCATTTCAAGAGACCACGAGTGCTTCAACTTTGAATCATATCGTCGGCATTTTGCCTGTCTTTCCGCAGAATCAGACATTTAAAAAATATAATGTATTGTCGCCAATTTACTGAGACATATATAATTATAAATGACCATATATGAAAACAGTCTGGCATAGTTAATATTAGTTTTATAACGTGAGGTTCATTCATCCTTTGTTTGTTAAAACATGTGGGTGACAAACCATTTATTGCCATACTAATTACCCGCGGCACATTCAAATGGCAGCTACTCCAAGCTATCGTGTAACAGCAGTGTCTGCACCGGATGCTAAACAATCACACCCGGGCAGGTAGTCTCGCATATTCTCGCTTACCGCGTTATAATACAATGAAAACGAAAGTAACTTTTTATTATTTTTTGGTTTGATCAGATTGTTTCAAACCGTGAGATTAGGAGGTGTCGCCGTGACACCGTGAGATGCATGGTGAAAGCGGGAGTCTCACGGCGAATCCGTGAGAAGTAACAGGTCTGGTGGCCATGTTTGACGCCATCTTGAATACTGAATTTTCAATAATGGGATTTATCCCCATTTAATTACACTAAAATCGCTTCTTTACAATTTTTTCTGTATCTAACCCTCCAATAACTATAATAAGAGGAATATTGAGCATCCGGGCCTAAAACTCAAGCTGCACTTGTATTTCACATACAAGTGCTGTAATTTTTATATGGACAAAATAATGAATAATTTCACATCCTATCCATAATTTTGTTTTTATTAAAAACATTTATACTGCTAGTCAATTAAAGTATTACAAGTTAAAACAGTACAGTTTCCATTTATCCACTTATAGTTCTTTATACATCAATGTCTTAAATACTTGACCCCTAAACCACAGCAGAATCGTGGGTAATTTTTTCAGGATTTAGACGGAAAATGGCTTGTTGCCATTCATCGGAAAGCTCTCAAAAAGATTTCCGATGAATGGCAACAAGCCATATTTCGGACTAAATCCTGAAAAATTTCCCATAATTCTGCTGTGGTTAAAGGGTCATATATTTCGGGCATTACTGTACATCATTTGTTTATTTCTCTAGCAAGTTGGTTATAAAGTCTTATTTTATTTCTTTTGTAGCACGGAGTGGTTTGTCGTCTGCTGAGCTGGAAGATATCCTGTCATGTGATGAGGATGTTCTTAATGATGTGTATATGTACTGGACGCCACCTATCAGGAGGCTACCCCCACTAATACTGATCCGGATTAAAACTGATCTCGAGAACTACCTTGGTATGTATACCCTGGACAAAAATTAATCCTATTTGTTATCAGGCCTCAAAATATGGTGCTGGACATTTGCAAAATGAGGTCCCCAGAGGGTGAATTCAGTGAGGGAACCCTGTACAGCAGGATAGCATTACTAAATTCACCCTCTGGGGACCTCATTCTACATGGCCTCATCTGCTATGGGAGAGACAGAGACACAGATTTAAGTTTCCAGATGGTGAAGTCCACCCATTGGGCACCGTGATTATGCAATGTGTCATCTGTCAATATATATATAGAGATATAGAAAAACTAAGCTGAAAAGAAACTTTCTAAAGAAACTAAAAAACTTGTTAATTTAATAATAAAGATGAGGCCTAAGCAGAATGAGGCCCCCAGAGGGTGAATATAGTGAAGCTGACTGGGGTAGCGTCTCTAAGTTTACCCTCTGAGGACCTCATTCTGAAAATGTCCAGCACCATATTTTGAGGCTTTTTATTATCCAGGATATGAGTTTAGTTCCCCATATATACAAATCTCTGAAAATGAAGTTGTAGAATAGAATAATCTCCCCTGATTTTCCCTTGAATAGATGGGATCATGTGCACCTGCGATTATGACGTCTGTCAGACTTTTTGGTGGAGTTATCCCCCTTTTTCGACAGAAATCTTTTGCAACATGTATAGTTTTGTCCGAGCTTTTATTCCTATATTTTTAGGTGAATTTTTTAAAACCAAATATTACAGTAATGCCCTAATTTTTAATCGACTCCTTGGTGAGAGCTTTCCGATGAATGGCAACAAGCCATATTTCCGACTAAATCCTGAAAAGTTACCCATAATTCTGCTGTGGTTAAGCAGTCGATTAATTAGGGCATTACTGTATGCCCCACCTGGCGATGCTCTTGTTTGCATTTATAATGGGGATGTTGTGTTTGCGCACCAATCTCGGATCGTGTATAGGTAACAGGCGGGCATACATAACTGTGATGTCACACAAAATTTACAGTATATACCATGAAGGTGAAATTTTTGGCGACACCAATTTTTCGAGAAAAAATCACGTAACTTCTGGCAGTGCATGGCTGCACAAAAGCTTGAAATCATCAATGAACCAATGCAACAAAAAGAAAAAATTGCTAATTCACAACTTTCGATATGTGATCATTAAAAATTGAAGTTTTTATAAATAGTTATTATAAATATTTATCATAGCCTTATCAAATTATGCAATTGTTATGGGACTTGGATCATTGTGATCACAATAGGGGTGGCTTTCTGATAGTGTTTTGTTATGTTCATCAGGATAGCAAGGTTTTTGGTTTGTTACATCTACCAATTTAATTTTCTGAAGTAGATCCGAAATGTTCCACTGCTTCACTGTTGATACACTCAATATAACGATTTTATTCGAGATTCGATTCGATTTTGATTTCTCTCACACGATTAGATTCAAAATGAAATCCCTGATTTGCAGGGCCCTACTATCAGCGTCTTAACAGTATGTTCACAATTGACGATTGTGAACAATATCATCTATTTTTGGTCAAGTTCTGCAGCAAAGTTTGACATATTGTTCAATGAACTATGGTGGGCATCATTATGTTCATTTGTATCCTTTCATGTCCATGTGACAATGTAAAGTGCAATAATTTTATCTGATTTGTTTTACCAAATTTGGTTTACTGCTTCTACAAATGAGTATCTTTGTTTTTTTCTAAAGTTGAGAGAGAAGCAGACGGTGTTCGAGTGTTTAATTGGTATCACAGACAGTTCCATGAGACAGCATATGAACGCTATGTGAGTGACTCAGATACCAATGATGCACAACAACTACACAAAGGTCTGGCTGATTTCTTCAGTGGCTGCTGGGCAGATGGTGAGAAATTACTTGAATTTATTTTCCTCAAAAATGGTAACTATAGTGCCAATAATAATAATAATAATAATAATAATCCCTCCATTTATATATCAAATTGAACAGTTACTTTGGTTTTCACCATTAGTCAGTTATAATTTCAATACATTTTGCATCATACGTACAGCATCACATGCCAAAAATTCACAAAAGCTTGTCAAAACAGGTAATCACAAATGAAAGAGATTTATGGGAGGACGTTTTAACATTTATTAATAATTGGACTTTAGCATGATACATTTACGCGTAAGCCAACTCAGTCGCGCTTAAGCGGAATTACTTACATCTCTACACAATTGTGCAATAGCTATAACCAGTTTCACTCCTCAAAGATCAGATGAGGTTCATAATCAGGTTGGGCTGGTTGTTTTATGTTTTCCAAAAGAATCGCACCGGATAGTCATCCTGCAGACTATTTCATAAGAATTAAAGGGAGTTTGTTTATGGTGATAAATAATTGCACTTACAATTCAATTGCACTTAAATTACAGAGTTTTCAATTGCGCTCAAGCACAATTGCTGCTCACATAATGTTAAATGAATTTTGCTTAAGCACAATTCGATTACATTTGTGTACAACTAATTGCACTTAAGCGCAAATCAATTGCAATTAAGTCCTATTATTTAACAAATGTGAAAACGGCCTCCCATAGAATTTGAGCCACTTCAACGCATACTCAACATAACTCATGAAGGAGATTGCCAAGTAGTAAGTTTTCAAATTTGATTCGTTCAACAAAGCTACATTAATGCTCTAAGTAATCGACTTCTTAACCACAGCAGAATTATGGGTAACTTTTCAGGATTTAGTCGGAATATGGCTTGTTGCCATTCATCGGAAAGCTCTCGGGGAGAGTTTTTCTGATGAATGGCAACAAGCCATATTTCCGACTAAATCCTGAAAAGTTATCCATAATTCTGCTGTGGTTAAGAAGTCGATTACTTAGAGCATTACTGTATGTCTCTTCAGACCATTTAAATGATGATTGGTAGAAAAGAAGCTGTATTTCACACCCATTGTGGCACATGTGGAATTACAGCCATTGAAATAAATATTGTTGTATTACAAACGTTGAATTCCAACGTGTGTACTGTATGATAAATCAATTATCTATTCTCATTGTTGTCAAGGGCGATGACTATATACAATCAATGATCTTTTTAACCAGAGTTATGGCCCTTTGTTGGAATTAACGTGGGCGTAATTTGCCACGCCCTAGCAATGCTCTTGTTTTATGTTGCAACGCATCACGTGTTTTACAAATGTTTGAACATATTTACCAATTACGGTAATGAATCAGAAATCTGAACTGGGAAACAGGTCTGTTTGATCTCAAATGTTACAAACGTACTGCAATTATTTAGTACCGATTAAAACTTTCCCAGACTGAACACGAATTCAGGTTTTCAGGACCATACTTACGGGTCTGAATAACATGAAATTGATTTCAGGTGGCCCTAGTGACTACTTGTTTACCGTATATGTTCAAGCCTGCCATTCACGCTGTAACATATAGTCTATATAACACTTTTGGTTTCAAATTAATTTCTGATATCCCACCAAGTTGTATTGTGAATCAGGGTTTCCCCTAGGCTGGTGGAGGGTCTGTAAAACGGTGTTCAAAAAAATAAAGCAAATGTAAATCAATATAAAAATAGTTGTTTTGTATAGGTCTGGTCGTGTTTTTGAAATCCGATCACGGCCACTAATGTCACAAACTGCAATATATCATACATTGGAAAGCGACTGTCTGTGTTTTACCTTTGACAATTTAAATTTTGTCCGAAACAAATTCAAAGAGTCATTCATTAAAATGAGGGAAAAGATAAATGCAAAAGTATCAGGGATCGGGGTACAATGGAAATACAAACTTATCTTTCCGTATCAAAACTGTGGTTTTGGCAAGAAAGACCATGTGGCCATCAGGTGGAGGAAAAAACCATGGCATGTGCCGGACAGGGTTGAACATGAATATGAGATATTTTTGAGCTATCGTCTTGTATGAACTGTACGATAAATCAATCATCTATTAATCCATCCATATATTTCTGTCAGAAAATTATGAATTTAAATGGGAATGTATAATCATGTGCCATGAATATTAACTTTTATAAAATACCGGTAGTCCCGTTGAAAATTTCATAAATAGTAATTCCTTGTTCAGGATTAGATTGATCTGATATTACCATGGCATATCATATTGTGACCAGGGTTATCTTGTTCATAGACGATAAATTCAGTGAAATGTCTTAATATTTATGGTAATAGCACCACGCGTTAAGTAGTGTGATTTTCAAATAAACAGCGCCGTGGTAATTTTATTGCCCAATACAACCACCCAGAATTATTCTCTGGTGCAAGGAAATAGGTTTTTTTTCTCTGGACATGGAATTTCAAAATCTGCTACGACGGGCCAAAACCATGGTTGGCTCATCCTATCCTAGGCCCAATGAACCCTACATTTCAACCCTAGTGAAAACCATGTACATCATGTTGGATAACTTTCATCATTATTTAATTAATATCTATATTGACAGGAAAATCAAAGCCTTACACTAACAAGGATGGAGTTGAGTGTACAGCAGACCGCCATGTATCAGCACAGCCAATAAAGTATGGTCAGCATTACAATACTAGGAAGCTAAACAACCTTCCGATGCACAGGGTACAGTCACATGACTGGGATAACCTCAAGCACGAATGTCTCCTCAACTTTGAGTTCCTCTATGCGAAGATGAAAGCAACAAATCTCAGGTATTTAACCCATTCTTTAGCTCTCCTGTACAGTAATGCCCAAAGTATAAGACCCTATAACCACAGCAGAATTATGGGAAATTTTTCAGGATTTAATCGGAAATATGGCTTGCTGCCATTCATCGGAAAGCTCTCACCGAGAGCATGCCATATTTCAGACTAAATCCTGAAAAATTCACCATAATACTACTGTGATTTAGGGGTCGATTATTTAGGACAAAACTGTAGTTAAATGAAATTTCCCAAAATTCTGCTGTGGTTTAGGGGTCGATTATTTAGGACATTACTGTAGTTAAATGAAATTTCCCATAATTCTGCTGTGATTTAGGGGTAGATTATTTAGGACATTACGGTAGTTAAATGAAATTTCCCATAATTCGGCTGTGGTTTAGGGATTGATTATTTAGGACATTACTGTAGTTAAATAAGTATACATTGGAAGGGTATATTATTCATTTAGAGGTATGTTTAGGAAATATGACCTTCCGCAGATGGCATTTAACTCTTCCATGACTGGAGCTTCCTGAAATTTTTGCGAAAACTCTGTGCCAATGCATACCCTTATATATGTGAGTCTTCCATAGGGAGCCTCGCATATATAAGAGAATGTACTGGCCTAACAATATTTACCTTGACCTGTAAGCCCGTGTTTTCTCTTATATACACCAGGCTCCCTATGGGAGACTCGCTATATAAGAGAATGCACTGGCACAGGATATTTAATGCTGCACCATCGCAGCTCCCATCGTTAAAGGGTTAATACAACCACAGCATGCATGATTCCTTTACATTGGTGGGTAATTTTTAGATAATACTAATAAGTTCAGCAAATGCCCTATATCTGTTTGTTGACCATATTACCTGAACAGTTCCTAAGGGAACTACACATTAAAAGGGGACTGTACCCTAAATCCGGTCATTTTTCGGACCATCTCCTTTTCTACTCAACAGAATATATGCAACAAATGAACGAATTTGAGTCAGAGTTGAGTGAAAAATGTGCTCAATAAACAATGCAAACAACATGGTAATTATAATAAAAATTAATTCAGCCATTTATTCATTTTCATTATAATTACCATGTTGTTTGCATCGTTCATAGAGCACACAAGTGTATTTTGCACTAATCCATGGCTCAAATTCATTCATTTGTTTCATATATTTTGTTGAGTATAAAATGATATGGTCCCATAAATGGCTGGATTTAGTGTACAGTCCCCCTTTAATAATTATTTAGTAAAGAAGGGGTTAATATATTTGTTGAATCCTGTTGAAGTCGGAATATCTAATGCATTTATTCCAATGTTTAGCCAGGTCTTAGAACATTTGTCTAATTTTCAAGAAACAGCATCATGCACAATATATGCAATGCCATTTTTCGGTTAGACTAAATTAAAATATTCCAATTCCAAATATATCTACATATGCAAAGTTTTTCACCCTGGAACCTGCTGCCTGCTATCACCGAAACACATTACGATTGTTCTTGTTGTCAAATGATGAGCTGCAAAGAAATTTAAATTATTACATGTGCAAATTTCAGGCAAGTGCTGAATGACTTTGATCTTGCACTTAAGACAATGCCATCAGAAGACAAGAAGCTTGGAATTATCCGTCAGGCGCTGAGACTCTCGGAATTTCCACTTCACATTGATCCTGATCAACTACCATCACAACTTCTGAACCGTTTAAAGGTTGACACTGAAGTAAGCATTAGTAAGCAACATGAGTTTGAAGCAGGGTTGCCAATAGGTACTGTTACCGGTACCGGAACCGGCGGTAATCAGGAATTAAATCGGTACTGGTTCTGTGTCGAGTACCGATGGTTCTCGGTACTTATTGTTGATTTATATTAATATATCTCTCAAGGAATATAAAGGTTTTATTAAGCAACTCAACATAACACCAAACACAACTGTGATGGGTTAATGTGATATCGTCAGCACATTCAAACATCAAAGGCACAGTATGCCGTAATATGACAAATTGTCATGAAATTGACAGAATGCATGCATTGTGTGGGCGCTGATGATAACTGTATTTCTTTGATGCGGCCGGAATTTGTGATATAAAGTTAATGTCACAGACACAGAGTGTATTTGACTATTTTCTCTCAAAATCTATTCCAAATATTCTAACTAGCCAACTACAACTAGGCTTTATACTGGAAATGACTTTTGTTTCATTGGGTGACATCATTTATGAAATTACAACATGCGAGATTGCGAGTAATATGGCCGATTAGTGAGTTCTCTAATTAATCACCACACAAATAATATGGTGTACCGTACGTGTATCCATACAAGCCTACAATGTTAGCCGGTCCAGTAGTCAAACATACATGTCTACATTAGTTCCACTCTGTATTCCGTCTTTTAAAAATTCCTCCCTTTGCGACTTGCCGAAAACCGCGCAGACAACAATTTTGGTCGTAAATGTCATTGCGATCTTTATTTCCGTTGTTTGACTAAACCTCGAACTTAATGAATAATTGATGATGGAACCCCACAAAACCAAAGTTATTTGCAGTATAAAAGTCCACTCAATGAGTACCGATACTGATCCGGTTTGCGGTACTGAACATCAGTACGGAACTGGTACCGAAAGTTGCGGTACCGTCGGTACTTTGGTTTGAAGCCTGCTGACATTGTTGTACGTCAATCAAAACAGTAAATGGTGCCTTATTTCGAAACATGATTATTAAAGAGCTGTTGCGAGCTGGGGATTCCTTGGTCATCTCTGAAATCAATTTAAGTACCGGAGTCTTTAAAATTAGACTGACTGTTGACTGTATTGAAACCTTGGTCTAGTTTTAACAAAACTGCATATATGCCTATTGAGAAACTAAAAAACAGGTAGTTTAAAGCATGCAATCCAGAGGATGTATATCAAATTTACATCAAATAATTATTATTTACATCATGTCTTATGTAAAATATCACGAATAGTGCATGATTTAAAATTTTCACTCTTGGCATGTTTTTATTATTTATATTGTTTTACCAGATCATGGATGATGACTTTCTTCAACAATGTGAGGATTGCAGATTTCCATATATGGAAGCGAGTAACCAGATACAGTTGACGGCAGGTGGACAGCTGATTCATTGTTTGAGTGGGCATACAAAATCAATTGATTGCTTGGCGCTAACATCGGATGGAAAAACAGCTGTGACAGGTACAGTAATGCCCTAAGTAATCAGCTCTTTAACCACAGCAGAATTATGGATTTAGTCGGAAATATGGCTTGTTGCCATTCATCGGAAAGCTCTCCCCGAGAGCTTTCCGATCAATGGCAACAAGCCATATTTCCGACTAAATCCTGAAAAGTTACCCACAATTATGCTGTGGTTATGGAGTCGATTACTTAGGGCATTACTGTATTGCCTATGTTTATTGAACGTATGACACTTGCCAAAATTTTTGTCATTTTGGCAAGCGAGTTCTTTATAAGCAAAACAAATAAAAGCAACAATCCTGGTTTCCTAAATATGCGATTATATATATATGAACAATTTTATCATTATGTATGATGCCTTTAAACTGTACTTATAATAAGGGGTACTGTACACTAAATCTGGCCATTTTGGGACCATTTATGTTTATA
This sequence comes from Siphonodentalium dalli, assembly GCA_032622095.1. NCBI lineage: Eukaryota > Metazoa > Mollusca > Scaphopoda > Gadilida > Siphonodentaliidae > Siphonodentalium > Siphonodentalium dalli. Next base: position 202,496,259 of record CP136061.1, on the reverse strand, counting down.
CTCAAATATATATGCAACAAATAAGTGAATTTGAGCCAGGGTTTTAGTGCAACATACATTTGTGTGCTCTATGAACGATGCAAAAAACATGGTCATTATAACGAAAATGAGTTTATGACTCGGGGTCAGTAATTAATTTTCATGATAAATACCATGTTTTTTACATCTTTCATAGAGCACACAAGTGTATTTTGCACTCATCCATGGCACAAATTAATTTATTTGTTGCAATTATTATATTCTGTTGGGTATAATATGAGATGGCCCCATAAATGGTAGGATTTAGTGTAGAGTCCCCCTTTAAGAATGTTCACACATATCTGTCTCTTTAATGTTTGGTGGATCGTCGGAAGTTGCTCATGCACTTCCATAAAACTTAAATATGACGGAATATCCCTTAAATGGCTGGATTTAGTGTACATTCCCCATTTAAGATTCCAAGATTATTACTTATAATTACATTTCAGACTCTCAGTGAAAAAATGTGACCTGCAAAATGCATTTGAGTTGAAAATATCCTTAAATATTGGGAACTTTATAGTGACGTTGCTGTGATGTTGCGCGTTGTTATTACAAAATTACTACTCTCAACATTCAGTATATTCCACTCTAGTGCCATTACTTCTATCCTATTTAAAGTAATGCCCTAAGTAATCGACTCCTTAACCACATCAGAATTATGGGTAACTTTTCAGGATTTAGTTGGGAATATGGCTTGTTGCCATTCATCTGAAATCTAGGGGAGAGCTTTCCGATGAATGGCAACAAGCCATATTTCTGACTAAATCCTGAAAAGTTACCCATAATTCTGCTGTGGTTAAGGAGTCGATTACGTAGGACATTACTGTACCATGAATGGCAAAATATGATAGCAAATTAAGTGGGTGTAATTACCTATTGAGTCCATACCAACAATGTCACGAAAGCCCCCGCAGTTTATTAGTCGAGTCTGAGTTTAAGGTGCCTGTCATTTGCAGAATAAAGATAAGGAAAGAAAGTCGGAAATCAATCAAAGTCTTAATGCTAATTATATTTCAGGTAGTGAAGACCAGACAATAAAAACTTGGAATATAGTTGAAGGACGCATGCTGATCTCCATAGATCTCCAAGAGAATGTTGATAACATATTTCTGTGCTGCGGAGAGACACTCATTTGCACGTACATCCACAATAACGGTTTCTATGCCTATCATATCAAAACTGGGCAACTGGTGTGGAAGCAGCTAATAAGCTGCAATAATAGTTCAATATTAGTTCCGCCCAAAAAAGATGCATTCGCTTACCTGTTTGATGGAAATCCTGCGAGTGTTCATATATTTAATATAGAGAAAAAGGAGAAGGTTTCAACATGCAAAATTCCCAAATCTATTGCATCGTCAAAGGTTGGAACAATTGGTGCAATGTCGAAACCATCAGGTAGGTCCATCAATATATATAGAATATGTAGCTAGTGTTGTCGCTTAAACTCTTTATGTCCATGAGGGGGATTTGAGCATCTATTAGGTGAGGCTCTGCCGAGTCCAATAGATGCCAAATCCCCCGAGCGGACATAAACAGTTTAAGCGACAACATTAGCTACATATTTTATTTTCCATCACACAAAAACTTGCCTTTTGTGAAGTAAATCTGTCATTTTCCTCAGTTTTACATTCGTCGCCCTTTAATACATTTATTAGGTCAAGGAAACTAATTAGCATTCATGACGTGGAAAAACCGGAGTGCAGCTTAGAGCGAAATTGTTTGTTGGGTTATTTTAATAGTTATTCTAAGCTGGACTTTTTAGAGCGTTTTAGAGCGAAAACACATATCCGATTATGAATTTTGTATCAATTGCGGTGAACTATGGATTATAAAAAGGTCCTAAAATCACAATGACGTCATTCACATCGGTTGACGTCCCTAGTTACCTGCACAATTTGCATATACAATTACGTCATGAAAGTAGTACTAACCTAATAAAGCTATGTTGACCTAATAAACTACATTGACGTAATAAACGTAACGTTTATTAGGCAGGCTTTATGTAGGCAATAGAGGTAGTGAGCAGTGGATAAATACCCCACTTTTGAAGAAGTTTGATGTATTGGCTTTCTTTATTTGTTTTTTGTTTGTTTGTGAAGGTACCTCAGACTGAGAAAGAGATAATCATCATGACTAAATTCGCACTAAACTGAAGTTGGTATAATCACCAGGTGGCACTTCTTGAATTCAACTGTTATAGTTGAATAGAGCTATATACAAAACTCAGATTTTCTGTGATTGTACGATAATTATTGGATGGCGCATTTCAATGCACAGCTATACTTTGAAGCAGGGACCAGCCTAGAGGTTTCACATTGGTTGAAGTCACTGTGATGCTAGCCTGCTATGTGGGATAGCGTCACTACACTAAATTCACCCTCTGGGGACCTCATTCTGCAAATGACAGGCACACTAAGCTCAGGCTCGGGGGACATTTTGGTCAGCGATCATCTATTGTTCATTAACCATATCTTTATTAAAGTTTTCTCCCAGTCAATTATAAAAGTATACATTGGAATTAATCAAGCCTTGAAATAGGGTGTCTGTCATTTGCAGAATGAGGTCCCCAGTGGGTGAATTTAGTGATGCTACCCCGCATAGCGGGCTAGCATTACCAAATTCACCTTCTGGGAATCTCATTCTGCTGAGGTGTAAGCAGAATGAGGTCCCCAGAGGGTGAATTTGGTGATGCTAGCCCACTATGCGGGGGTAGCATCACTAAATTCACCCTCTGGGAACCTCATTCTGCAAATGACAGACACCCTGTTTCAAGGCTTGGAATTAATGGTCTATTTTTCATATGGAGAGATGCAAGTCTGATTTTAGTGTGCCTGTCATTTGCAGAATGAGGTCCCCAGACGGTGAATTTAGTGACGCTATCCCGCAAAGCTAGTGTCACTAAATACACCCTCTACTAACCTCATTTTGTATGGCCTCATCTGCCATGGGAGACATACTCAGATTGAAGTTCCCAAATGGTGAATATTGTGATGTACACCCATTGGGAACCTCAATTATGCAATGTGTGTCTGCCAATTTGGGGATTCCGGTATAGAGAAACTAAACTAAACAAGGAATAGAATCTATGTGAAGAAGTTTCTATAGAAATATGATAATAAAGAAACTTTCCAGAGAAGATGAGGCCTAAGCAGAATGAGGTCCCCAGTGGGTGAATTTAGTGATCCTAGCCCACTATGCGGGATAGCATCACTAAATTCGCCCTCTGGGGACCTCATTCTGCAAATGACAGGCACACTAAACTCAGGCTTGGAGATATGTTAACCCTTTACCCAACAAACCGGCCAAAACCGGCCAAATAAAGCTTCAACAGCCTAAAATATCTTCGGTCTGTCTCAATAGAACCATACAAATATGGATATCATTGGAACCGGCTCCTTGACCACATTGTGATAGTTACAGTTAGCCCTGTGCCAATGCATTCTCTTATATATGCGAGTCGACCATAGGTTGCCTCGCATATATAAGAGAATGCATTGGCCTAAAAAAAATCTTTTTTTAACACTTTTTACCATTTTTTCTTACATTCTTTAACAAGTTTATAATTTTTAATGTGTTAAGCCAATGCATTCTCTTATATATGCGAGGCGACCTATGGTCGACTCGCATATATAAGAGAATGCATTGGCACAGGGCCCTTCTGTTGGGTAAAGGGTTAAGGAAATATAAGCAGATGATAGATGTAACACATGTGCAGCATGATTCCTATACATTGGTCAGAAATTTTCATGCCATTTGTTGAACTTTTATAATTTTCTATGTGAACATTTCATAAGGGAATTACTTGTCAATGAGTATTTACTAAAGCAAGAGTTTAACTCTTTAATGACTAGTGGGACAATGCGTTCTCTTACTGTATATGTGCGAGTCCCATAGGGCGCCTCATATATATAAGAGAATGCATTGGTCTAACAATTTTTACCTTGATCTTGTAAGCCAGAGCATTCTCTTATATATGCCAGGCTCCAAATAGGAGACTCGCATATATAAGAGAATGCACTGGCATAGGATATATAATGCTGTACCAGCGCAATTCTGTCATGAAAGGGTTACTTGCACTACAGCAATGAAATGTATACTATTTTCAGGGATTAAGAATTACATATGCCTCACCAACGATGAAGAGACTCACGTGATTGTCTTCAGCACAAAAAAACAGGAATTCACAAAATGTGCACGCGTGTTCGCACCAGCAGCATCAGAAGATGATTGTGAGGATACTATAGATGCCTTGGTTGTCACCCGAGATGAGAAATTTGTCATCGTCTCCTCAATATCTAACAATGATCTAATTTTTCTACAAATTGACTCTTTGGAGAAAATCAAGACCATCAAAGGTATAGATGAAGAAATTATTATTGTTTATTTTAACCCTCTCTATACTAAATGGATTCTCCCATTCAGTCATAAAAGTATACATTGGAATGGTCTATTATTCATTTGGATGGTGTTTCACATATTTCAATCTCAATTTACAGGTAATGAAAAACACTGTGTACAGTTATACCACATGACATTGGATGGAACATTGTACTACCCCTATAATGAATTTGTTGTTGTTTGGAATTTGGAGACAGAAACAAGAGAAGAAATTATAGAGCACCATGGAACACCAAGTATTAGTAATTGCAGAACAGTTAACAAGGATGTCTATGTTACGATCACTGGTGACTGTGTACTACGTGTATGGAACAGACAACTTCCTGTTGGGACCAAACGAGAAGCAGGATCTGGATTACAGGACTTTAAACAGATAAAGTAAGGATCTTAGTTCAAGTAAATTTCCTGTTTCTCAAGCCCATGCGCATGGTCCTTAAACCCCAAGGGTCGTATTCACCGAGTGGGTTTATTTTATAAACCAGGTAGTTTATTTGGTAGCGGCTGACCGCACAAGGTGTCTTCGTTAACAACTCACGCTATCGATGATGTGATTGACCCAATCTGTCAGATTCAGGGGCGCCGGAAGCATCCAAGGGCAGGGGGAGCAGAGCCTACAAAAAGGGCACTTTTCCGCAAAAAAGGGCATTTTCTCTGCAAACTCGGGAAAATAACCATAAATTAATTGTGGCAAAAATCCCTATTTTAATGGTATTTGTCGGTTTTTATCGCCGTTTTGTGATAAAATTGACAAAAAAATAATATTCCTTGTGAAATTGGTGGTATTTGGACCAAAAAAGTCACATTTTGCTATAAAAACACGAGATTAAACACACAAAAAGCATTTTCTGTCTCCAGAAAAAGGGCAAGTCCTGCCCCCGCTCGCCCCCCTTGGTCAAGGGCAGGGGGGGTCAGCTGCCACCCCTGCCCCCCTCTTCCGGCACCCTTGGTCAGATTTGCCATTTGTGTTTGTCAGATCTCGAGCACTAACTGGCCACAATCCGCATGTATTAGCGGTATACATTATGCGTATAATTTTAAAGAGACTCCGACTGGCCGGTGTGTATTATAATATGCAGAATGAGTTTTGGTGACATAATTCAGATATTCGAAATGGCACAATGTGAGGAAGAGGAAAAACCACGACAACATCTCAGTTAATTATAACGGAGTGGTCCAACCCACTAAAAAAATCAGTGACGTGGCTGGAGGGTCTCAAGTGTGGGGGTGCATGCCCACCTTGATAATCTCAACTGCACCACCCCTTCAACCAGACCAAACACGTTTGCATAATTCATTTGCACCCTGTGGTCACTGGCCGGGGGTATCAAGGTAATCTACTGGGCGAACCACGGCTGTCCAATATGAGAATTGTTTTCAAACGGCAATAGGGAGGGATGATCAAGATACACCGGGCAGTCCACAGTTCGGTGTGAGAACATTTTGAAATCGGCACATGAATATCGCAAAATCCTAGCATCCAGATTGGCCTCAAGCTTAATTTCCAAGCGTTGTAAATTTCCAAGCTGACATCCCCTACTACGGTTGAAATTTTTTGAATAATTAGCAGTTTTTGACTGGCCATGGAGGAGGAACAAGGACACAAGCTTGCAAAGTTTTGGAAATTTCTGACCTGACACCCAATTAGGGTCGGTAAACTTCCAACTGATGGCCTTCTCAGTCAATCTTTTGACAAAAATTATGAGAATAAGCAAATGTTGGTAAAAAAAACAACGAATTCCCTAGTAAAAAAAACCCTGTCGCCACATGATGAGTGGAGGTTTGTTGGACGCTATATAATTTAAACACAATCCAAATACTAGACAGGATCTATTTCCTACCATTTCCGAAGAAATTGCTTTCCGGCACTGGTGAATGGTTTCGGTCTCTTTGTTTTCAAGGATTTTTATGTTTCAATGCACTATATGCTCAAAAAGTGTTGGGTCCATCGGTTATGTACACCATCCTTTCCATCGGTTACTCATGATTGAACTGAATCAAACATGTACCGTTACTCAGCTATGCGCAGCGTGTTTTATGTACGTAACCGGTGGTCAATCCATGATTGTCCCCCAACCACCTTAATTGAATAATCCTATACCGGTCGCGCGGCGATGTCTTCCCATCAATGTCCACCGAGAGGTTCGTATTGAGCGTCGCCTCGTATAAACTACCTGGACTATATATAAATCCAGCTGGTGAATACGACCCCAAGTGTGTAAACTTTTTATAATTGGTCAAGTTTAAAAAAAAAACTTTAGCGAGACCAGTTCACCGGCAGGCATGTAAAGATTGCATTGGCATAATAACTTGAACAAATATTAACGGTTTTGTTGATATTCGGTATATTGCTCAACATTATATCTTGATTGAGTTTGAAAACAGGTTTCATTTTTTTGTGAATTTGTATTGCGTTAGCACGATAACTTGAATAAATAACAACTACTTTTGTTGATATTCGGTAGATTTGCTCAACAATGTCTGAAATTGAGTTCGAAAACTGGCCAGGTTCATGTATTTTTGGCGAGTTCCGGTTTTTAATTTGTTCATTTATGTGAATGTCGGAATATCATACATCCTCAACAGAGTTGTGTATTATAGCCATGCACTTATGATTAATGCATTTTCAGTCCAAGCTCATGTTTCACGTAGCTACCGCAGCTCGAACCCGCGTATAATTTTGCTACAGTTTTCATACATGAAAACATGCATACCCCGATATATGGAAATGAGATCAAACAGAATCATTCTTGGTTATGATTTCTGACTAATTACTGTAATTGGTAACTACAATGTTCAAACTTGTGTTGAAAACATGAAGAATGGCGTCTGCATATTTTCAGTCTAAATAGTCAGAAAAGTGTCAATGATACTTTTTAGGATGAAATAAAGCACAGGGATGCTCACAGTCGAGAGACATCATTTACAAATATACTGGTATTATTAACCCTTTGAGTGCCAGGGGCCGATCTCATCGGCCCTAAACCTACAAAATAAGTCTCTTAAAGAACATAAGAATAAATTATTAAAATTGTAAACAATTGGTAAAAAAAAAAGAAGAAGTTTTTAGGCCAATGCATTCTCTTATATATGCGAGGCGACCTATGGTCGACTCGCATATATAAGAGAGTGCATTGGCACAGGGTATATGGGTCTATACAAAAATCGACCTGGCCCTCAAAGGATTAAAGTGTGTAACATGTACATGTCAGGTAAACGGATATGACTCATGAGAATTTCAGAATTAATTTGTTAGAGAAATATTGGTCCACTTACAGTAATGTCCTAAATAATCGACCCCTAAACCACATCAGAATTATGGGTAATCTCAGGATTTAGTTGGAAATATGGCTTGTTGCCATTCATCAGAAGGCTCTCACCGAGAGCTTTCTGATGAATGCAGCAAGCCATATTTCCGACTAAATCCGGAAAATTTCCCATAATTCTGCGGTAGTTAAAGGGTCATATACTTCGGGCATTTCTGTAATTGGCTGACTAGTGAATGCGATCTTTTCCATGATATAAAAAACAACTTGGTTGGAGATTCGAGATAGGAATTCAATCGTACCAAATAATTTTTGTCGCTTTAATAAAAAATGCAATAAGTGAACACTCTAATCCTGGATGTAGTGTGTCTGGCATATACAGAATGAGGTCCCCAGAGGGTGAATTTAGTGTTGCTACCCTGCACAGCGGAGACCTCATTCTTCTTAGTCCTCAGGGAAGTATCTATAGTCTCAAATTAACATTGTTTTTAGTTACTTTTTCCCTTCTGTTCAGTTTCTATATTCCCTAATTTGCAGAGGATAAATTGTAATCAAGGTGACTAATGGGTGAACATTACCAACTTCAACTGTGGAACTTCCTGATTAAGCAGAATGAGGTTCCCAGAGAGTGCATAATTGAGGTTCCCAATGGGTGTACATCACAATATTCACCATTTGGGAACTTCAATCTGAGTATGTCTCCCATGGCAGATGAGGCCATACAAAATGAGGTTAGTAGAGGGTGTATTTAGTGACACTAGCTATGCAGGATAGTGTCACTAAACTCACCCTCTGGGGACCTCATTCTGCAAATATCAGGCACACTATATCCAGGCTTGCCATCATCCAGACATCATCGAGTAGTGAAGTTGTTAACCCTTCCATGAATAGAGCTTCTTGAAAATTTGTGAAAACCTGTGCCAGTGCATTCTCTTCTATAAGGAGAATCTCTCATAGGGAGCCTCGCATATATAAGAGATTACATTGGCCCAAAAATATTTACCTTTACCATGTAAGCCAGTGCATTCTCTTATATATATGAGGCTTCCCATGGCCATGGGAGACCCGCATATATAAGATAATGCATTGGCCCAACAATATTTACCTTTACCATGTAAGCCAGTGCATTCTCCTATATATGTGAGGCTCCCCATGGGAGACCCGCATATACAAGAGAATGCACTGGCACAGGTTCTTTAATGCTGCACCAGTGCATGTCCCATCATGAAGGGGTTAAATTTACCAACTGAATCAGACTTAGAATCTCATTTCTACATTTTCAGCAAAACAGTTTCATTAGATAACCCAAGATACTTGCTCTTACAAGCATTGCGTGAGGATAAAAAGAGATTTCTTCTGGTGTATGATGTGCAAAAACAAGAGCCTTCCAGACAATATGAAGTTGTATGTATTTATGTATTTAATATACACCTTTTATCAGTTAGGTCCTTAAAAAGAGCCTGCATTCTCAGGCAATTTTAAATTTGTTGCAAATTTTTGTTCACAAGAATGCATATTTAACCCTTTCTTTACTATTAACCCTTTTAACCCTGATGTCCTGAATGTTAAATGGTCCCAACCCGAGGCGCCTGACGTTATATAGTATTCTGACAATGTACATGTAACTCACAAGACTGGGACATATATACATGTATGCTATGTACACTATGCTAACTGAACTAGTGTGCTGTGAAATAGGTCACAAGGTATTTCAAAGAGACTGTCTATTCCACGTTCAATATACATGTAGATTATATTGCGGCTCCCTTTGGTCGCGCTATATATTTATAAAAAAATTCTTATCCTTTGCCTACGATACTTGAAAAGGCGTTTCTCAAAATGCACCTCTGAGCATGAGCAAAGAAACGGACCTCCTGTCTCCAAGTTGGCTGCTAAATTCAGAGCTATGAACATGTGACTCATTCGCGCAAAGTAGAAGCATAATTCTAGTTAATTTGTGCTTTGATCGCGAAATTTCTAACAAAATACTTCCCATTCCCATTTTCCTACGATAAAAAGCAACTTTTTTCTCAAAATAGGCCTCTGCGCATGCGCAAAGAAACAGACTCTCTGTCATCAGTTTGTCTATCAAAGTCACGTGGGTAAACATGTGACGCATACGTGCATAGTAGAAGTACAACTATAGTTGATGTGTGCATTTATTGTGCTGTAATTTTTTGTTAAGTATCGTGTGAATTCCGGACAGGTATTCCGGTCTCCCGGGATATAGGAATATAAGAATTGGACTGGTATTCCGGTTTCTCGGGTTCAAAGGGTTAAAATACTTATTGATGAGTTGTTCCCTTTGGAAATGTTCACATAACATTTGTTGAACTTACTATCTGAAATTTTACCACGAATGAATAGGTACAGTAATGCCCTAAGTAATCGAAATATAACTTGTTGCCATTCATCGGAAAGCTCTCCCCGAGAGCTTTCCGATGAATGGCAACAAGCCATATTTCCGACTAAATCCTGAAAAGTTACCCATAATTCTGCTGTGTTTAAGGAGTCGATTACTTAGGGCATTACTGTATCCTTCTGCTTATATTATATCCCTCCAAATGACTAATAGACCATTCCAATGTATACTTTTTTAGCTGAGCAGGAGATTCCATTCAGAAAGAAAGGGTTAAAGATGTATTCAAGGTTCCATACCCCCAGTTACAACAGCCTTAAAGGTGCGGGCAGCGTTCGTTGCAGAAATATTCATATTTGTTCAAATCGCCATCAACAGAAGGAATATTAAAATATATATAATTTTTATTCATATGCCAAACATAATCAGCACGTAAATAGTATATTGTCGTCAAGAAGTACGATGGTGTATGTAAACAAGAACCTGCTCGTGTTACAGAAGTTTTGCTTCTGTTTACATAACACTGCGCAATTCTATTGGTTAATCACACACAAATGATATAAACGCTCTTTATTATTTCCATATCAGGAAAACAGTAACAAATAACGCTCTTTATGTTTACCATATCCGGATCTAAACAAAAGCCAGGTTCTGTAACGTTTTTTGCTTTTGTTTACATAACTAAGGAAAAACATTTTGACAATAACATACTGTTTATGCCATATTTCTGATTGGTATAAGAACAAGGTCTGTCTATATTTTACTATTCTTTCTGTTTATGGCGGTTTTTGATGGAGGTGAATATTTTAACAGCATACCCACCGCCAACGTCGCCCGTATCTTTAATATATTATTTTCATCAGCATTGGCTTTGGTCAGGCCTGAAATTTTGGTGCTGGACATTTGCAGAATGAGGTCCCCAGAGGGTTAATTTAGTGATTCTACCCCTGGCAGTGAGCTAGAATCACCAAATTCATCCTATGGGGACCTCATTTTGTATGGCATCATCTGCTATGGGAGACATATTATAGACTCGGATTGAAGTTCCCAGATGGTGAAGATTGTGATTGTCATTATGCATTGTGTTGATCGTCTGTCAGTTTGGGGATATAGAGAAACTAAACTAAAAAAGAAGGAGAAACTTTCTAAGAAGTTTCTAAAGAAACTTAAAAAACTTGTTAATTTGGTAATAAAGATACTTTCAAGAGATGAGGCCTTTAAAGCAGAAAGACGTCCCCATAATGTGAATTTAGCTTAGTGATGCTAGGCTGCTGTGTGGGGTAGCATCACTAAATTCACCCTCTGGGAACCTCATTCTGCAAATATTCGGCAGCACATTTTCAGACGTCCTGAAAAAAGTGTAAAATATCAAATGTGACATAACCGAGACATTACCTAGACTAATAAATATCATAGAATGTCATTTTGTTCTTTAAACTATGTAATTATTGCTGTCCCTCTAAATCACTGAAACTCTATGAGATAAATGGATAGAAAATAGAAAATTATGTACAAATATTCTGTTGAATAAAAAAATTAAATGCCCGTTGGCTGTTGAAGGTCTGCAATAGTCTTGAATCTGACAAATGGCCATTCAAGAACTGAAAGTGCTCAAATTTCAATAGGGTATAATTAGTCATTTTATGTCAATGCAATTGACACAATCACTTGATCATTCACTTGTGAATCGGGATTCACAGGTGACCTCACCACCAACTTAGAACAGATATCTAATCCAGCAGTGGTGTCTCTGGCGAGACAGGAGTCGTGGTTCATAACTGTTCTTTCACCATTTTGAAGCTCTCAATGCATCCTGTGTCTTATAATTAGCAGATTCACATGATTCCCGCATGGCACATGCCATGTGGAATAGCTTTAAATAGGGAACAATGCAAAACGTTTCATGAACATAACAATACATAGCATTTTTTTCCATTACTTTTAATCAGCTTCATATTTTCTTCTTGATTCCAGAGCCATGCATTGCATCTTTGGCCTTTGGATAACTTCCTTGTGTTGGTGTTCATTGTTCGGAAACTCAAGTTGATTGACCTTCGATCTGGGAAAATTGTACGATCCTTCCAGGGCAAAGTTGTGGATAATTACGACCTCCTTGTGTATCTCAGGAAAACCAATGGTAAGCTTCAAGCCGAGTTATTATCATCGCATGGTTCACAGTTAAGTTATTTTATTCAGCTTAACCCTTTCTATACTAAATGGATTTTCTCATTCAGTTATAAAAGTACTTTATTATACCCCCGGCAACGAAGTTAGGGGGGGTATACTGGAGTCAGCTTGTCCGTCCGTCGTCCGTCCGTCGTCCGTCCGTGGACACAAATTTGTCCGGAGTTTTTCTGTCGTTTTTTGATCAATTTCCGTGAAACTTGGCACAGACATCAACCACCATGGGAACCTGTGCACCTGCGATTATGACGTCTGTCGGACATTATTTTTTTGAGTTATCACCCCTTTTTCGACTACAAAATTTTCGCAACATGTATACTTTTGTTCGAGCTTTTATTCCTACATTTTTTGGTCAATTTTTTTAAAACGTGGCACAGATATTTAGTACCATTGGAACTTGTGCACCTGCGATTATGACATCTGTCCGACATTTTTTGGTGGAGTTATCCCCCTTTTTCAACTTAGAAACTTTTTTTGCAACATGCATAATTTTGTCCGAGCTTTTATTCCTACATTTTTCGGTCAATGTTTTTTAATCTTGGCACTGATATTTATTACCATGGGAACCTGTGCACCTGCAATTATGACGTCTGTCCGACATTTTTTGTGTGGAGTTATTCCCCTTTTTCGACTTAGAATTTTTTTTCGCAACATACATAATTTTGTCCAAGCTTTTATTCCTACAATTTTTGGTCAATAGGTTTAAGATTAGGGTTATGGTTGTACACCTGCAATGGGAACCGTTATTTTATTATTTTAACTAAATGTTTACTGACATGTGAAACATCTTAGTATTTTTAAAAAAGGGGGGTATCCGTAGTCCCATTGGGACAGTCACACCTCTAGTTCAGCATTGGAGTGAGCTGTTGCCCCTGTATGCGCTTTGCTCACATTTAGTAATTAAAACACATAGTGGGGACCCCTAAGGGAGCGTCTCAAAAGTCTTTGCGGAATTCCGAAAAAAAATGACGTTATGAACAATTTCTGGAAAGCTGTTTCCGTAAATTTTGCGGAAATTACGTTCCTTCTTTCGGAAAATAGCGCTAAGTTTTGCGGAAAAGAAGACGACGTTTGCGGATTTTTTTCGGAATACGTCAGACGTTTTCGGAACTTGCGGAAATAATAGCGGAATTCACCATAAAGTTATCGGAATTTGAGTTTCCTCTTTCGGAAATAATTGCGGAATTCACCCCAACGTTATCGGAATTTGAATGCATGCGGACCTCTTTCTGGAAAATTTGCGGAATATATTCATGGGTGTTGGGCCGGTAAAATCGTAAACATCACCGCATACTAGAGTATAGGACTATGACTATTTATTGGGTGCATTTATTTATTAGGTTTACAGTGTTTATTAACTTTCCTTGATGAATCTTGGTATGGCTTCATTTAGCAGTCATTGCCACAACTATATATAGTCAAAACGTGTTTTAATTCACAAGCACGAGTCATGTATATGGCATGCAGGGAGTGAGTACCGGTACCCTATATAAACCTCCTGACATGTACTCAGATATATTTGACAAGAGAGTGCGCAAATAGCACTATAACAAGTTCCATGACACTGAAAAAGTGCACGGCTGACCTAGTTATAGCAATGATGTCAGTTTGACACTGTTTGCAATGTCAACACTGTCCTCCCTGTTGAAGTATGTGCAACGCGTGTATACTGGCTTCAAAGAAGTTGTCAGTAATAGTCGCATTGTGATTGGTTAGCCTATTTACAATTATTAACAACATCAATCTCCTTCCTGACTACACATTACATTAGGTCCGGTGTATATTTTAATAAGTTTGTATTTATGTACATCTATACACTTGCCTTTAACATTGTATCAAATATATTCCGAGTAGATAATAATTCGGATATTTATATGTTACCCAAATTATGTCTGCTTCAAGGAAGTACAGTACTGGTATATAACATTAAATGCTGAAACGGATATGTGTTCATTAAATAAGAAATATATTAAGATTTGTTAGTTTCTTTTGATGTTTGTTAGATTTTATCCTTAGGCTTATCCTACAGGCCATGCTCAAATGATCCCAATTTATTGGTAACATCCCAGAATATCCAGTTTTATTATATACTTGCCCATGAATTATAAGGTTTTAGCAGTGAGATATAAGTGATATCCCACTAGTGAGATATCAATATCTCACTGGTATTATTGCGCCGTATGGATCCTCGTGTGTGTAGTCAGGTTATACTTCATAGTGAATGATTTCCTGCACACATCATGTACTGACATTCATTGGGGGCCATCGGCAAGTAACGAAAGTATATAATAAATATAAAATCTATACTTTTTGAGTGTTTTAAATATGGGACTATTTTTTTGGGCATAATGTGTCAGCTTGAAATTTCTGATGTATTGACATTCATTGGGGGCCATAGGCAAGTAACTAAAGTATATAATAAATAGAATATCCACACTTTTTCAGTGGATATGGGTTAAATCTCATTCGTGATGATAAAACATTTGAATTTACACTCGTGGCTAAAGCCACTCGTGGAAATTCAATGATTTGTCATCACTCATGAGATATAACCCATATCCACTGAAAAAGTGTGGATATCCTCTATGAATTTCATTATTGGTTTGTAGTAATATTAAGCATCGTCTACAAATAAAAACTCATTTAATATAATTGGCTATCTGTGCGAGCCCAACAGGTATACTTCAAGGTGTGAGTAAAACGAATTTCATAATGAATGTCTCAATCCTGTTATTCAAGTTTTAAAACTTGATGTGATATTCGCGGTTGTGCTATTTATTTAGTCTGAGAGCTGAGTCAGCGATACTTTATAGATTTGTGCGCAACTTTAACCTGTGGAGTTATAACGATGACTTTAAGTTTGATACAACTTGGCCACTGTTCATAACATGCAACTAAAACACAGCAAGATGCATCAAAGCAGCCAACCGGAAATCTAACTGACAAAAGACGACAAATATCAAAGGGTTCCGTTGTACCGCATACTTAAATCAATTATCACCGAAAAAAAAACACTGATGTCAATCATTATAGTATCAACAGGTGTAGATCCCGCCCTCTATCCCTGTCTGAATTGAGTTACCACGGTGATTGGTTAAATCGAGCTCTGCCCAAAGTGCATTGTCTTTTGTGGATTCCGATTTCGTTAGATAACGACCAGAATATACGATGAGGTGTGACTGCATCCTTAAATGTATAGAAAGGATAAAGGGCTGAAATGTGACTTTAGTGACTTAATCATGAAACATGTTTACTATACATTCACATGTGCGCATGCATACTGGAAGTCATACTTATTATATTTATGTAGAAAGAAAACAGCTATTTCTTATGCTTAGATAATTATTTGAGTTTCCTTTTATTTTTTCACTTTGCTATTTTTCAGAGGTATTGACATCATCAAGAGGTAGAATCAACTTGAAACTTTATAACACCAAGAATGGGAAAGTCAAACATATCATGAAAACCAACGACTCAAAAAGGATAGAATATATAAAGGTCTGTGTAAACAAAAACAAAACAGTATGAAGTTTGAGACACACATGATGATGCAACATGCATAATATGTGATATAAGAAATTTGTGCTTACTTCAGTGTTTGAAACTGATATTCCGGTACTAGAGCAGTATGCTCCGTTGAAGAATGTTAACCCATTCTATAATAAATGGATTATCCTAAGGGGTACTACTCATCAATGAATATTTAGTAAAGAAAGGGTTAAAGGTACTCAATCCAATCAGACGGTCCCCATATCATCAAGTTACAACAACAACAACAACATTTCTTCAAAATACACTTTTTGATATCAGATTCATTTAATTACAACAAAATATTGCTAACCACGGTAAACTATGGTTGCTTAAGCGCAAATAAAGCTTTACATACACAGATTGACATGCAAATTTCTAAATTTTAAAGCAGAGATGTATGATATGTTTCAAGGGGGGGGGGGGGGGGGCGCAGTTAAACTTATTTATATTACACCCCCCCCCCCCAATGAGGAGACCCTCAAGCAGCAACCCTGGGTGTGTATATATGTTCAATCAACATTCTAGTTTTATTTTTAAACAATCCAACAACTAACAAGTGGTATCCGGTGAGTAAAATATTACTTTTCTGTCCTAAAATTTGAAAAAAGATTCAAATAAATTGATACTAACCTCTTCCTCTGGGAACTGATTCCGTTAAAGAACTAACTTCTGTTCTTGATTCATGTCTTGGTTCAGCTTCATTTGAAAAAAATGTCTTAAATAGTTGAAATGAACCATTCAACTCATCGTATCGAGATTGCCTCAATGAAGGTTTAATCCTCTCCAAATTGAGAATACATTGATCCGATTCAGATTTTAATGAGTCTATTTCATTTGCTGACAGAACAGTCCTGTTTCCTCCAGCATAAATTAAAAACCGTTCACAATTCCTGACAATCCTGCTCATAGTGGTCAGAATTTGATTAATTTGAGCCGGATCCATAATTATTTAGAATTAGAAATGAGATTCACATTCCTGGTATTGTACATCCAGCTGCCACAATGAAAATGAAATAAGGAGGGAAAATGGATTCCTAATGAAAACAATAATTTGGACTAGCCCTTCATAAAAATAATATGGGGGTGATAGCCTCAACTTATATTTGCGCTTAAGCGCAAATGAATTGCGCTTAAGCGCAAATATTGTAATGATTTGCGCCTAAGTGCAATTAGGGAATAAATGTGAAAACGGCCTCCCATAAAATTCACCCTCTGGGAACCATCATTCTGCTTAGAATGTTTCTTTTTCTTTTTTAGTTTAATTTTTCTATATCCTCAAAACGGCTGATGACACATTGCATAATCAAGGTGCCCAATGGGTTCACTTCAACATCTTCACCATCTGGTAACTTAAATCTGTGTCAATATCTCCCATAGCAGATGAGGCCTTGCAGAATGAGGTCCCCAGAGGACAAACTTAGTTTAAACAGTATATATTTTTCCCTCAATGGAAATTCAAATATATAATTACAATAGGTACAAATTTAGAAGAAAAATGGGATTAGGCAACATGCTATTGGCTTATTTGAAGCCCTCTCCCAAAGGATGAACTTGGTGATGCTAGCCCACTGTGTTAAATTCACCCTCTGGGGACCTCATGCAAACAAGCCTTGAAATAGGGTGTCTGTCATTTGCAGGCTAGCATCACCAAATGCACCCTCTGGGGACCTCATTCTGCTTACACCTCAGCAGAATGAGGTTCCCAGAGGGTGAATTTGGTGATGCTAGCCCGCTATGTGGGGTAGCGTCACTAAATTCACCCTCTGGGGACCTCATTCTGCAAATGACAGACACCCTATTTCAAGGCTTGCATGCAAATGTCCAACAATATATTTTCAGGCCTGTATGTTTCTCTTTTTTCAGACCAATCCTGCAGAAACTATATGCTGTGCAGTGACTGATGAAGGACCCATATTTATATTCGATCTGAAGAAGTATAACTTAATCAGGGTTCTGCAGCCATCAATATTCGATACGGACTCGTTTTACGGTGGCCACACCTGCCTGCTAACCGATGACTATCACATTCTTTTATTGGAGAATTGTAAACTATCAGCAGACAACGATAAATCAGAGTATGCCGATATTTTCTTCAATATAAACATCACAGGTACTAGTCATGTTAAAGGCACGGGCCGCGTTAATTTGTTGCAGAAATATTCATATTTGTTCAAATCGCCATCAACGGAAGGAATATTAAAATATATATAGTTTTGTTCATATGCCAAACATAATCAGCACGTAGATAGTATATTGTCGTCAAGACATATGGTGGTGTACGTTAACAAGAGCCTGATCGTGTCACAAAAGTTTTGCTTCTGTTTACATAACACATTGAAATTCTATTGGTTAATCACAAATGATATAAACGCTCTTTATTATTTCCATATCAGGAAAACAGTAACAAATAACGCTCTTTATGTTTACCATATCCGGATCTAAACAAAAGCCAGGTTCTGTAACGTTTTTTGCTTTTGTTTACATAACAAAGTAAAAACATTTGACAATAACATACTGTTTATGCCATATTTCTGATTGGTATAAGAACAAAGTCTGTCTATATTTTACTATTCTTTCTGTTTATGGCGTTTTTTTACGGAGCTGAATATTTTAACAGCATACCAACCGCCAATGCCGCCCGTATCTTTAATATATTATATGGATTCTCACATTCAGCCATAAAAGTATGTACATTGGAACAATCGATTATTCATTTGGTGGGTATTAAGATAAAATTTCCTAAGCGAATTACTCATCAATGAGTATTTAGTATAGAAAGGATTAACCCTTTCATGATGGGAGATGCGCTGGTGCAGCGTTAACTCGTTTAGGACGGGAAACGGATATATCCGTTTCCCAAAACATTACCTACAGGACGGGAAACGGATATATCCGTTTCCAACTTAATGCACTTGCTATCAGCGAATGAATCTTTTATAATTAAATGTTTTGCGCATAGTAACATGTATTCAATATAGGCCGATCACTCAGTGAGGGGTCCGGGAAGATGTAACCTATTTTTGGCGTCACGTGGGGGTTGCGTGCCATGAATCGTGACGTCATTGCTCCAAAATGGCGGCGCTCAGTAGCCTAAGCCATTGACGCGTAGACAAGTTTTCGGTTGACAATCACCATGGCCGGTGAATATTGACCCCCTCGGCGGAAGGAACAAGTAGCGGCAGCAATTTAAGTATATTCATGGATCCTATTTCTTTGGAAAATAATTACATTTGATTCAAAATGTCGCATGCAAACATCTCGTATAGCGGAATTACAGCCCCCTAACGCATAATTTTCCGAAAATCGTTTGTCATGTCAACCCGGGTCGCAATTTGGTGGTATCTACCCAAAAAATTTGAAGATTTATAGAACACGAATGATCACCCATATATATATATTATTAGTTGTCACGAGGAGAATTCTGTCATGACAAATGGTCTGACCAATCATTAAGTTAACGTATACCTTGCTATAAAATGATATAACAGTAAGCATTTTAACATTAGAAAACGGGGCTTTGGCAGCCATTTTGAATGGCGCCCTCTGTCGGTATTGGGTGATTTTCGAGCATGGCTAGTTCCATATGTTGGCAAAATAGTCCTGGATCATCGAAATGATTTATATTTGATTCAAAATGTCGCAAACATATCGTCATATAGCGAAATTACAGCCCCCCCCCAAACGCATACATTTCCGAAAATAGGTTGCTATGGCAACCGGTCGTAATTTGGTGGTATATATCTACCCAAAATTTCTAGAAGATTTATAGACTACAGATGATTACCCATATAGTATGAGTTGTCCCGCGGAGAATTCGGCCATGGCAAATGGTCTGAACCAACATTGAATAAAACGCATGAATTGCTATAAAATTATATAAAAGTGAGCATTTCTGCAAACAATCTCGTCTGTGAGTAATGTTTTCTCAAAAGAATCACGTCCCAAACGAGTTAAAGACCTGTGCCAATGCATTCTCTTATATATGAGAGTCTCCCATAGGGAGTCTCGCATATATAAGAGAATGCACTGGCTAACAAGGTTAAGATAAATATTGTTAGGCCAATGCATTCTCAAATATATGTGAGGTACCCTATGGGTGACTCGCATATATTAGAGAATTCATTGGCACAGGGTTTTCGCTAAATTTGAGGAAGCACCAGTCGTGAAAGGGTTAAAAACAAAAAAATCTTAAATTATTATTTTTCTAAGGCTGCCGTCTCTTATTTTGTAGAATAATGGCTTCATTATGCCGAGCACACATTTTTTAAATTTTCAATAAACACCAATTAGCTGTTGGAAATTCTAACAATTTGGTGCCACTGATTAACATTTATTGTAAACTGGGTATAGGAACCAGCCTATAGGTTTAAAATTATGATAAGTTACTTCTCCGTATTTCGTTATTAGATAAGTGAACTGTTATCAGGTAGAAGTCATAAAGGATGAAGTTCGATTTACACCCCATCACCATTCTGTTATCCAATCAGTTTTATGCAACACAAGAGCTCATTTATATAAATCCATTATAGTGAGTAAGAACCCCATTATAATCAGTAAATATGCTTTAAATATGGTGTTGGGACATACTGATATATGATAGAGAAGTCACTTCTCCCTGGGATAAGAACAGGGGGCAGTAGCACATTTTAGAGAGAAGATATCTCCCAAGTCGCCCTCTGGGCTGGTCTCTGACCAGACATATTTTCTGAGCTATACAGTAATGCCCTAAATAATCGACTGCTTAACCACAGCAGAGTTATGGGTAATTTTTCAGGATTTAGTCGGAAATATGGCTTGTTGCCATTCATCGGAAAGCTCTCAGCTTTCCGATGAATGGCAACAAGCCATATTTCCGACTAAATCCTGAAAAATTACCCATAATTTTGCTGTGGTTAAGTAGTCGATTATTAGGGCATTACTGTAGGTACTATTTGATTTGATTGTTGCCCCGTTGCATTTGCAGTTTACCAAATATAGTCTTCATTTACTTTTGGCTAGCGGTTTATATCCTGTATAATTATTCCACACCCATCGAGTGAGGCATTTGTATTCAGCGGAATACGAGCCATCGAATACATATTAGTGTATACCTTTAGTGGAATACAAGCCAGAATAATTTTTTTTGACATTGTCGCCAAGAAAGATGATGTACATTATTATATCAATGATCTGCTTTGAGTGATGCCCCGAAAATTACTAGTTATTCATCAATCACAATAAAGGTAGTCATAGTATCAATGAAGATGACAGTAATGAATTTAGTTCATCTGACACAATGGTGTAGAATAAACACAGAACACAACTTGCATCATAATCTTGAATCTTTTATCAAACTCTTTGCGGACAGTACTTAGTTACATTTTGCTCGAGCTATGCGCTCACAAAATATATCCTTGCGCCATCTGCAACTCATTCGATAAAAAATTCTTGATTAACCCTTTACCCAACAGAAGGGCCCTGTGCCAATGCATTCTCTTATATATGCGAGCCGACCATAGGTTGCCTCGCATATATAAGAGAATGCATTGGCTTAACACATTAAAAATTATAAAATTGTTAAAGAATGTAAGAAAAAATGGTAAAAAGTGTTAATTTTTTTTTTTTTTAGGCCAATGCATTCTCTTATATATGCGAGGCGACCTATGGTCGACTCGCATATATAAGAGAATGCATTGGCACAGGGCATAACTGTAACTATCACAATGTGGTCAAGGAGCCGGTTCCAATGATATATCCATATGTGTATGGTTCTATTGAGACAGACCGAAGATATTTTAGGCTGTTGAAGCTTTATTTGGCCGGTTTTGGCCGGTTTGTTGGGTAAAGGGTTAATATGTGTGTTTAGTTCTGTCTATTTATAGTTTTTTTTTCTTTCTACTGAGCAGATGAAAAGGCAAAACCAATGAAGATATATGATGAAGAAGATTTTGCGTCATATACCAAAAAAGAAGGTCGCTATGCTGGTGATGCTGTTTATGGATTTGATGTAGCTAAGTTCCTTCCAGATGGCAACATCCTAGCGAACCATTACGATGATGTGATAAGGAAATACGATTGCAAGACAGGTAATTAACCCTTCATGACTGGAGCTTGCTGAATTTTTGTGAAAGCCCTATGCCAATGCATTTTCTTATATATGCGAGTCGCCAATAGGGCACCTTGCATATATAAGAGAATTAATTGCCTAACAATATTTACCTTGTAAGCCAGTGTATTCTATAATATATAAACAATAATAAACCAAATCAGTATGTGACTCAAAACACCACACCTATCGGCAGCATTTCATCAACTTATTTTAGTAAACCACAAAATATTAATCGTGACATCATACAGGTGATGTCTATATTGAGGCCGGGAACATCTCTTTATGGGCATACATGTTAGGTCTGCAGACACAACAATAAATTATTATATCATATACCATATGATATCCCAGTCGCTAACCAATAAAATTGATCAGACAGGCTTGTTGCCATTCATTGGAAGGCTCTCACTGAGAGCTTTCCGATAAATGGCAACAAGCCATATTTCCTACTAAATCCTGAAAAAATTCCCATAATTCTGCTGTGGTTAAAGGGTTAAATACTTCGGGTATTACTGTACTATAGCATTTTGCTATCAAATATTGGTAAATGCTATACAATTTAATAGGATAGGATAAATTTATTTACAATATACTCATGGATGGAACATAACAAGACAAATATGAAACATATGGAATGATGTATATTGCTAGGGGTGATATAGTCATACTTCACCGTCCAAATAAAGACAAAATACAGGAATTGTCACCGCAAGGGCTAAATTATTGTTGATTATTGTTCCCCGACAAAATTATTTTGGGGGGACTATTGTAATCAGCCCCGTCTGTTCGTCTGTGCATCCCGTCGAGCCGTCCATGCGTCCCGTCCGTCCGGAGTTATAACTCCAGTAAGGATCATCCAATTTGATTGAAACTTGGTTTGTAGGTGTCTCAACCAAGAACACAGGTGCTCTGCAATTCTGGGTTTGATCACATATTTTTATGTGGATCAGTCACATCAAGATACAGGTTGAGTTCGAATTTGAGTTTGATCCGATGATCTTTCCTAGAGTTATGGACTTTTTTGACTTAGAAAATTCAATTTTCTTCTTTTTTTCTTTGGTTTCCGGATGATAACTCAACTTTGGACTGTTCAATTGAAAATTCCGTTTTTTTGTGGGTCGTTCATATCAAAATACAGGTCAAGTTCTAATTTGAGATTGATCGAATGATTTTTCCCAGAGTTGTGGGCCTTTCAACTTTGAAAAACATTTTTTATAATTTTTTGTATGAGGCTGTATGAGGGTACCTTCATGTTATAATCAACTCCTCCTACAGTCTTGATCGTAGATATTTGAAACTTCAGAGTATTGTTACCCACATATTGGAGATGAGCAACATGTATATAGATGACAGAAAAAATATTTTTTTAGAGAATTATTAACCCTCTCGACATTTCAACCTTTTTAAAAATTTCTTTAACAAAGCGGCATCGACTTGCCACGTTGTCGGGGGACACTGTGGTCCACCGACTTTTTATTCAATTAGCATTTTGACTGATATTTCCCTCATGTCATACTCTGCTGTCATCAATAAATACAGTAATGCCCTAAATAATTGACTCCTTAACCACAGCAGGATTATGGGTAACTTTTCAGGATTTAGTCGGAAATATGGCTTGTTGCCATTCATCGGAAAGCTCTCACTGCTGAGAGCTTTCCGATGAATGGCAACAAGCCATATTTCCGACTAAATCCTGAAAAGTTACCCACAATTCTGCAGTTAGAACTTTCCCGATGAATGGCAACAAGACATATTTCCAACTAAATCCTGAAAAGTTACCCATAATTCTGCTGTGGTTAAAGAGTTGATTATTGTTCGGCCATTACTGTAGCTCAGAAGTGCTTTTGAAGAGATATGTGTGGATCAATGTGGGTATCCAATCAAACCGCCAATAATCCGCGATGTCAAGGGCAATAACTCCTGCAAACTACAAATGAAATAACTCTAAAATTTTATGTTTATAGCAAATTTGAGCCCTATAAATGTCTTCCTAGTGTTACGTTCAAACTGAAAGCTGTTATCTGTCTAATACTTAATCCAGGATAGTTGAATAATTGATGTTTTATTGTAATTTAATCACTTAAAGCACAAAATAAGGTATTTTGCAAATCATAAGTATTGTGTAGAACCACTTGTTTATTTTGAGCCAAACACATCCGAACTACTGGATTGTCCAATGAAAATATTCCGTTGCGCTGTGGAAGGCCAAGATAATATGATTGGCGCAATCAACAATCGCATTCAAATTGCGCCAAATTTTATTTTAATCATCCCATTTTACCCGCTGTCAGTTCAAAATCCAGCTAATTCACTTTACTTAATGATTGGGAATTGATCATACAGAAAACGTACATAATATAATTGTTCTTGCAAGAGATGAATATTTTTCAATCCAGTATTTTCTCCTAACCTATATATGGTAATACATACCAAATAAGGAATTTACTATGAAACTATTGTGAGTTGTAAGTTGTAGATGCACCAAATTAGGGGTTTTACAACCGACGTATAATGCGTGCGAATCCAAATAAGGAAATGTCGCAATATCGTGATTCTGCTTATAAACAATTCATTGCGCTTTTTGTGAGAAACTATAAAACAACACTCGACCTACATTTTCTCTGACACAAAGTCACACAAATCATGTTTTGTGAATAATATGACATTCAAATTAATACTACCGGTATTAGTATATTCTTGGGGAAATTATCATAATTTGATAAATGTTAATTCTAAATTATAAGCTACAATGAAGGCCTCCAATCCCTTTAATATGATTTATGTATACATGTAGATGTGTATGACCTCTGCAAAGTCATGGGGAAATCGACACATCACACTTCACAAACAGTTTGTTCCATTATGAATCACAGATTCGGTTATTTTGCGCACATGGCTAGGCCTATATATATTAGCTGGTGACATTCTCCATTGCATTTCTACACATAATGAATGTAGAAATGAATAACTCCAAAGTACAATCACTAAAGGGGCATAACTCCCCAAAAGGGCATTATGATAATCGTGTGTCTAATTAACTGCTGTATGGGAGAAGTCAAGTGTCCAATTGTGAATGGGATATTTTCATAAAGTTCTCCTGTGAGCAAAACGTTTGTGTGACGCAGCACATTACCAAACAATCACAACATGCAGACAACTCTCTGACATTTTTCGTTCTGAAGCCCATGAAAAAGTTGTAGTCAGAGTCAGCTGCCATGGCGATGAAAGTTGAAATATAAGACTTGCGAATTATCTTTTAAATTTATTTCATTTCTAATTGGCATACATATCCCAAACCAAAAATCAACATTTTGGGTATATATTAATGACAACAAACAAAATTGAAATTGCCAACTACAACTTTTCCCCGACTCGGACTTGGACTACAACTTTAGTGCGTCCCATAGGAATGATGTAATTCTCTAGTTTATTTTTGTGTAATTTTCATCCATTAAAGTCATTAAAAATAAAAATAATACATAATTCTTACTCTATATAATTCAGTTTTCATAATATAATTTTTGTTTTGTTGCCGTACAGTTATTACCAAAATAAAATAAAATGGTCTTAAAACCCAGCCGAAATTAGGGCCTGATTATATCGGCTCTGCTGGCACTTTAGCCTCGTAATGTAGGCACTGAACAAGTTAAATTAGTTAAAGGTACTCAACCCGATAAAACTCCTCTCAATTACTATTTCAATGGCTCCGGGGGTCAAAAAAATTTGATTCGAGTTGAGGAAGTCACCCATCAAAGCTCAGATCTGTTAGATATCGATTTTAGAAATCTATTATTTTTCATTATCGGGAATTCTTACAGGCCCAGTACGTAGTCAATTATTACCACTTGATTATAGAGTTATCCATCCTTGTCTGTTTGAATAGAATTTTGGCGTAAAATCTCGAGCATGTTACCAAATTGACGGCAGTTATAAGTACTCATCTCGAGAACATAAGAATTTTCAAAAATCAGTATCTAATAACTCTGAGCTTTGTTTGATGGGTTCCTCGACTCGAATCAAATATTTTTTACCCCCAAAGCCAAAGAAATAGTAATATAGGACCCTCTGATCGGATTGTTGTTGTTGGAATCTGTTGAGATGGGGACCCTCTTTACGGGTTGAGTACCTTTAATCTACGATTGCATTGTAGATAATTTGTCACACTATCAGAGTATTGTTCACACACTTTGCTAATAGGTATTACACATTTAGGTTTGGCGCCACAAGTTCATCTCTATAACAATACATAGTAGCACATTTTACAAGTACAGTAATGCTCTAATTAATCGACTTCTTAACCACAGCAGAATTATGGGTAACTTTTAAAGATTTAGTCGGAAATATGACTTGTTGCCATTCATCGGAAAGCTCTCGGCGAGTCAATTAATTAAGGCATTACTGTAACACCTAATTGTCCCCCGAAAAAAAAAATTCGGGGGACTATTAAAATAGCCGGTGTCCATCCGTCCGTCGCACCGTCCGTCCGTGAGTTTATCAGACAAAAATACAGGTCAAGTTCGAATATGGGTTTGCTCCGCCCATTTTTTTGCGAGAGTTATGGCCCTTTTTTTACTTAGAATCTTGTAATTTTCTGGTTTCCGGATGATAACTTCAGTTTGTTTGATCATATCTGAACCAAATTTGGTATGTGAGTTTATCAGCCCTATGTACATGTCAAGTTCGAATATGGGTATGCTTTGGCCATTTTTGCGAGAGTTTTGGCCCTTTTTGTCCGCCGACCCAACGGGTTCGGAGGACTATTATAATCAGTACGTCCGTCGAGCCGTGCATCCGAGGTTTCCGGATGATAACTTTAGTTAGAGTGAACCAAATTAAATTAAATTTGGTATGTGGGTTTACTAGCAGAAAAGACAGGTCAAGTTCGAATTCTGGTTCCGTCCGCCAATTTTCACCAGAGTTATGCCCCTTTTTTCGACTTAGAATTTGACCGTCTGTTAACATTTTTGGTTTCCGACCGATAACTCCAGTTTGGATTATTTGATCTGAACCAAAGTTGGTATGTGTATTTCCCAGCTAAAGATACAGGCCAAGTTCGAATATGGGTTCCGTCCAATTATTTTTACATGAGTTACAGCCCTTTTTCAACTTAGAATTTGACCGTCTGTTAACTTTTTTGGTTTCCGACTGATAACTCCAGTTTGGATTATTTGATCTGAACCAAAGTTGGTGTGTGTATTTCCCAGCTAAAGATACAGGCCACGTTCGAATATGGGTTCCGTCCAGTTATTTTTACATGAGTTACAGCCCTTTTTGTCCTTCTGTTTTTCTTCTGTTTTTTGGTTTCCGGATGATAACTTGATTTTGGATTGTTTATATGCAAAACCCGTTTTTTTGTGGTTTACTTATATCAAAATACAGCTCAAGTTCGAATTTCGAAGTTCGAAGTTCGATAATTTTTGCGAGAGTTATGGCCCTTTTTGACTTAGAATTTTTGCCAATTTGAGGTTTCCGGATGATAACTTTAGTAAATATGTACTGAATGAAATTAAATTTGGTATGTAGGTTTACTAGCACTAAAGACAGGTTTTTATGCGCAAACAACGGTCGTATCTGTGAAGCCAATGCTTAGAGGCGGACATGAGGTCTACCGACCTTTTATTCAACTTGTTTTACTAAGAAAATTTCTCACTTTTTCGGTTTCCGGATGATATCTCAAGTTTGGATCCTTTAATTGCAAATACCATTTTTATGTGGATCAGTCATATCAAGATACAGGTTGAGTTCTAATTTGAGTTTGATCCGATGATTTTTCCTAGAGTTATGGACTTTTTTCGAATTTAATTTTACTTCTTTTCTTTTGTTTCCGCATGATAACTCAAGTTTTTGACTTTAAGAGTTTTTTTAAGATTTGGTTATTTGTATGCATGTCAGTAATGAGACAATGCACAAGTGTCTTATCCATATAGTATACTTCTACAAAGACACCGCTCCAAATAAAGCCACCGGTTCGGGGGACACTGTGGCCGAGCGGCCTTTTATTGTGACTAAAAATTGCTAATACTGATTTTCTATCAACTTTCAGGGAAGGTGTTGAAACGGATGGAGAAACACAGGGCATTCCCAGAGTTTGATCTGAATGAACAAAGTTCTCATGTTCTAAGCTATTCAACACAAAATGAAGAAAATTCCATACGTATCTGGGATAAGACGTCGTTCGCAGATGTAGCTAGTTTTACTTTTGACACTTCGGTGAGTGTATTTATTAAAATTA
Source organism: Siphonodentalium dalli (assembly GCA_032622095.1). Lineage (NCBI taxonomy): Eukaryota > Metazoa > Mollusca > Scaphopoda > Gadilida > Siphonodentaliidae > Siphonodentalium > Siphonodentalium dalli. The sequence goes on along the minus strand of CP136061.1, from coordinate 202,468,183 downwards.
ACCCTTTCATTAGTGAATGGATTCACCTGATAACTAATAGTAAAGACTGGAATGTTCTATTCTTATTTGCATGGGTGTTTAGTCCACAACACATGTTTTCATTGCATATTCAATTTTTGAAGAAAATGTGAAATTCATAACGTATTTTGGAAAAATTAATTACTCCAATTTCACTCTGAAGATCCATATAGAGTTGGTGAAGATTGGATAACAGATGTGGAATGTAGCTAGGGTTTGCAGAAGGATCTAGTCATATAAAGAGTAAAATCCAAGGTGGCCGCTGGCAGCCATGTATTTTTTATAATATTTGGACAAATTTGAAAAACTCCACAGATCCATATGAAGTTTTGTTACAATCGGACGATATTTGTGGCATGTAGCGTGTGGCGAAGGAATTATTCGTGCAAAGATTGCCACTTGACCTTTTTTTTTCAATCCAATTTATACCAAATATAAAGCAATTGGTTAACTATAACTATATAACTATAAAGTTATCAACTGGGAACCAAAATAATCGGCAAATTATAAGTTGACAAGGACCATAACTCGGGTAATGGAAGTGTCATTGACACTGTAGCTCAACTTGGAGATGGGATAATGCCATACATTACAGTCAATGGTGCGATAAGTAATGTGGAATGTTACATGTTAAAGCAACACCAGTATATCAACCTGAAGAGCCATATGAGGTTTGGGATCAATTGGATGAAAAATGTTTGCTGTATGGCGTGCTGAAGTATTTAGTCATGCAAATAGTAAAATCCAAGATGGCTGCCAGCAACCATCTTTTTTCATCATTCAAATTCAACAGCTGCTATCTAGAGTTGATGCCTGTAAATTTTCATAACAATTTTCCGATAAATGTGGGGTGCAGTGTGTGCCGATGAATTAAAATGTGAAATCCAAGATGGCTACTGGTGGCTATGTTTTTAAAAAAAATTTTGACAAAATTGAAGTTTGGTGACAATTGGATGGGGAATGTGACCTGTAGGTTGTGCTGAAGGAAATTGTTGACTTTGTCAAGTTGGGCAAAAATGTCAGACCAACTTGAATCCATGGAACACATTGGGCCATCCTTATAGTTACACTCAACTATCAGATTAAGAGCATTTAGATATTTTGGTACTGCAATGTTGGAACCAAGTTGGGGCGAGCATATGTGACAACTCATGACATGATTTCACCCAAGCAAATATAACATCATTGTAAAAATTTTAAGTTGAGTTGATATGTTTCACTTTTATTTTTTCACAGCCTTCAGAAATCTTGTTCAGTAAAGACGGGAAGTACATCATCACTGTTTTGAATGAGCCAGCACAAGTGGTGACATGGAAATTATGTGGAGCGGATACTCTACCGGGTTTACAGAAAAACTACTCAGAGGACTATTCTGGCAAAGGTACCGTAAAAACCTTCTGAAAATAACCATTTGGTTAAATATCGTCTGGACATTTGCAAAAATAGGTCCACAGAGGGTGAATTTAGTGATTACCCCACACAGCAGGCTAGCATCACCAAAATAATAATCTGGGTGACCTCATTCTGCATGGCTTCATCTGTTATGGGAGACCTAGATACAGATTTAATTTTCCAGATGGTGATGTACACCAATTGGGCACCTCGATTATGCATTGTGTCATCTTCCATTTTGGGGGATATAGAGAAACTAAACTTAAATTCTCCACCTCCGGGACCTCATTCTGCAAATGTCCAGCATATTTTGAGGCTTGGTTCGTGCCCATTATGATTATGAAATATCAACTGTACATCCATACCATTTTTTTTTCTGATTTACTTGGGATGAATGAGGAGGTCATGCCAAAACGCTTTTAATTCTTTAAAATATCATTATTTTATAATTGAAGACGCATATATTTAATATTTATAGGATGTTATTTTTACTTGAACTAAGGTTAACCTCTTCGCTGCTAAATGACGTTATGACGTCGTGTGCTGGGCTGTTGACGTTATTGCCATTTTCCAATGGGGAAACTATAACGGGAATACCACAAGAACCATAAAACTGACTCAGTTGACAGGCTATTATCGTTCACAATCATGGAACATCATACAATGTTTGAACTTCGAGATACAGTTATTCCGACGCACCGATCTCTGAGTTCCAGTTATGTATAATGGCCTACTGCTAGTGTGCTGAAGTAGGTCCATAGTACCTATTGGCCATATAACACAGCTTGCACTTTTACTTCTGTAATAGTTATGGACGTCATAGCAGCGAAGAGGTTAGAATTGTGTACTTGTATTGATTAGTTTCAGTTCAGCTGAGATATCAACCCAAAAATCGAGGTGACTTCAAATCACTGATATGAAGTTACCAAGGGCTGATATATCTAGGCTGATATCAAATGGTAACCAATTAGCATTACCTTGTTATTAATTAGATCAGCAATAATGTAATACAAGTTTAATAGCCATTCTGATGTTATCTAATAAGACGCATGCTGTTAATAATCCGGGTCAAAGTGTTCACTGAACATAAGACTGCTTATAATTACAATAGTACGAAACTACAATACCTGTGCTTCTTCAATGTTGTCAGCGACAAAAATTGCTTGAATCACCATAAAATTAATCGTTTTCATGTTTCCTGTATTATGTATTATGTATTATGTCCTAATATACCATGGTTTTAATTTTTATTATACCATGTTTTATCTATGGTTATTGTTCCCCGACATTCCATCGGAGGACTATAATAATTACCCTCGTCCATGCGTGCATGTGTCCGTCATATTCCAGTCAATTTTTTTTAATCTTGGGACAGATTCAACCAGCATGGGAACCTGGACACCTGCGATTTTGAGTTTAGTCATTTTGGCGGAGTTATTGTCACTCTTCGACATAGAATCATACATCCTGGGACGCATCTTTTGACCTAGCCTGTATTCCGTCATTTTCCAGTCAATTTAAAAAAAACCTGGCACTGATGTCAATCAACATGGGAAGATGCGCTTTTGAGTTCAGTCAGAGTCATTTTGACAGTGTTATTGCCACTTTTTTTACATAGAAATGTTTTGTTTTTTTATTTTATAATTATTGACCTTTTCTTGACACAATGAGGATGTACATATTATTATATTAGTGAATATGCACTTTGTATCATATTGGTGTAATCAATTACTCCTACAGTTAGTAGTATAGGGACATGAAATCCATAAATCCCTCAAACCTGCCACCTTCGTTGGGGGACATTTTGGTCAGCGACCTGTTATTTTATATTTCATTCAATACTTTAATATTGAATAAAGTTAAATTAATCAATAATGAGCTGGTTGTGCCTCAACAACTCTTAGTAATGATATCAGTACATTCCGATCATAGTGCGATTTTCTATAAACCAAACACCTCTCTAAACCGAACAGAAGGGCCGGTTCGAAGGGTGTGTTCGGTTTGGAGAGGTTTTACTGTATATTTAAAAAATAATTGATGCCTTTTTGTTGCAGTTCTGGATGGGGTGATGGAGCTGGCACTGGCAGACGATGACGAAGAGGACCCTGATGACCCGGATTCCGATGTTGATGAACCCCCTGATATTGACACTGATGATGATGATGATGAAGATAGTCAACACACCGACTCAGATTGGGACTGATGATTATCCCTAAAAAGAAGGCCCAACTTTCCTCTAACAAAACTGAAAATTGAAAATTTTCACCAAAATAGGCTTAAAATTTAATAAAACAGTGAAGATTCTGTGCCAATAGTAAATACCAAACAGGAGTAGTCGCCCCTTGATAATTGCAACCTTCATAGTTACAAGCCAGCAAATATTGTGTGTCATTTGCAGAATGAGGTCCCCAGAGGGTGAATTTAGTAATGCTTTCCCGCACAGCAGACTAGCATCACCAAATTCATCCTCTGGGGACCTCACTCTGCTTTGCAGACTTGTGCATATATATATATAGTTAGCACAGTTGGATATAATTTGAGAAAACATAGCTTTTCAAATTCAGTTGCAGTTTGAGACAACATACTCTGGTACTGCTGTTAATATAACAATTGATTGTTAAATTCCACTTAAAGCAACAGAAAGTCTTCACAGCGGAGATATGTGAGAAATCATAAGTCTAAATCCATCATCACTAAGAACATGGGGAAAATAGATGAGATTTTGTATGTTAAACCATTATTATGTATACACATAGCTGTACGGGCGTCCAAATTTTTGGTGGGGGGGGAGGGGCTGAGACTTTTTGCCCGATTTTTTTACATGATATATTCATGGCTGTAAACACAGCTTTTGTATAATATACCTTGTATACACACAGAAATATAACAAAATAGATTCAAATTAACCATAAATATGTATAATTGGGGCAGAAATTTTAAAAATACTGTAAATTGCCACAATTTCTCCTTGAAATACCCTTCAGTTTGCCCAAAATATCTCCAATTTGTCCGAATATTTAGCTTTCAAAATGTTTGTGGGGTTTCAGCCCTCTCGCCTGTACGCTATGTGTATACATTACTGTTACAATGATCCAAACTTTATTACAAATCATAAACTAATTTTTTTATCAGTCAGTTAGTGGATACAAACTTTTAGGCCTCATTTATGTATGTACGTATTAAATATGAATTGCTCAATATTTTGACATTCTAAACTTAACTCAGCATATCTGTAGGTCATCTTGGCTATTATTTTTCTATTTGTTTATATTTTTATGTCAAATACATAATTCAGTGTTTTGCTAGCCAGAGGTAAATGTTTTTAACTTGGGGGCACTCAAAACCAGTTCATTTGTGTGCAGTGTCAAGAGAATAATTGGGCTTTTGCGATTGATACTGTGATATCACTTATAATTAACTTTTTCTATATATATTTTTATATATTAATGCAACATGATATACATCCTTTTTTTTAACTCAACTTTTTCTGTGTAGTAAATATACCCGAAATACCAGCTAACCTAGAAAAAATTAGAACAGGATTTATATAACTTTTTCCTTAGAAAAACATATTGGCTACGACATACTAAATGTCCCGAGTTGAAGACACAATGCTTACGTTTGGACCGATTTGTGCAACGGGAAAATTAATTCTTATTGTATCCATTTGAAAGGTGATGTAGCATCTTGCTGAACTCACTACATGCAATTGAAGTTTAATGTTTATATAAACTTGAACTATTCGTTGAATTTGTTAAAAAATGGCAACCAAAATGCCCTCAAAAATACTCAAAAGAGTTGAATGCTCTTCAAAGAACCAATGCCTTAATAATCGACCTAAATAAAGCTCTCAGTGTTTAGTCGGAAATATGGCTTTTTGCCATTCATCGGAAAGCTCTCAGTGAGAGTTTTACGATGAATGGCAACAAGCCATATCCGACTAAATCCTGAAAAATTACCCATAATTCTGCTGTGGATAAGGAGTCAATTATTTAGGGCATTATTGTATATTGTTGTATAAAATCGGGATTTTGTGATTGATACTGTGGTAATACTGTGGTATCAAATTTGTGATACAAATTATAATTAACTTTTTCTATAATATATATTTTTGTAACTTTATATACATCATTGTTTATACTTGCTAAATGTCTGTTTCTGTTATAGCTATATGCCAACTGGCAGCAATAAAGTAATTTTGATATTATACTCCACTTGGCTCGATGTATCTCACACCCTTCCCCCACCCACCAATTTGCCATCAGTTTGGGGTGCAGTTGGACATTCTTAGTTGAAACACTCTGGCTATGACCTTTCAAATAGTTGAAATTTTTAATTTGATATGAGAGATATATGTATTCATACCTGTGTAACTACAAACTGTGAATGACGATGATCAGGACGACGTCGATGATAATGATGATGACGACAACGACGATTGCGATGATGATAATTATAAAGATGATGACGACGAAGATGACTACGACGATGATAATGATGATCATCAGCCGGTGAGCTACGACGACAAATATGGCGAGGACAATTATTATGATGATAATGTTGATATGGTACGTGCCGACGACGACGTTAATGATGGCGATAATGAGACGAGGACAATTATTAGTATTACTATGATGTCGATGATGACGATATGATGCTGACAACGACGATCTAATGTGATAATGATGATGATAAACACGATGAACAGGCGCCATGGCAATCGGGAGATTCTGTGTATATACTTTACATTTCTCGATATCATTGTTGTTTTGGTCAGATAATAAAGCATTGAAAGCATTGATTGCGGGTAACAAATGGTAGCTCGCGATAAAGGGAATCTGCTACACAATCCCACTTTCTTCAGGGACCCAAAGATGCGTTGAAGGCGACACTCGCCGCATATCGATTGGGCACATGGACTCGTAATTATACCCTCATAATGCTTTTGGGACTTCTGAATTGAGCACTATCTCCACACAAACAGTGCTCACTTAACTCAGTGGGTCACTACATGTATATCAGCGTGCTTCATCTTAACAGACAGTGACTGACACTTACGCAAATATGACTTGTAAATGTATTACACAGAACTCCCTGTGACGGAACATATATTGTTCTTAGATTATTACTAATTAAGGGACGCGTCTCGGCTTTTCCGAAATATGTTGGACTTTTGTATTCTGAAATAGTATTCTTTCAAAGTTGTGTCCTTGCGTTCTAGAATATCTTAAATGCTATTCGGGATTCAAATAAAAGGCTGGTACGCGATTTTGATGGCGACAAATTATTCAAAACCGATCAACACTTATATGTTTATCTGCAGGTAAAAATACTGAGATGAACCCGCCATGTTCTACGTCACGTGTCGTGATTCATATTTTAGACGGCTTGCATGTACTGCTGACCTCCGTCCGTTGACCGTCACACATACTATGGTAATGGCAATGCAAGGCTATTCGACATATTTGGCACTTTGGTGGTGTATATATATATAACCGAATTCGGAGTAGTATGCTTATATACAACGTTTTGCAATGGGCATGATAATGTGTTGTATTCATACCGGTGTAACTACAAACTGTGAATGACGATGATCAGGACGACGTCGATGATAATGATGATGACGACAACGGCGATTGCGATGCTGCTGATGATGATAATGACAAAGATGATAACGACTAAGATGGCTACGATGATTCTGATGACGACGATTCTGATAATGATGATCAACAGCCGGTGAGCTACGACGACAAATTATGATGATAATGTTGATATGATGACGACGACGTTAATGATGACGATAATGAGACGAGGACAATTATTAGTATTACTATGATGACGTCGATGACGATATGATGCTGACGACGACGATCTAAGGATGATAATGCGGATGATAAACAAGATGAACAGGCACCATGGCAATCGGGAAATACTTGTACATTTTGTACATAATGCATTACATTCCTTCTCTCCATCTTCTGTGTATATACTTTACATTTCTCGATATCATTGTTGTTTTTGTCAGAGAATAAAGCATTGAAAGCTTGAACTTGCGGGTAACAAATGATAGATTGTGATAAAGGGAATCTGCTACACAATCCCACTTTGTTCAGGGACCCAAAGCTGCGTTGAAGACGACACTCGCCACAGATCGATTGGGCACATGGAATCGTAAATAATACATTCGATGGACCCGGGCAACCGTGACATCCTTACGAGATAGTGGATATCATCAATATAAAGATTAATTGCTACCACAATTGGGGTGTAAATGATGCAATATACCTTAGTTGGCGACAAAATGAACTAGTTCGAGGAATTGTCATAGAATGATACGATATCCATATGGGGCTGAGATAATGTGCTCAATAAATTGAATAACAATTTGAGTGACACGCGGCTGTTAATATGAACCAAAATCAACCATGAATTGTGTGGTTACAATCAAGCTCCCTATGATTTTGTTGTCTCGATGTATTTGTGTCGCAAGGAAGAACTATTTTGGTACATATCTTATTGGATAACAATTTCAAAGTAACGTCATATTCCATATACTGCTACAGAGGGTCATTTGTGGGAATTTAGTGAAAATTACAATTTTCGGATGACCATCTTTAAAACCATTATCAAACATTGAGCTCAATGGTAAACTAGATTAATCTAGCAAACATATTAATTGTGGTAATTTTGTATTTTATATGTTTCCTCATTCCACCGGGTTAAAACAAGGTACCCCCGCACCACCCCCCCCCCCCCACCAGGATTTAACTACACCCCACTAATTTTCTTCCTTATTATGTCCCTCAACTTTAAAACTATGTTAACACGAAATCAAGTGGCCGTGTAGACACCAGACAAGATGGCATCCAACATGGCCACCGTTTTTCAGAAGGGCACTAAGTCAGTTTGATGCGAATTATAGTGAGAACATATTGACAAATGTATACAAATATATCTTTTTTTGTGAAGCCAAGATATAATACCACCTTTTTAGGCCAAAATTGGAACTCTTCGTCCAAGATGGCCACCAAAATGGCAGCCGGAAGTGGAAACATTGACGTTTTTTTCACTAATACCCTTAAGATCAGTTTCTGCTGTTTGTAACTGGTTGCGTATTGTGACTTTTTTTTATTTTTCATGTTCACTGATCATTGGAGCAATGAACTATGCCATTCATGGGGTACCAGCCACTTCAGATCCCTCAAAAATTTGATTTTACAGAATGCAGTATAAAAAATCACCAAACAGCACTATTGGGATTCTAGTCATATTTCAACAAGAAATGAGCAGAACTCTGGAATGTAATATCATATCATATCACTCATTTCTTGTATAGAGCTAATATCAGCGAGGTCTGGAGGCCTTGACAACATTAAAATACATTCACAAATTTACGGTTCAAACATATGATAATTATGTAGCCCGCATTAAATGCTGTTACATTAGTTCCACCCCAAATGTTCAGAATAATATTCCGTGAACAAATGAGTTTTCAAAAGACCTTGGAATTCATCATATCCAGGTCAGATGGGGATGATCAAAGGCAGAGCATCCCAGAGAGTCGGTCCGGTCCTGTCCGGCTATGGAAAATGACATGTCACCAAAACTACTAAAGCATTGTCCTCGGATCTGAGATGCCTTGGTAGTACATATGCACATATCTTAACATTGAGGTATTGTGTGCAGTTTTTTGATGACTGGTAAGTCATTGCGAGCATCTTGGACTTAATCCGCTCGGAAACGGGAATGTAGCATGAACAATGTCGGTGTAATGTGATCTTTACATGGTATCTGACACACCAGTCTGGCCGCGGTGTTTTGTATTCGCTGCAGTCTCGACATTTGTTTTTGGTTGACACCATACATCAAATAATTGCCATAGTCCAAAATGGCTAGTGATGAAAGCATGCACTAATGATTATGCAGCAGATCTGGTCAGATAATGCCGTATTTGACTGATATTATGGAGATGACAATTTGCTGAGGCATACCATCACTTATGAATATTCAAGGGAACCAAAATGGTCATGTTGGCTCAAAATGGCAGCCAAACCAGCTGGCCAAACTATGGAAAATGGTAGATATTGACCCAATGTGCCATACAATCGCTTACAAGATGTGGTTGATGAATAAAATCAAACTAGAGGTGTGACTGTCCCAATGGGACTACGGATACCCCCCTGTTTTTAAAATACTAAGATGTTTCACATGTCAGTAAACATTTAGTTAAAATAATAAAAATAACAGTTCCCATTGCAGGTGTACAACCATAACCCTAATCTTAAACCTATTGACCGAAAAATGTAGGAATAAAAGCTTGGACAAAATTATGTATGTTGCGAAAAAATTTCTAAGTTGTAAAAGGGGAATAACTCCACCAAAAAATGTCGGACAGACGTCATAATCGCAGGTGCACAGGTTCCCATGGTACTAAATATCAGTGCCAAGATTAAAAAACATTGACCGAAAAATGTAGGAATAAAAGCTCGGACAAAATTATGAATGTTGCAAAAAAAGTTTCTAAATAAAAAAAGGGGGATAACTCCACCAAAAAATGTCGGACAGACGTCATAATCGCAAGTGCACAAGTTCCCATGGTACTAAATATCTGTGCCACGTTTTAAAAAAATTGACTTAAAAATGTAGGAATAAAAGCTCGGACAAAAGTATACATGTTGTGAAAATTTTCTAAGTCGAAAAAGGGTGGATAACTCCACTAAAAAAAGTCCAACAGACGTCATAATCGCAGGTGCACAGGTTCCCATGGTGATTGATGTCTGTGCCAAGTTTCACGGAAATTGATCAAAAAACGACTGAGAAAAACTCCGGACAAATTTGTGTCCACGGACGGACGACGCCGACGCCGACGGACGACGGACGGACGGACAAGCTGACTCCAGTATACCCCCCCTAACTTCGTTGCGGGGGGTATAATAATATGCCTAATATATATTGAAAACTAACATTGCTGATGCATCTTGCCTGGTTAATTGTTGTTACTAAAAAAGTTTCAGGTTTGGACCATTTTATCAAGTAAATGGAACTATCTTTGGTATCAAAGGTGTTTGTTGTTTTGATCTGTCTTACATATGTCACACTGAGGTGTTTTTTGACAAATAACTCAAGATTGCATGCAAAATGACAACCAAATTTGGTGAAAAGTTTATTTTTCATATATATCCCGAACATATTATTCTCTGCTGTTCTGAAAAGGTAGCAAATTGTGACTCACTTGGTTCTTAAACATGTTACTTAATCAAGTGAAAACTAAATGTTATATTCTGGTTGTCCAGTACCTTATGAGGTGTGACAAATTTATTATAAAGAATGCAGTATGGAATTTGCCGAAAATTTCTTTTGGGATTCTGACCGTTACCCGGAAATGGGTAGAACTTTGCAATGGAACAGAGAAGGACTATATTATATTTTGTGTATTGATGCAGTGCATCAATATGTGCAGGAAAATCTTTATCACTACCAGTGATTAAAATTTAATGATTACATTATGTGAAGTCTTAGAGTGGGTGCTGTTCTAAGAGTATAGTTCAGTTCTGTGTCGCATTTCACGAGGAGACGGCTAACACACAGCTCAACTCCCTTTAACCTTTTAACAGAAATATTGCAAAGAAACTTTTGCCAATGCATTCTCTTATATATACGAGTCTCCCTTTAATAGGGAGCCTCACTTATATAAGAGAATGCATTGGCCTAACAATACATGTATTCACCTTGACCTATTAAGCCACATATGCATTCTCTTATATATGCGAGGCTCCCTATGGGAGAATGCACTGGCACAATTATATTTAATGCTGCACTTGTGCAGCTCCCGACACAGTTCTGGGTAAACCCGATTTGAATAGCTACGCAATACTTGGTCTGGAGAAAATGCCTGTGTCTCCTATTACTAAATACATGTAGCTCTGTGTGGATATAAACAACTTCCCATGCGACCCATGCATTATGACACCACAGCACATACGTAGCTTTACCAATGACAGATATCGCCTGTACAAGAAAACCAATGTCAGAAATGGTAACGCACTCAAGATCATTTAAAATATATACCCATGATTAAGGACAATAAACAAAATTGAAATTCCCAACTACACCTTTTACCGGACTCGGCCTCCGGGTCGCAGTTCGACTTTTAATCCGTCCCAAAAATCCCCATTTCTATAAATAAAACGCCCATGAGCCCATTGTATACCAAGAATCAGTGACACATTATACATGCAGAGTGTGAAATAATATTATCCGATGCTTCAAACTGGTGCTATTTTTAGAAATGTGGAAATCTGCAACTGTATAGAGATTCCAACACTCGCCCGAATGGCTACATCTCTTTGTTGATACTAAGTTGTGATTGGTTGCGACTGACGTAATGCTTGCTTGTGGTAATAGGAATCCACCCAAATATTCCAGACTCAGTACAGCATTATAGCAGTCAAGTCTGTGTTTTAACCAGAACTGCTCCCGACATGAAAGGATTAAGAACCACACCCCCTCGGCTCTCCCAAAATAGATGAAAATTGTGACTGATTTGATATATATCTTTAATGGCATCCATTAATGATGAGTTTGACAACATATATACAAGTTCCACAATTAATCCTTTCTATACTAAATACTCATTGACAAGTAGTTCCCATATGAAATGTTCAAATAATGTTCAACAAATGACCACATGTACGTCATTTGTTGAACTTATTTGTCTAAACATTTCCCACCAGTGGATATGAATCCTTCAGCACCTGTATTAATTATCTTTAGTCTTTAATCATCCAGAATCGAAATACATTTGTATGAAGTGATGAACATGAGAAGATGGACGGATGGACAGACCAAAAACATAATTCGCCCCTATTTTAGAGACGGGCATACAAAATATGAAATTGTTTCTTGCACATTATGAAGCTACAGCTCACGCTAGTCCACCAATGTAGACTAATCGGATAAGGGGTATTTTAATATTTGGACATTTACGAGTTCCCAGTTTCTTGAGGGAAAGAACAGTCGTAAATGTACAGATATAAAATAAGTTTTTCCCGATAAGTCTACTTTGGTGGACTACAGCTGACACTAAGTAAGTGCCTGATTTATTCTCAATTTATGATATAGGCCTACATATTACATGCATATATAGAGTTCCACTAAATTACGAATTTACAATGTGATCTTCTTAAATATACATACTTATACAGTAATGCTCTAATTAATCGACTCCTTAACGAGAGCTTTCCGATGAATGGCAACAAACAATATTTCCTACTAAATCCTGAAAAGTTACCCATAATTCTGCTGTGGTTAAGGAGTCGATTAATTAGAGCATTACTGAAACAGACAGTCCTTTGTTGGTTTTCTAATCAGCCTAATATAAGTTTGTTTTTTGGATTGAAATATCATAAGCATGTTTTAGTGTTGCTGAAGGGGTCACTCTCACCAAAAACAGTGCTGAAGTGTACACAGGTTTTTTTTTATAAATGTGCTGAAAGGTACAGTAATGCCCTAATTAATCAACTCCATAACCACAGCATAATTATAGGTAATTAATTAGGGCATTACTGTACACAGGTTTTGAAATCTCATTCTAAATGACATTTAGTTTTCGTGTCTGCCGTGATTTCTGTAAGAGAAAATTTGTTACATTCCAATGAAAATTAAAATGAACTTAAAACAAACTGCTGATGGGCGACATACTTTCAGAGTATGAAGTTGAAGTAACTTCAGCACATTTTCAAATCATGTGTACTTTTTGGCACTAGATCTGTATTTCATAGAGAGTCACATGTGTATAACCTTTGTGTCAACATTTGAGAGCATGATCATAAAAACGGCATCCCCGTACTGCACGTGTTTGGCACTATTTATTCAGAGAACATGATGACTATAATATATACCTTCCTAAATATGATTTTTTTATTAGGAGTAGATGAGAATGTCATGGGTCCATTACCGAAATACAGTAATGCCCTAAATAATCGACTCTTTAACCACAGCAGTGAGAGCTTTCCGATGAATGGCAACAAGCCATATTTCCGACTAAATCCTGAAAAGTTACCCATAATTCTGCTGTGGTTAAGGAGTCGATTATTTAGGGCATTACCATAGGAGAAAATTGTGACTGATTTGTTGAGCTTAAATCCAATTCCCACCAAATATATTATACAATTTTATATGATTAAAAATTTATAATTGGTGTAGAATAAAAATCGTAAGTCTACAGTAATTGTCTTAAAATTCCTTTAAAATGCTGAAATAAGTAAAATGGTCCTGTTCTATGATGTCTATCTGATATATTAGTGTGGGGGCAAGTGTTCAAAAACTGGTTCCTTGTATACTTTTTTAGTAGAAGCATGGCATGTATATTTTCAACATCGGGATGGGTTGTGCTAAATAATTGGACTCTATTCCAATTTTTTAATGCCACGTGACCTCCAAATCCAAGATGGCTGCCATCACAAGCAAAAATCAGGATATTTTCGAGGATTTTTGCTCAGATGAAATATAGATTTATAACATTGTGAACAAGACCAGATTTCGATGGAAACAGTCATTGTTCATTTCGCCGTTGGAGCTGTAAGGCTAGTTAATCGCCATCAATTTTGTTCTATCTCTAACTCTATGGTTAATTAACATTGGTCAAACACCATAAAGGCAATGCAATGAATGAAATAGATTAGTGTGGGGGCAAGTGTTCAAAAACTGGTTCCTTGTATACTTTTTTAGTAGAAGCATGGCATGTATATTTTCAACATCGGGATGGGTTGTGCTAAATAATTGGACTCTATTCCAATTTTTTAATGCCACGTGACCTCCAAATCCAAGATGGCTGCCATCACAAGCAAAAATCAGGATATTTTCGAGGATTTTTGCTCAGATGAAATATAGATTTATAACATTGTGAACAAGACCAGATTTCGATGGAAATAGTCATTGTTTATTTCGCCGTTGGAGCTGTAAGGCTAGTTAATCGCCATCAATTTTGTTCTATCTCTAACTCTATGGTTAATTAACATTGGTCAAACACCATAAAGGCAATGCAATGAATGAAATAGATTAGTGTGGGGGCAAGTGTTCAAAAACTGGTTCCTTGTATACTTTTTTAGTAGAAGCATGGCATGTATATTTTCAACATCGGGATGGGTTGTGCTAAATAATTGGACTCTATTCCAATTTTTTAATGCCACGTGACCTCCAAATCCAAGATGGCTGCCATCACAAGCAAAAATCAGGATATTTTCGAGGATTTTTGCCCATGTTTTTGAGCAAATCTACCTCAAATAGCCGCGATATGTCCCCAAATCATCCGATCCACTTGCCTTTATGGTTTACTGGTTTAGTCGAAATAGCAGATGTGCTCAGGAAGGTCAGAGTAAACATTATGCGTTGTTTAGCGATTTTCGTTTTGAGGGCTAGGGGTGATTTACAAGCCGTTTTTCACCACATCGGTACCCTCTCATCTTGTTCTACTTCCGGCTCGATAAAAAATTGGAATAGAGTCTTAAAATTCCCTCCAAACTGAATAGGTTATGAAAATCATAGTGGCTTGCTTCTACTAAAAAAGTATACAAGATCTACATTTGCCCCCACACTATATTTAAAACCACATGGTGGTTTGCACTCCAAAATACACCTTATATTATTTGCTATTGAATTTTTCCCGGTATCAAAACAGGTCGATAAATACCTGAACTACCTTTCTATGAGCATTATATGTCCCATAAAGAAGCATTGATTTCATAAAATGTTCCACTTCGAAGACGATGATTAGGTCCCAATAAAATATTGCGACAATTGTATTCATTGCAATTCTGGAATCGGATTTGGAATAACACACAACCTCCTGAAATGGTATATTGTGTTAACTTAACATGAGACAATTATAAAACTTCACACTCTGCTCTCTCTTAGTTTTAATCATCAAAATTATGAAACACCATAAAAATTTTCAGCTAAAGCAAAGAGAGCTGTAGATGTTATTACCATGGTGTAAATGTGCAATTTTACGCACACGCTGATTTAAAATTTAAAACCGACACAAACAAAACGATTTCAAATTTATCGAAAAATATAAGAAACAAAACACACATTTTCACTGCAATATCAACAAATTTGTTCAGAAATCTTCCGCATATGTATGTTTTTAGATACCTCTTAACCCTTTACCCAACAAACCGGCCAAATAAAGCTTCAACAGCCTAAAATATCTTCGGTCTGTCTCAATAGAACCATACAAATATGGATATCATTGGAACCGGCTCCTTGACCACATTGTGATAGTTACAGTTATGCCCTGTGCCAATGCATTCTCTTATATATGCGAGTCGACCATAGGTCGCCTCGCATATATAAGAGAATGCATTGGCCTAAAAAAAATCTTTTTTTAACACTTTTTACCATTTTTTCTTACATTCTTTAACAATTTTATAATTTTTAATGTGTTAAGCCAATGCATTCTCTTATATATGCGAGGCGACCTATGGTCGACTCGCATATATAAGAGAATGCATTGGCACAGGGCCGTTCTGTTGGGTAAAGGGTTAAGTACCAAATTATGTATACATAATTTTGGAGTGCGAATGAGCCATGTCCATTTAATCCATTCAGGTCGGCAAAAATAGTCATAGATCTATTTTTAAACTATTAACTGTCAGAATACATATCGTTGTGAACTGCATAATTATGGGGAATAAAACACATTAAACCATTCACATGGATATGATGCATTATAACGCAGAGCTTCTGATTGAAGCTGAAAAGTTTGGTATTGGAATAAATGAAAAAATTCAAACAATCTCTATCTGTTATAAATGAATTCTTCGATAATGCCAAACCTGTCTATTCCCCAAAACTTTATTGAAATAAATATACAGTAATGCTCAAAGTAATCGACTTCTTAACCACAGCAGAATTATGGGTAACTTTTCAGGATTTAGTCGGAAATATGGCTTGTTGCCATTCATCGGAAAGCTCTCAGGGAGAGCTTTCCGATGAATGGCAACAAGCCATATTCTGCTGTGGTTAAGAAGTCGATTACTTAGAGCATTACTGTAAGTCAAATTTCCTTTACTTCGCAGGCAGCCACCATCACACACACAAGCACCATACTCTTGGGCTCCAAATAAACATGCATGCACGTTTATTATTTTCTTGGGAAATTTCCCCCCTGCACAGTGCTTATTTGGGTCTGCACGTTTATTAATTTTGAGGCTATGAAAATTGAAATCAGCACAAACTCAAGATTTCTATATGACTCCGATACCAAAATGATGAGTTTATATCTTTATGCATGTACATATTCAAATATATGACACACATGTGAACATTTAAATACTGAATAAAACACCACATGACACATACCGTACTATGTTGATTCCTATACTTGACCTACACAAACTGTAAAAATAATATGTTTAACAGTTGATGTTTTGCTCAGAGTTTCCCCTGCACTATTATTGGGGCCTGCACTTTTATTTGGAGCCCGAGAGTACATGTGTTTGGTTTGGAGAGGTTTTACTGTACTATTATACTGACGTGAGAATCTATTTAGTAAAGAAAGTGTTAAATTTAATAAGGTATCTGGCTGTGGTTGTCACTAGAGGTCCAGAACCCTGAATACATGAATTTGACATTCCAGTAAGAGAGTGCCATTATTTTGGTATTTTGGGTTGTATTGAACATGTTGATAACCAGCGTCTCAATTTATAATACATTATATTTACATAGCCTGTGTGCTTTACACTAATTCCTGTTCACTGATTGGTCAGTCGCAAATTGGGTCATGGGTAATATAACCCAAATAAAACACAACATCAAATGAACCAGGGACACAAATTGTTGACCTAATGACTACTGGGATGATGTAAGAATTGAACATGCATTTTAGATATGCAAATAAGATGGGCAAGCTTTTCATATATACAGCAGAATTTTATCTGAAACCAGTTTTTTTATAATTCACAGGTAGAAAAATGGGGGTAACTTTAATACTTGAGGCAAATGTCAGAAAAAATAAGAATTATTTCAGCTGCATGCTATATAAATATATAATGAATGAATGTAGTTTGTATGCATAATATTGGTGGGATATGGCACTGTGTTTGTTAGAGTACATTTAGTATGAACATAAATTCACACAATGTGCTCAGCATCCACAACACCCTATCACCCAATATCACACACAAATTACATTCATATCTTAATAATATCCTAGTAACAAATTTAACAGACTAAATATGATGACTATAATAAAACTTTAAAAGAATAAACATTTCAATGTGTTGAACCTTGCAGCAATGACAAAAAATGCTGATAGAACTTCTTCTTCAAAATAGATATATACACCAGTATTTGAGAAGGGATCCAACACTATCAGAAGATTAACTGCTAAAATATCTGACAATCGATTGTCGAAATTTCAGCATTTACAAATTACACAAAATAGGACAATGGTTGATTATGAGCTCCCTGTATGTCGTTTTCTGTAGTGACGATATCGTCTTCTGTAATGTCCATTTGTACTTCTGAAATGATAAAAATGTCACAAGCTATGCAATATATATAATTGATTCGTCTGGATTCATAGAAAATTTATAATTCAGGGATGAAGATTATAGTTGATTGTTGACTGACCTTTTTGACTCCAAATTATTGTGTTATAAATCTGAATCAATTTAAAAAGTTCAGGGAAGAGATACAGTAATGTCCTAAATAATCGACCCATAAACCACAGCAGAATTATGGGAAATTATAGTCGGAAATATGGCTTGCTGCCATTCATCCGAAAGCTCTCATTGAGAGCTTTCCGATGAATGGCGACAAGCCATATTTCCAACTAAATCCTGAAAAATTCCCCATAATTCTGCTGTGGTTAAAGGGCCATATACTTCGGGCATTACTGTATGCCATCGTTTAAGATTTATGTTCTAACCCTTCCCTACAACAGCAATAAGAGGTTGCACTCTGGGTGCTGGGATACCCCCATGGTGAAAATTTACAGATAGAACATCCTATTGTTAACAGAAATATATGTGATATATATCTGGATTGGGAAATGAAATGAGTATTCATCGTTTCACCAACCAGTACATAAATAACTCAACCAGAAAAAAACACTGAATGAGCTTAGGTACATGTATAAATTTTTGCTGCCTCACTATATATGAATCCCATCCCCATTTAAATATGACTGACAGAAGATATAAGTGATCAAGTGACTTTGGTCACCATTTTTCGAGGTTGTGAAATTTGAACACTGAAATCCATAAAAACAAATCTGTTTTATGTAAGGTTTTTTGCAGAATCTGAGATGATTGTCAGGATAGCTCAGCAATACACAAGTGTGCTGATAGCTGTGGAAAATATAGAAAAAAATAAATTTCCAGGCTGGATATCTTGCCACTAATTTCGAGCAACTAATGACATAGGTTCCCAGCCATGACTGACAAAGATTCATTTCACTGATTTATTGTTATACTCAGGGACCAGCCGAAAGGGTGACATGGGCAAAAAAGTCTCCCTATTCTTGCTCACTTCGCCCTATTTTTGCAGTCAGGCAAAGTACAAGTCACCCTGAAAATTCCAAAGTTGGCCAATGAAAATTGGCAAAATGCCCCAAATAATTAATGATAATATATACTTACGGAATAATTTCAACTTGATCCATCGCCCACTGATCAAATCCTGCTCCTCCATTAATAGGTTGCCACCAGCGGAATTGGACGCCATATTTTTTAGCATCTGCTGGTATTTGATAAGCAACTCTTTTTGGTTTCAGGTAATCAATAGGGTCATGTCTGTCTAAAAGCTTCCAGGTTGCTCCCTGTAAATAAGGGAAATCACTTTTTGATAGAAATTTATGGGAATGGGGGGGGGGGGGGGGGGGGGGGGTATTTTCTCAACATTGAGAGATTTTTTCAATTTATTTGGTTTGTATAGCCATGAAATTGTAGTTTGGGTCTGGCATGGGGGATCACTTTGTTATAGTTTATAAGAGGGGGTGGTGGGGGGGGGGGAGAAATGGGAATGGGGGATATTCCCCTTCCCCATTTACCCATCAGCCTACATAAATGCCAAAAACAAATCACATAGAGGTTTTTTCACTTCATTTGGTTTATATAGCCATGAACTGCTGAGAAATTAACTCTTTCAGAGAATATTTTGTTTGGGTCTGACTTTGGGAGGAGGGTGGTTTGGGTATGGATGATGCCCAGGCCTGGATACCCCCCACCACATATCAGCCTACATAAGATAAATGAAAGTATCAATGACAATGTAGCTCAACTTGGAGAGGGAATAATGTCATACATTACAGTCAATGGAGCTGTGGAAAGTTCAAATGTTCAGAGTATTTAGTCATGCAAAGATGCCAAGATTGCTGCCATCAGCCATGTTTTTAATTGAACATCGTTCAAATTTGAAATCTTCCATCTAGAAGTTTGGTGATGATCGGATGAGGTATGTGGCCTGTAGGGTGTGCCAAAGGATTTAGTCATGCAAAGTGTAAAATCCAAGATGGGTGCTGGTGTCCATTTTTTTCAACGAAATTAAGAACAAATTGGCTCCCATCTAGTAGTCATCCAAAAGATCGATATGAAGTTTGGTGATGATCGGATAAGGGATGTGGTCTGTAGGGTAGGATTTAGTCATGCAGAGAATAAAATTCCAGGCCTGGACATCTCCCCACCCTCACCCCAAGCCAGACCCAAACAACATATTCTTGCAAAAATTAATTTCTCTGCAATTCATGGCTATGTACACTAAAAGAAGAGAAAAACTCTTAAGGTGATTTTTTGTTATAAGTAGGCTGATGGGTTTTACGGAGGAAGATATCGAGGCCTGGGCTGTACATACCCAACTCCCCAAGCCAGACGTAAAAAAATCATAAAAGTACTAACATTTAAACTGAGGTGTGACATTTAAATAGCCTCATTTGAACTTAACGTTAATTTATTGTATTTGTATAACTTGTTTTAATTGAAGAAGGCTATATGTGGCTGAAAATTTCCATTAATATTGTCGTTTTTTTATTACTGGATCGCTATGAAGTCCCTCTCGTTTGTTCGAATATGGGGTGAGACACATAAATAGCAGAATGACGTGCCGAATGTAACATTATCTGTAAGGGTCTTTACACAGAAATATATATGATGAAAATGAGGTTACCTTGTTGGTAGTATATTGTAGAAGTACACCCTTATAGTGAGGACCTTCACTGAGTTGTACGTTACAATCAGGTGTCTGCTCTCGGCATCCTATCTGCAGGGCAAACATTATTTTACTGCAAAGAGAAAAATGCTAAAATAAAAATCATGCTCTCTGCATCCTATCTGTAGGGCAAAGACTATACAGTAATGCCCTAAATAATCGACTCCTTAACCACAGCAAATATGGCTTGTTGCCATTCATCGGAAAGCTCTCACTGAGAGCTTTCCGATGAATGGCAACAAGCCATATTTCTGACTAAATCATGAAAAATTACCCATAATTCTGCTGTGAAAGTCAATTATTTGGGGAAAAGACTATATGTCACCCATCATATCAAAACCAGTCGTAAGTCGAAAAATATTTTATTTGAGTTATGTGCTGCATGTTATAGTCTAGAGTGTGATAAGCGCTTTACATAGATCACACACTTAAGGGGGTACCTTTTTGCGGTCCAAGGTTATAGGATTTTGAATATCAGTGTCGACATGAACCGATTCCAGAGATAATTAGATATAATCACATTTAAGGACAATTAAATTAGCTAAATTCTGAATAAATATACACAAATATATATGTCCATATTACAAAAGCACAAAAATAGACACAAACTTCACTTAATATCAACAGAGTAGAACTATATACAAATGTGTCAAAAACCAAAAATCATATTTGCCCCTGAACGATTTCAACCAAATTTGGTTGGATTTAAAGACATATTATGTACTTGGTCGGGTGCGGTAAACTGATACGTTAGTATTCAGGTGCTATGCCAACTGGAGGAATGTAGCATTCTACTAAAATCACCGAAAATCTGAAGAAAATCGACCGTACCACTCCATAGAAAGCATTGTCTGAACTACGCTATATTGTAAATATTTACTATACTCAAATCGGGACGCTTCTGTCGGCGATAAACGATTTCGCCATTGGAGTCACTGCCTTTAAATAATATATAAGAATGACGGTGTGTGTTGTCAATTTAGATATAATATTTGTAAAATAACTACTTTGAACAAGATTATTCTCCATTTCTATTTGATTACCCTACCGGAGTGTTTCATATCACTTTAAACAAATTTTTTTTTTATTGTGTTGTGTTTAGATTGTACTAATGTAGGTAGTCTCATACTTAGCATTTGTGAGATCCATCTCAGCAGTCACAGCCTGTCTTGTGCCACAACCATTAAAGTAGAGTGTCTTCCCATGAGCATGAGGCACCAAAGCGCCACATCCAAATCCAATACCTCCACCAGAAACATCATCCCATCTCGACGTCATTATACCGCCCTCAAAGGATTCAAACAGCTTGCCAATGAGCCGCCTCCTCAACGGCACACAACTTTTGCCTGTAAGATCATAGAGATGACTGAGATCAGGCCTGAGAATAAGGTGCCTGTCATTTGCAGAATGAGGTCCCCAGATGGTGAATTTAGTGGTGCTAGCCTACTATGAGGTCGCCAGATGGTGAATTTAGTGGTGCTAGCCTACTATGAGGTCCCCAGAGGGTGAATTTAGTGATGCTAGCCTGCTATGAGGTCCCCAGATGGTGAATTTAGTGATGCTAGCCTGCTATGAGGTCCCCAGATGGTGAATTTAATGATGCTACCCTGCTATGAGGTCCCCAGATGGTGAATTTAGTGATGCTAGCCTATGAGGTCCACAGAGGGTGAATTTAGTGATGCTAGCCTGCTATGAGGTCCCCAGATGGTGAATTTAATGATGCTACCCTGCTATGAGGTCCCCAGATGGTGAATTTAGTGATGCTAGCCTATGAGGTCCACAGAGGGTGAATTTAGTGATGCTAGCCTGCTATGAGGTCCCCAGAAGGTGAATTTAGTGATGCTAGTCTGCTATGAGGTCCCAAGATGGTGAATTTAGTGATGCTAGTCTATGAGGTCCCCAGAGGGTGAATTTAGTGATGCTAGCCTGCTATGAGGTCCCCAGATGGTGAATTTAGTGGTGCTAGCCTGCTATGAGGTCCCCAGATGGTGAATTTAGTGATGCTAGCCTGCTATGAGGTCCCCAGATGGTGAATTTAGTGATGCTAGCCTATGAGGTCCCCAGAGGGTGAATTTAGTGATGCTAGCCTGCTATGACGTCCCCAGATGGTGAATTTAGTGATGCTAGCCTGCTATGAGGTCCCCAGATGGTGAATCTAATGATGCTCGCCTGCTATGAGGTCCCCAGAGGGTGAATTTAGTGACGCTATCCTACATAGCAGGCTAGCATCACTAAATTCACCCTCTGGGGACCTCATTCTGCTTAGGCCTCATCTTTTCTGGAAAGTTTCTTTATTATCAAATTTCTATAGAAACTTCTTCACATAGATTCTATTTTCTGTTTTAGTTTAGTTTCTCTATATCCCCAAATTGGCAGATGACACATTGCATAATCGAGGTTCCCAATGGGTGTACATCACAATATTCACCATTTGTGAACTTCAATCTGAGTCTATGTCTGCCATAGCAGATGAGACCATGCAGAGTGAGGTCCCCATAGGGTGAATTTGGTGATGCTAGCCTGCTGTGCGGGATAGCATCACTAAATTCTACCTGTGGTGACCTCATTCTGCAAATGACAGACACACTAAACTCAGGCTTGATGGAGATATTCAACGGATCAAAAACTTTGGTAGAAAATTCCACACGATGATGCTCTTCCTGGTCACAGTTCCAACAAAAACTTGATCTTTTGAAAACACGTTCAAATAATTGTTCTTTAAAAATATTCAAGAAATATTCAGTGTTATACATATTTCAATTAATATAAAATTGTTCTGTAATGCTCTGAAAATAGTCATATTTCTGTCCCAGTTTGATGTAGAAAATTCAGGAAAGAGATACACATTATTTAAACTTAGGTCAATTCCCCGTGTCTCAGGCCTGCACACATGGTCCCAAAAACCCATGCATGCAAACTTTTTTTTCGCATTTAATTATGTATGTTAATCGGTATGAAATAATTCTGGTATGTTTTTTATGCAAATATAGGTGAAAGTTAGATCATACAGATCTCACAATTTCCTGGTTCAGATTTCCAAAACGATATGTGCTTTAATATGCCCTATCACTAACTCGCAGCCATTTTGGATCCACCATGTCCGATTCCATGGTTTTATTTAACTTTCCATATATGGAAGTCATGAATAATTCAAAAGCTCCATATATGGAAATGCTACTCCAAAACTTTGACCTGTAGCACTGAAACCACCGATGAATCCATGAAACCACGGAACCGGACCAGGTGGATCCAAAATGGCCACGAGTTAGTGATAGGGCATATGATGGCGCCATATATTTAGGCACAGGTATTCATTTTACGCTGTAACAACATTATTCACATAAATCTATGACATCTGTCTGCAGTTTTGAATTGCTTCACAGACTTGTGCATGCAAGGTCACATTTTAGCATACGAAACATACAATTAAATGCAGGCTTAGCGGTAGTTTAAGCTATGTTTTTTTTTTTAAATTTAGTATGCATGCCTTGTGATTGAACAGTAAAATATCATTCTCTCTACGTATTACAGACTGCAGAGTCTAGTATGAGCTACCGTAATTCATTACGCACCTCTAGAGAAACTGGGCTAGAATCAAGCCTGGAAATAGTTAGCCTGTCATTTGCAGAATGAGGTCCCCAGAGTGTGAATTCAGTGATGCTATCCTGTATGATGGGCTAGCATCACCAAATTCACCCTCTATGAACCTCATTCTACTTAGGCCTCAACTGACCTAGGATCAGGTTGAAGTTCCCCAGTTGAAGGTAGTGATGTTCACCCAGTAACCACCTCGATTATGCATTTTATCTTCTGCAAATTAGGGGATATAGAAACTGAACAGAAGAGAAAAAGTAACTAAAAACAATGTTAGATTGAGACTATAGATACTTCCCAGAAGATGAGCCCTAAGCAGAACGAGGTCCCCAGAGAGCGAATTTGGTGCTGCTATTTCGCTGTGCGGGACAGCATCACTAATTCCACTCTCTGGGGACCACATTCTGCAAATGTCAGACATACTATATCCACTCAAATTCCTTCCCTCTATCAGAGAATTCCTCTCATCCATTTACAAATACATGGATGAGATTGAGAATTCTCTATATCATCACAGAATATTCTTAAAGACATATTATGTACTTGTTCGGGTGCGTGAAACTGATAAGTTAGTAATCAGGCGCTATGCCAACTGGGGGAATGTAGCATTCTACTAACATTGCTGAAAAATCTCAAGCCAATAGACCATACCATGCCATAGAAAACATCGTCTGAACAACGCTCAATATTTACATCTCTATTTGGGACGCAACTGTTGTCGATAAACTAACGAAAATGATTTCGCCATCGAGAGTCACTTAATTTAATGAATATAAGAATGACTGCATGTGTTAATTTTTATATACTCTTTGTAAAAATAACTACTATGAGCAAGATTATACTCCATTTCTATTTGATCACCCTACCAGAGTGTTTCACATCACTTTAATAATAGCATTAATTGTCCTGATAAAAATAACATTGTCAAAGCAGATATATAGACTAATAAACTAATATATAAATAGACTATAATAGATAATATATGCGCACCTTCATAACCTTCATCACAGTGACATACACCATCCTGGCAGTCTCCCTTGTTATTACACATATCGGGACATTTCTCTCCAATGTAAATATCATTTAAAGCCCAGCCAGCCGTCGTCTCTCCAGTTGAATCTGTATTTTGTACCCATCGGAATCTGGTTGATCTGAATTAAAAAGTAACTGAAAATAAATTTCTGTCTCATGTTTTCCAATTATGTTTTAGTAATTCACTGCAGAATTGTTTTTAATTAATATCCAACTTAATCAACATGACTATGATTTGAATTGCATGCAAGTTAACATAATTATGGTGAATTTCATGTGTGACTGATGGGACAAACCAAAATTTCATTTTTTTCTACAATTGACCATGCCCATCCAAATAGATTAAAGATAACTAAATCATGTTCAGAAGAAGGTTAATCAACTCTCTTAACAATATTAGTTATCATTTTTAAATGACTAATCCTGTAGCCAAATATGTCAATTTTGTTCTATGTGACTGAGGGACATGTTTTGGACAAGGTTTTTGGGTACCTCTACGCTAACTGATGGCATTTTCCCAAACATTGGATTTCAGTTATATCATCGCTGTAAATGAAATATCATAATATTTTTCTAACAGAAAAATCGAGTGTTGGTGGCACATTCATTCTGAAACTGAAATGCTATGAAGGAATCGACATGACTGATGGGACAGTACTTTTGTGACTGATGGGACACCACTGAAATCTAAACTTTTATATATGTTTGTGGAAGGGCACTTTATTTCATTTGATCTCTGGGGTGAAAAAATAATTTGTATGGTATTTATAGACAAGCTCATCAATAGTAATTGCTGGATGTGATTGCATATATAGGACAAGGACAAATCTCACATAAGAACCCCACTTAGGAACCCCACCTCATATGAGAATTCCAAGACTGGAGAGTCCCACATGGGAACCCCAAAAGACAACCTGCATGACCTCACAAGAGAACCTCCACACAATAACCCCATATGGCAACACCATCTCCTATAAGAACCACAATCCACAGATCACACAGAGACATAAACCGAGGGAAACCCCTATGAGAACAGCAACCCACCAATCCCACACAAGAACCCACAGGGCAATCTCATTTCACAATGAGAACCACAACTTAAAAACCTTACATGAGAACCCCAAAAGATAATTTTATCTCTACTAAAGGGGGACCTCACGTGAGATCCCCAACCATATAAGTTCCACATGAGAACCCCACACGACAACCTCTTCTCATATAAGAACATCAACACGAGAACACCACATGGGAACCACAATTGACAACCTGACTTCAAAAGAGAAGCTCTACACAAGGACCCCACAAATTATGAGAACCCTAACCCACAGATCTCACAGAGAAACAGACATGGGAACCCCAAGAGGTCCCCATATGGCAACTCTATGCCACAAGAGAACCCCACATGGGAACCCCAAGTAAACCATACGAGAACCCCGTGAGTATTGCATCGCACATGAGAACCCCATATGAGAACACAAACATGTAAACTTCACCCCAACCGCAGTCTGACCCCTATCAGCCTGGCAACAACCAATCAAATTGAAGCTCGTCCTCAAACGGGCTATAAAAGGGCAAGGTTCTCCTTCTTTTGCACAAACCACATTTGGTCCTGAATTTGGTGGCTGCTGAGACTCCAGACAAGATGGCTTCCATACATATCGATATTATAACAAAAAGTTGAAATTAGTATGTGAAAATATTAACTTCAATTCCTGGACACCAGTTTGGCTGCCATCTTGGCTGTGACTATCAATTTCCCAACAAAAATTAAATACTTTGTATCAATGTTCCATATCCACATGTAATTCATTATTATTGTGGGTAGAATTCGCATAATAATAATAACGCCTATCATAAGAAATAGTAAAGGAATGTGGGAGTGTTTTAAAATTATGGTTGCCATTTTGGCTGCCATCTTCGATTTGGAAAACCATTTCTTGCATGGGATGTAAGGTAATTACGTCACCTCAGTATTTCCAAAATATTTGTGGCTGTCCTCTAAATAGTGCACTTTTATATAAATACTTGTAAATTAATTTAGAAACTAATTATATCCATAGTTTTATTTTCGGAATTATTTTTTGGGCTTAACACTACTGATAAAAAAAGTGATAATCTGATATGAAATGTGTGACAAATATTCAGTATTGAATAAACATGTACATCTTGTTTCACTTGTCACATCATGCATTTATATAATAATATATTGAATCTCACATTAAAACATAACACTGTCAGTAATTAAAAGACAGTATGCAATGCAGTTCATTTAAAATATTAAATGAGCTCTAATATACACTCTGTAACTTTCATTTCCAAATGTCTCACATACAGTTATCAATTGCAATATAATTACAAGTACATTCAAGAGCTGATACATCAGCATACAAAGAAATCGAAATATTAAAACTAAAATCTCGACTTTGGCATGGGTTCTCTTTGGTAACATGATATATTGTGGCATTTTGATGGTTATGTGTATGTGTCCATAAACTCAAGATATTTGAGAATGTTTTGTGACTGATGGGACATAATTTACATGGCTACATTTAAAAGAATTGAATGAATTTGTATTGGATAACATAATTTCTTATATAAATGTTCCATTGTGAAAAAATGTAAGAAAACAAAAGTTGGTATCAGTATCTCAAAAGTTTATGTGTACCACAACATTATGAACCCAAAATGTGACTGACGGGACAAACCAATGGGGAAGTAAATTCTGGGTGAATATTTTCGGTGAAATAATCTGGGAAAATATATACCTTAATGACTGTCAGTGATGTTTCCATATACTAAGGATTGGTGGCAGTTATTGAGAAAATTAAAAAAGATTCCTAAATTTGGGTATCTAACCATTCCACTGACTAATACAGTGATAAATTTAGAAGAATTCAACATTTTCACAAAAATGCAACTTTCTGCTGGAAATGACCAATGTACAAATTCAAATTTGACCCAAATAAATGGACACATACCCTGAGAAAACCTTTTCTGGGAGTGGGATGGTGACCCTGGTCCACCTCCGATGACCATCTGGCGTGTATTCCGTCGCGTGATGATAGTTCTGTGGTGCACAGTCCATCATTATCATACTGTCTGGTAAACACAGTGGCCGTAATAGCTCCCAATGGTTCTTTTGTGGATGTTTATTAAAGAGCAGTTGCACAGGTTCATACGATGCACAAGCATTGAACCTCTCTGAACAGCCGACCGATATCTGCACAAACAGGAATAGTTATTAGATACATTCAAGCCTTGAAATAGTGTTTCTGACATTTGCAGAATGAGGTCCCCAGAGGGTGAATTTAGAGATGCTATCCCACATGGCAGGCTAGCATCACCAAATACACCCCCCGGGAACCTTAATCTGCTTACGCCTCAACTAGCTGCTATGGGAGACCTAGGATCAGAATGAAGTTTGCCAATTGAAGTTGGCGATGTATAGTCATCTCGATTAAGCATTTTATCTTCTGCAAATTAGGGGATATAAGACAAAAAAGTTACTAAAACAACTGAAAACAATGTTATTTGAGGCTATATATACTTCCCAAAAGATAAGGCTAAGCAGAACGAGGTCCCCAGATGGTGAGTTTGGTGATGCTAACCCCACTCGATGGGGTAACATTGCTAAATTCACCCTCTGGGAACCTCATTCTGCAAATATCAGACACACTTTATCCAAACTTGGACACATTTGCTTAACCCATTCTTTGCTTAATGGAATCTCCCATTCAGTTATTTATATAACTATACATTGTAATTATTCATCTGGAGGAATATATATGGTCTTTAGTCAATTTTAACCCTTTGAGTGCCAGGGGCCGATCTCATCGGCCCTAAACCTACAAAATAAGTCTGTTAAAGAATATAAGAATAAATTATTAAAATTGTAAAAAAAATAAAATTGTTAGGCCAATGCATTCTCTTATATATGCGAGGCGACCTATGGTCGACTCGCATATATAAGAGAATGCATTGGCACAGGGTATATGGGTTGATACAAAAATCGGACCTGGCACTCAAAGGGTTAAGGCTGTAATAGTGCGATAACTTGAATGAACGTCAAACTATTCCATTTATATTTGATATAACTGGATCCTTCACAACAATATCTCCATCGTGTTTGAGAACTAGATTTTTCCATTTTATTTTACCTGACTTAAGGCCCTTAGTTTGAATATTTTCATTAACTTGACGGCTGTTAGCACGATAACTTGAACAAATGTCAATCAATTCCATTTATATTTGATATATGTATTATTCACAGCAATATCTCAATCGAGTTTGAAAACCAGGTTGTCCGATATTATTTTATCTTATCTATAGCCCTTAGTTTCTATATTTTTAAGACCATTGATAACTTGAAAGAACGAACGTCAAATTCATATAAAAATATCTCAAACACTTGAAGAGACCATCTTCTCAATTCGCAACCATTGTTATGAAAACGTCTTCCACATCACATGATCCACACATAAAATACCGAATGATGTTGCCTGCAAATGTTTTACTGACCTAGCTATGGCCCTTTTTCATCTTATAATTTTCCCAGTTTTGTGCATGCAATTGTTTGTCCGATGTCATAACTCAACAACTATTCAGCCGATGAAATTTTCAGAGTGCAATTTGGCACTGTGTGGGTATTCCAGCCACAAGTTGCATGCAATCTTTTATTTACACTGCACAATTAGCACAGCAAGCTAATTTTATTCGCTCTTGCTTCATGCATCCTACGTGTTTAATTTGATGCTGCCATATGATTTGCATGGATCATATGCCATGAAGAGAGGTGAATAACATCAAATGTGACTCACATTCTAGGGTCCTGCGAATTGGAGATTTTGATCGAATCGAATATCGAATCGAATTCTGGAAATCGAATCGAATATCGAATCGAATATCAAATCGAATCATATCTGTGTGTTGCATTCTCAATTGGGCATGTTTTGTCAACGATTAGACGATTTGTGAAACGTTCTATCAACTACATGCACGAAGTTCCATCATAACTAATGTGGCGATGAACTGTCGTTTGTAATACTATTAACTTCAAATGATAATTGTCGAGAAAAAAGGCAGATTTAAAAAAAATGTCCATGCGGCCGTCACGACGATTAATATATAACCACTAAACGGATTATCAGAACTAAAATCACGCGACATTTGTACAGTTTGCATGTACATGCAAAATTTCAAATCGACATTCGGAATCACCCATTGTTATAAACTTGAAGATGCAACAACAGTCGCAGGGTAGCCTGATTATGTAGTGTTGGATGCTTCTTGGACAGATGATTCCATAGACGGTTTATTGTCCCAGATGCCTGCGATTTATACACCAGATTGCATTCATCTCACGTGTACATCCCTGCAATATACCTGCAGTTTTATCATGTTTAAAATAAACATGAATAACGACGGCATTTTGTCAAGTGTCAAAGAACGCTCAGAAATTGAAAGTAAACTTCAGAAGAAAACATCGCCAAAATGCACTTTTCGATGCCGGGAACACGTGTTGTTTAAATTCTCAGCTATACTACATAATGCAGATCTGAGACGGATAGACGGCGGATAACGCTAGCGGTTGCTCAGTCTCATAGCTATTATTATTCACGCGCGTTGTCGGTCCATCGGTGATCTCCGAGCTTTTGGCTACCATGTTCAAAGCTAGAATTCAAGCGTATTTAGTAGTCCTATAGTGGCAAATTGCTGGCTATACTTATATCTAATATATATAATCGCGATGTATAATAAGAATTATAAGGTGCATATATACATCATTTTCTGTAATTAAATGGCACAAAAACAGCTAAGATCGATGTCCGTAAACAGCCTACTTTTCCACCAGGGTATATTCAAAATTTCGAGTTGGCAATTTCGACTCGAATTCGAATCGAATTTGACTTTCGAATCGAATCTCGAATCGAATATCGAATATTCGCAGGACCCTATCACATTCATAATGCTTGAGATAAATTTATTCCATTTTGCGGCTACAAGCAACCTGGACAAGACTATCAGAATATATCCCATAATTAAACTGACCTTGAACTGCAGCATATAGCCACTCTGGACAATAAGTTGGTTTGTCGTAAACTGTCGTCGGGCTTTTGATTCTTTTGGCCAACTAAGTGACTTCCGCTCTTCGCCACACACCTCATCCTCAAGTGATCCATATGGATGAAACTCCCAGGGTGCATCACTTTGAGGAAGCGATTCATTGAACGTGACCTTGAGACTTGACGGACTGATATCTGAACCACCAATGAAAAGGTTATCGATGGCCCATGTGGCCCTGGGTCTCTCGCTGTTGGCTGGAACCGGCTGCCACCATCTGATTCGAGTGCTTGACGTTCTTGCTGACATAGGCAGAGTGATATAGTCCCACTTTGGTTTTAAGTAGCTTTTGTAATCAAGGGTGTGAATGGGCTTCCATGATATTCCTGAAGAGATATGTAAGTTAATTAACCCTTTCTTTACAAAATGGATTCTCCCATTCAGTTATAAAAGACTTACTTGGAATGGTCTGTTATATATCCGGAGGGATGTTTGGGAAATATAAGCAGATATATCATGTTCAGAAGGATTGCTATATATTCGTTGGTGATACAGTAATGCCCTAAATAACTCCTTAAAAATTTGGCAAGTAGAACGACACATATGTCGCCGTACGGTTTGCGAGTGGAATGACATATATGTCGTTTCAGGAAGTATCATTTTTATGAAGACATAACTTCAATTGATCATCTGATTTATAAATGATTTGTATAGGAGATATTTTGATTAATATAATGTCCCAATGTATAAGTGCAATGGATTATGATAGCATACGTAAACAGAAAATACACATAAATTAAAACGAATTATTGGACTTTTCACCCGAATTTGTTAATAATTGTTGACATTAAACTCACGCATGACGTCATGTATATGACGTTATAGATACTCTCCAAAGGGTTAACCACAGCAGAATTATGGGTAAATTTTCAGGATTTAGTCGGAAATATGGCTTGTTGTTATTCATCGGAAAGCTCTCAGTGAGAGCTTTCCGATGAATGTCAACAAGTCATATTTCTGAGGTTTATAATACTAATATGGTAAAATGGGAAGCATACATGTATGTCATACATAGGACCCGGCCATTTTGGGGTTAAAGGAAAGAAATCTTCCAAATAACCAAACAGGTAAATACTCATAAGCTTATGAGATGCATGTTAACAACTTGAATACACACATTGCTTTATATAATGTTCAGATGAGTAATTCAATCAATCCAATGTATACTTTTATAACTGAGGAGGAGAATCCATTTAGTAATGGGTTAATCCACAGACCGTTGAATGTGAGATGTGAGGAACAGGCTTTTAACCCTTTCAGTGCCAAGTCCGATTTTTGTATCAACCCATATTTCCTTGATAATTTTTCAAATTTAATGATTATAATAATGTGATACATTGATCGAAAGAGCTCTTAGAGCTCTTTCCATCAATGTATCACATTATTATAATCAATAAATTTGAAAAATGATCAAGGAAATATGGGTTGATACAAAAATCAGACTTGGCACTAAAAGGGTTAAACAACAGACAATGATTTTGCATGGTAATAATAATAATAATGCAAATAATCTTAGTATGAAATGACCAAACCACTGGTACGAAACATTTAGAACCTTGAAGGTATTTTCAGAGGGTACAGAACATTCTTCATGGTATGAAACGTCCATCACTCAGCAAGATGTGACATATTTTGTTTTTTTAAACATACCTGCTTTAATTTTTCAATGACACAGTATTGTAAAATATCTGTGAAGTTAAACATGTACTTATGTTACCTATACACATCACTATAGACTCGACACCTCGTGCCAAGCCAGGATCATTAATATATATAATAATGATCGAGAAACAGGTAATGCTTCGCCAGTAGATAATGAGGTAATAAGCCAGTTTAGCTCTACACAAACAACGATGATCTATAGAGACAAAGTTCATTCGACGAGATAAGAAAACACTGCCCGAACTTCAGGAGCAAACCAGACAAGATAAAACCTGGTTGTGAATAACAGATACATTAACAACGCATTCTTATACAGTTCAACATAGGCTACATTAACTCAACAACGAGTACACAACACTACAATGGTTCTTACCTCCATCATTTGAATGCTGTAGTATGACGCTGTCTTCTTCTTGTGAAGGTTGGAAGCAACCAGGAAAACTTCCAGTGCCTCCGACAGATGCTGTATACTGGATAAATCTGTAAGTAATAGATCACAAGTGAATGAAAATAATGTAAGGATTCTTACCAAGCCTGAGTTTAGTGTGCCTGTCATTTGCAGAATGAGGTCCCCAGATGGTTAATTTAGGGATGATTCAGATTGAAGTTCCCAAATGGTGAATACTGTGATGTGGAGCCATTGGGATCCTCAATTATGCAATGCGTCGTCTGCCAATTTGGGAATATAGAGAAACTAAACTAAAAAAGAAATAGAATCTATATGTTTCTATAGAAATTTGATAATAAAGAAGCTTTCCAAAGAAGATGGGGCCTAAGCAGAATGAGGTCCCCAGAGGGTTAATTTAGTGATGCTATCCCGCATAGCTTATCAAGTGAGAATGTTTGTCAAATGAGAATATCATTGGCCATGCATTGTCCAATTTGCCACTGACATCGTAAATCCTGTAGGCCACTTTAGCTTTGGCCATGTTATAGGAGATGGCAATGTCACTAGGGAGTTTAAGGATTTGCACATTTCGAACCATGGTGGAGCCACAATTGCATTACACAATTCTCAAAACCAACACACAGCAAATTCCAATTTAGCTATTTCTATACTAAATACTCATTTACGAGTAGTTCCTTCAGGAAATATTCCGATAATAAGTTAAAAAAATGTGTTGCACTTATTATCTGAACATTTCCCACCAATAAATATGAATCCTTCTGCTCTTGTATTATCTGTTTTTCTGTCTGCTGTCTGCTTTGTATATCCTGAATAACCCTGGAGACCATTGGAATATACACCATTATTACTGGGTCCATGGGAGAATCCATTTAATATAGAAAAGGTTAAACATACTTAGCATTCCTCAAGTCAAGGTCCCTGGTGACAGCCACTCTATTACCAGGTCCGGATAACACCAAAGCGGTCCCCTCCTCCATGGTTGCACATGGATCCTGTATGTCCCCGCCCTGTACTGTTAACCATTTGGTTGTATTAATTGGCTGATCATTGAATGTGTCTTTAAGCTGAGTCTGAAAGGTCAAAGAGCATTCACATATAACACATATCCATCATCACTGTTAGCACTTTTGTGGGTCGGTATTCAATATACAACGTCAGCCCTGCGGTTGAATATATTTGCAAATTTACTGAGTATTTTTATATCAAGTACCATACATGCAAGTTTCTCATATTTGTGACGACCATGCAGCACTATTTCAATGGACATGGCCATTTTGCTCAGTTTAATTATAATGGCGTCGTTAAAAACTGCACACAAAACTTCAAACACCACAAAATACATAGCTAATTCTTTCCAATTGACCTGTGTTGTCTTTCTGAAAGTGTGATTGAAAGCGGTATTGTGTAACATTTTAAACCTGTGTCTATACATCTCTAGAGATGCCTAGCTATCATAGAGTAGGTCGTTTGTTGAACTTATTATCTAAACATTTCCCACCAATGAATATGAATTCTTCTACACTTATATTATTTTTTGTATGTCAGTCGTCTGCTCATATCCTAGGGCTCCAGATGGATAATAAAATGAATTGGTTTCAATCAACTTACTGGATTCTCTGTTGGCAGTTCAGTCATACAGCTTGATCCGTCATATCCCTCATCGCAAACACAAATCGGGTATTGACACACACCATGTCCATGGCAGTTATCTGGACAAGGCGGACCAATATAAACATCTTTCAAGGCCCACGACTGCGGTTCCTCACCATTTGGCTGCTGACGCCATCTAAATCTTGTATTACTGCAAACCAAAGTAAATTATTTTACACCATAATTGCTTATGCTATTGTGTATATTCAGTAATGCCCTAAATAATCGACTCCTTAACCACATCAGAATTATGGGTAACTTTTCAGGATTTAGTCGGAAATATGGCTTGTTGCCATTCATCGGAAAGTTCTCAGTGAGAGCTTTCCGATGAATGGCAACAAGCCATATTTCCGACTAAATCCAGAAAAGTTACCCATATAACTCTGCTGGGGTTAAGGAGTCGATTATTTAGGGCACTACAGTAACACCTATTCTGTAAATTTCATCTTTACACCCTACTGAAGGTATACAACTTACTACTGTGGGTATAAATTTCTACTGTGGGTGTAAATGTTCAAACATAATTTCATGTGTTAAATGTTTATAACCACAGTAGAACTAAATCGTAGTTATGAAAAAAATAATTTTAAATTGAAAGTTGTCATAATTTCAATTAGATATGAGGACAATTGCCTGTATTTCAATCAAATGTAGCTTGCTGGTGTTATATCAACTAGGATACAAATGAATGGAAATTTCAAGTGACTGATTGCTCAGAAAGACTGATGTCATGACGTAAATGTTTGCATCACTACGCGTGACGCACATTCCTTATAGTGTCATGTTTGTGTCTCTTGGTGAGGATATACATTAAAGGTAAACAACGGAGTAGTTGAATTCGCAGAAAAAATAAAAAATGGACTTGTGTCCAGGCCTCACAATAGGGTGCCGGACATTTGCAGAATGAATAAAAGATATTAAAATCCAACAAGGGCAATAACTCTGACCAAAAAAAAAACATGGATGAAACATCTGTTTTCCTCCAACAATCCTGGTATATTAGCATTGCAAACAGCATTCAAGTTTGACCATTGCTACTGGAGTTACAATGCTGTGTAAATTAAATGATTATTTCTAAGTCCAATAGGGCCGTAACTATTGTGACAATGAATGGATGGACCCTACAGTAAATGGGCATCATTTCCCTCAAGCTGGGCTATCAACATACCAAATCACAGCCAAATCTGATGATCCACACCTGATCTACAGTGTGAAATGTTCATATAGATATAACATTAGCAAATTGCCTATAGTCAAACAAGGGCCATAACTATTGTAACAATGAATGGACAAACTCTATAGTAAGTGGGTATCCTTCCCCTTAAGCCGTGCTATCAACTTACCAAATCACAGCCAAATTCGATGATCCAAACCCAAGTTACAATATGAAATGTTTTTATAGACACAAAATTCACAAATTGCCTAGTCAAACAAGGGCCCTAACTATTGTAACAATGAATGGACCATATAGTAAGTGGGTATTCTTTCCCCAATGCTGCGCTATCACCATACCAATGCACAACCAAATCCAATGACCCATGCCTGAGTTACAAGCTGAAATGTTCGTACACACAAAATATATACATTTCAAAGTCTAACAAGGGCCATAACTCTGGTGAAAATGAATGGACGAAGTCTGTTGTATGTGCGTATCCTTTCCCCCCAAGGTGCATAAGGAGCTTAAATTGAAACCGGAAACCACCGACCATGTTCTTAATTTTAATGTGTGCATGTATCTCGACTGAAAGCAGCATGTTTCACTCATCGATACAAAAATTTCCAGGTTGGGTTGTTCCGATTTCACAGAATTCGAAACCAGATCAAATGGAATGAGGCAAAGTAATAACATAAGTAAATGAGGTGAAGCTTCCCGCAGTAAAATTCTCTTGCAGATATCATGGAAATTTTTTTAACAAATCCGCTGCATTGAGCATTGGTGTGTTGACTTGAAATTGAAATACAAGCAATACCACTATTAAAAGGCATTTAGACGACGGCGATGCATCTTACATTGTATCCATTAATGCACCCAATGGAGAGATCCTATTTTCAGCTCAATACAGTTAAACCCCAATGCATACCTTATATGGCAATAAAGCATGTTCGCCATGACATTTCTTGTTTTCAAATCGATCAAAGATGGCAGATTAGTTTGAGAAGGGGAATTTAATTGTATTTATGAAAAAATAAAGATTTATGTATTGGGATTTGGCAGGTTTATCATTATCTTAGAATTTATTTATAATAGATTGATTGATTTGCAATTATACTCATTCCAATATCGAACTTATCAGCTACAATCGGAAGCTCTGCGTTATAATGCAATGCACCCCTGTGAACATATTAACGTAAAACAACAGATCATGTCAATGCAGAGACCAACACAGAGACCAACACAAGAGATCAATGTAACAGAGTCATCTATTAAAACGATAATGAACCCTGGTGCAGCATTAAAGATCCTGTGCCAGTTCATTCTCTTATATATGTGAGACTCCCATAGGGAGCTTCGCAATTTATAAGAGAATTCACTGGCTTACAAGGTCAAGCTTAATATTGTTAGGCCAATGTTATCTCTTGTATATGCGAGGCTCCCTATGGGAGACTCGCATATATAAGGAAATGCATTGGCACATGGTTTTCAGCAAAATTTCATTACGGTTCAGTCATGGAAGGGTTAAATCTTACTTAGAAACTGGCAGGCCACTCAGAGGTAGAACTACTCTTTGCCATCCTCCATTTATTGTCACTGGATAATATGACGTCGACATCTCAGGTCCATTCTGGCAACTTGGATCGTTCGTTAGACATTGGGTTCGGAGATTTTTCCATGTAACACCATGATCTGTAGAGTAATCCAAATTAACCGGATTCACTGGGTGCTTCCATGAAATGTCACATCCGACGTTAATCATAAACTGCATCACATGACCATCGTACAGCTGGAGGTCACGTGACACTAGAGACGATGGTTCGTCCACAGTCGTCTCCCCAACAAATGCTCCTGGTTGGTCACAATACGGCTTTCGTTCCATGTTGTTTGTATTCAGCCAGTCTGTAGTTATTATAGGCTTGTTGAAGTCGCCTATTAGTGTGTCAGGGTTTATATCATTTCCAGCGATTCTAATGTTATCGATGGCCCAGTCTCCTAGCATAAAACCACTGTGTTCCGGCTGCCACCATCTTATTCTAACACCATTAGTCTTGGCTTCTGCAGGGAGTTTTGTACTCACAAACCTGTAAAGATACATATACAGTAATGCCCAAAACAATCAACTACTTAACCAGAGCAGAATTATGGGTGACTTTTCAGGATTTAGTCGGCAATGGCTTGTTGCCATTCATCGGAAAGCTTTCAGCCCTAAATAATCGAGTCCTTAACCACGGCAGAATTATGGGTAACTTTTCAGATTTTAGTCAGAATTATGGCTTGTTGCCATTCATCGGAAAGCTCTCAGCCTTAAATAATCGACTCCTTAACCACAGAAGAATTATGTGTAACTTTTCAGGATTTAGTCGGAAATATAGCTTGTTGCCATTCATCGGAAAGCTCTCAGCCCTAAATAATCGACTCCTTAACCACAGCAGAATTATGGGCTGTGGTTAAGGAATCGATTATTTAAGGCATTACACATAAATTGTCTTTATCATACCAAATAGTTAATGCTACAGTTCTCTTCCAAATTGTATCATGGCAAGAGAAAACTTTTAAAAAATTGTTACATTGGTTATTTTTTACACCTAAGACTTGTTCACTGTGTACAATCGATAACCAGAAGTGGAATTGGAAAAGTGAAATATGCACCACGGAATCAACACCAGGGTAAGTGTTTTGACTTCTAATTACTCTCTCAGTATCATGGACATGTCATGTAATGTCAGATGATATATTTCCTGATGAGCTATATCGGCTCATTTGCTGTTATCGATAAAAATAAAACAAAAGTATAAAACTCACATGTAAATAATTATATAGAGAGTATTAATCAATTAATTTTGATGATTATGTGACATTTTTCACTCAGGGAGTTGGTCTGTTATCAAGCCTGCAAATAGTGTGTCTGTCATTTGCAGGATGAGGTCCCCAGAGGGTGATTTTAGTGATGCTAGCACAGCAGGCTAGCATAACAAAATTCACCCTCTGGGGACATCAATCTTCTGGAAAGTATCTATTGTCTGAAATTAAAGTTGTTTTAGTTACTTTTTTCCTTCTGGGAAGTTTCTATATCACCTAATTTGCAAAAGATAAAATGCATAATTGAAGTGTCTATAATGGGTGAACATCACCAACTTCAACTGGGGAACTTCAATCTGATCCGGCTAGGTCGCCCATAGCAGTTGAGGCCTAAGCAGAATGAGGTATCCCAGAGGGTGAATTTGGTGATGCTAGCCCTGAACATTCCACCACTTACTCTGGGAATCTGTACATGTTGTAGTAGAGTTCTATTAGTGGCATCCAGGTAATACCACCATCAACGGAGTAGTCAACAATAACACCCTGATTTCTGGTGAATGGTGCAGCATTACATCCATACAGGAAATCAAACTGTACAAACACTGCATCTGTCAGGTTCAACTCACGGGATTCCAGAAGCCTAGAGCAACCCTGAAAAATAGACAGATGATTAGGTAAAAAAAATATTATAATTTGAGTCTCAAACAATTTTTTTTCGGAATCAGTGAGGGACTCCTACAGGGAGGACTTTATTTTTATTTTTTATTTTTGTGTGCACATTGTTAACATGGATCATGATAGCTTCTCTTATCTATTAACAGTCAGAAAATGTAGAGGGAACTTTTTTCTGCATATACATGCACACTCATTTAATCTGATATAAAATTACATTGTGCTACTAGTATACCTGTATGACACAGGGATAACATATATAGGGGATCTCACATGAGTTTCTATTTTATACGGAATTTATCAACCGAGTTCACTAAATTTAACCGAGGCTCAAATAGAATTTAGTGGACGAGGTTGATAAATTGCGTATAAAATAGAACGAGTTTGAGATAACTTTTATCACATGATCAAATAAACGCGAAGCAACGCGAAGTATTCATCGAAAACAGCAATCATAAACTTCAGCAATCACAAGTCATTTAAATAATGGCGTGACGTCATCGAACGCGCTAATATTACACGTGTGACTTACCAATAATTATGAAGCTGGTTTTGTGGGTTAATTATGTGATAAAATGTTCTAATGCCCCTATGACTATTCACAATTGTTATTGGTGTATATAAATTGACACCTCTACATTATAACATTATACATTATAACATTCTAAATCTCCTTCAGTGTCTTTCACTTTTATCTGGAGTTAAACTTAGAACACGTTGGAATATGAGGATCAGCTAATTATTTTCTTCAATGTAGTCATCTATTTAATGTTCTATGTCACTATGTGTATACATGGTAGTCAATCTGTCAAACACAGAGATATGTTAAGAGTTCATCTATGTTGCATTTAATGCTCAATACACATGTTAGTAAATACATACCAAAATAATTTAAAAAAAAATGAAAAAAAAACAAAGTTTAATTTTTTTCTTCTCATGATATCAAAAATGGAAATAAAAATGTCCAATGCGTGTCATTTATTTCAATGCGGCGGTGTCTGAGACTCAAATAATATTTATTATTTGACTTTATATCATAGAGTTCCCCCAAATATCAAAGTCTGCAATGGGTTCATGCTGTTGGTGGCCAAATTGGCCAATGGGCAAATTTTCCGATCAAGTTTGAAGCCTTTTCAATTTCAAGCCTATAGAACAATAGCCTCTCTTGAGTTCGTTCACTGACAATTCTATATGCTCATAGACCCATCAAAAGACGACGTTGTTTGCATATATAATTGTAGTCCATTAAATGTTGCATGCAGTGAGACAATATAATTCAGAAATTAACACGGAGGACTCTCTATTGTTACACATTGGAGACTAAAACAGTTATCTTTTTGGGGACAAAATTGCGATCACTTAATAATTCAGTTAAGTTTTTTGAGGCATATCATCTGTATACCGTTATAAGGATTTTGCACATCTGAAAATCCCAGCTTAGCATTTCATGACACATTACAGTAAGGTGAAAATTAGGAATACAATATATTTTGTCATTCTTCACAATTTTGTAGACAGAAAAACGTAGTCCAGGAAACACAGTAAAATCTGTCTCTTAGTGCATACCCCATCAAAATGCATAGCATTCTTGGCACCGAGAACTTTGCAGACTTTTTCCGATTTTCCACCAGAAATTTTAAGCCAGTTATCAGGCTGGTGACCTGGATCGAAGGAATCAGCCAGAGATGTCGGCAGGTTTCCTTTATATTCTCCACATTCATCACCTATCCATCCCTCATCACATCTGTAAAGAGACAGAAGAAGGATTAATTCTCCACAATCATCACCAATCCATCCCTCATCACATCTGTAACAAGACAGAAGAAGCATTAATTCTCCACATTCATCACCGATCCATCCCTCATCACATCTGTAACGAAACAGAAGAAGCATTAATTCTCCACATTCATCACCAATCCATCCCTCATCACATCTGTAAAGAGACAGACAGAAGAAGGATTAATTCTCCACATTCATCACCGATCCATCCCTCATCACATCTGTAACGAAACCGAAGAAGGATTAATTCTCCACAATCATCACCTATCCATCCCTCATCACATCTGTAACGAAACAGAAGAAGCATTAATTCTCCACATTCATCACCAATCCATCCCTCATCACATCTGTAAAGAGACAGAAGAAGGATTAATTCTCCACATTCATCACCGATCCATCCCTCATCACATCTGTAATGAGACAGAAGAAGGATTAATTCTCCAAATTCATCACCGATCCATCCCTCATCACATCTGTAATGAGACAGAAGAAGGATTAATTCTCCACATTCATCACCGATCCATCCCGCATCACATCTGTAACGAGACAGAAGTAGGATTAATTCTCCACATTCATCACGATCCATCCCTCATCACATCTGTAACGAAACAGAAGAAGCATTAATTCTGTACAGGCCTGAAAATATTGTGCTGTCAAAATGAAGTCCCCAGAAGGTGAATTTAGTTATGCTACCCCGAACAGCGAGCTGGCATCACTAAATTCACTTTCTGGAAACCTCATTCTATTTAGGCCCCATCTTCTCTGGAAAGTATCTTTATTATCAAATTAACAAGTTTTTTTAGAAACCCAAATTGGCAGAGGACACAATGCATTAATGAGGTGCCCAATGGGTGTGTACATCATCATCTTCACCATCTGGAAACTTAAATATGTGTGTCTGTTTCCCATAGCAGATGAGGCCATGAAGAATGATGTCCACAGAAGATGAATTTGGTGGTGCTAGCACACTGTGAGGGGTAGCATCACTAAATTCACCCTCTGGGGACCTCATTCTGAAAATGCCCTGTGCCATATTTTCAGGTCTGATTCTGTACGATAATGAAACATAGAATATATTGCATTGTTTTCTGTCAATTATTTACATTGGTAGCTTAGCATTAGGCACATAAGGAGTGTTTAGACAAGTCTGTTCCGTTAGGTCTGTTGTGCGTTGGTTCATTGCATTTTTTAAATTGGTTATAGGCAACAACACTAAGGTGTTTAGATGTATAATTTTATAACCAAATGGCAGAATGAATTTAGGAAAGGTTTATATGGCTTGATATTTTCCCATAAAGATTTACTCATGAATATTTGTTCTTTCTGTAACCATTCAAAGTTAGTTTAACCCTTCCATGACAGGAGCTTCCTGAAATTTTGTGACAACAAGGTCCCAAT
The DNA here is from genome assembly GCA_032622095.1 of Siphonodentalium dalli. Taxonomy (NCBI): domain Eukaryota; kingdom Metazoa; phylum Mollusca; class Scaphopoda; order Gadilida; family Siphonodentaliidae; genus Siphonodentalium; species Siphonodentalium dalli. The sequence continues at coordinate 202,425,293 of CP136061.1, read as the reverse complement.
GAACTCTCTGATATATGTGAGTCTCCCATAGGGAGCCTCGCATATATAAGAGAATACATTGGCCTAACAAATATTTACCTTGACCTTGTAAGCCAGTGAATTATCTTATAGATGCAAGGCTCCCACTGCCACATAATCTTCAATGCTGCACTCACGCAGCTCCTGTCATGACAGGGATAAGTCTCTTGTTGCAGAATTAAAGGTCATGTGCCAGTGCATTGTTTTAAATATGCGAGTCTCCCATAGGGAGCCTCGCATATATAAGAGAATGCACTGGCTTACAAGGTCAAGGTAAATATTGTTAGGCCGATGAATTTTCTTATATATGCGAGGCTCCATAAGAGAGATTCGCATATATAAGAGAATGCACCAGCACAGGGTTTTGGCAAAACATTTTCAGGAAACCCCAGTCACGGAAGGGTTAATACACTGTACCAAGAAAATAATATGTAAGGACTTGATTTCAGCCATTTCTGCCGTTAAAATATTAAAAGTTAATGATGAAATTTGCAGCCCCTGTAACTGATAATAATCATCGTTGTCACTATTTTAAATTAGAGTTATTGTTCTTTGCTGAAATTTGGAAAACAATAACACTGATTAATAATGACAATAAGAATAAATTTGTACTGTTTGTTCATGTTTTTCTTGGTAATAATGATTTAACAAACTTTGTATGATTTTTCAGCTGTACCCTCTGTGAACATCTTGATGTACTTTAACCCTTTCTATAATAAATACTCATCGACGAGTAGTTATCCCTTAGGAGATGTTTAGATTATTGTTGAACCTATAGATAGAACGACACAAGTGTGTGATAATGTTATTGCACAAGTTTGTTGTGACACGATCGTAAAACGAGAACTGGAGGTTCGAGTTTTACCTCGTGGCATTACAAATGAGTGCAATAACATTAACATGTTCACAAAACTGTGTTGTTCTATGTTTATTGCACACTCTGAAGATTGTAGCTTGTATAATACTATACTAAAATTTAGGTCTATATTGTTTATTTAATTTATCAAATATGTGCTTAATGTAGACTATACCTAATAATTTAGGGAAGAAATTGTCTGTTATGGTTGATGTCACCAATGATGTTGTTGACGTAATCAGTTTGTATTGTTCAAGAACAATACACAAATGTTTATTGAACGTTTTGAAATCTTCTATATTTAATTTGCTGTATTTCGCATTGGGTGTGCAATAAATTATCTGAACATTTCCATTCAATAAATAGAACCACTTCTGTATTTGTATTATCCGAGTCTGTCGCCTGCTTATTTTCCTGAAAACCCCTCCAGATGAATAATAGACCATTCCAATGTATACTTTTATAACTGAGTGGGAGAATCCATTTAGTATCGAAAGGGTTAAATGTCCCAAACATACTTCCGGTTTAATATTTCCATGAAAGAATAATTGTGATCCCAGACAGAGAAGTATACTTACTCGCAGCTTTTATCCTGACAGCGGCCATGTCCGTTACATCTATGTGAACACCCATTACCGATGTAAACAGAGCCGAGTGCCCAGGTCTGTTTCTGATCGAAACCAGGTGCCTGTATCCATCGGAACCTCACAGCATATGATCTGTAAAGTAAATATAGCATTTCTATTTATTATATGCTTGTCTATAAAATAGCAGAAAATTAACCAAAACATAAATCGTCGTACATATCTCTTATAAGCTACAGTGAAATACAGAAATACAATTTTGTTATTTCACTGTAGCTTGCCGAATAATGTCATGATGTCAACACTTGAAAGTGGTTTTCTACCTATCAGCTGATCAGTGTCAGAAAGTTGGGTCAACCAGGTGCTGCTTTCCGTGTATTGTTTAATTTGTTGTGCTATTAACCCTTTACCCAACAGAACGGTCCTGTGCCAATGCATTCTCTTATATATGCGAGTCGACCATAGGTCGCCTCGCATATATAAGAGAATGCATTGGCCTAACAATTTTTTACAATTTTAAGAATTTGTTCTTGTATTCTTTAACAATTTATAATTTCACCCATACAGAGCCCCAGACAAACATGAGCAGACGACACTCTTCTATATGCTTGTATATATGTGTGGGGCTCCCTGCAGGGTAATGGATGTTTTTTATTTTATGTCCTAAAAATTGTAAGAAACATTTATTTTAAAAAAATGATAAAAAATTGTTAGGCCAATGCATTCTCTTATATATGCGAGGCGACCTATGATCGACTCGCATTTATACGAGAATGCATTGGCACAGGGTATTTTAGGCTGTTGAAGCTTTATTTGGGCGTTTTTGGCCGTTTTGTTGGGTAAAGGGTTAAAAGTGAAAATGCTGCATAATTTAGCATACTTTACGCTGACTTTAAGCATTAATATTTAAAGGCACATATAATAACAAGGGTTGCATCAAAGATGGCTCTGGTCGAGTTTTTTTGCCCATACATGTAACAGTGAATATGTCTGACTGAGAATCACTAAAAATGGACTCATAACTCAGAACTAAGTGCCATAACTCACGTAAAAAAAATCGGACAAACCTCATTTGTTGTTGTGAAAGATCCATATACTAGTACTCAATATGAATGGAATCGGATGACGTTTGTTCAAGTTTTCGCAATAACGGTCATAAAACTGCTAAAAATAGACGAACTAAGGGCCATAAATCAGGTAAAAGGAATGGACAAATCTGGCCTTTGGACTTGTTCGAGATATTGTTGTGAAAGGTCGTTGAGGTTTTTTCAAGTTATCGCACTGAGCTAAAGTTGCTAAAACTAGACAAATTAAGGGCATAACTCTGGTAAAAATAATCAGACAAATCTGGTTTTCGACCTCGATTGAGATATTGTTGTGAGAGTTCTATATATCACATATGAATGAAATTGGTTGTTCAAGTTATCTCTCTAACGGACATCAAATTTCTATAAATAGAAATAAGTGGCATAACTCTGGTTAGAAAGTCGGGCCGGACCCGATTTTCTGTGTGCAGCTCTCGCATGTGACAATTAACACACATACCAAAAATTGTCCCTATGTTATATTGGCTTGTTGCCGCCAGCCTGAACGCCTGCCAACCATCCCGCGCCATATCAATAGCTGAGTTTTGATAGAAACTCACTGATATTAATAGTCGAGTTCGACTAAAAAGAACACATACAGTTTTTATCTGAATACCTGAAACATCTCATTTTTGTCTGGTTTGCAGCCTCTCATGAAAGCTTGAAATAGTGTGTCTGTCATTTGCAGAATGAGGTCCCCAGAGGGTGAATTTAGTGATGCTACCCCGCATAGCGGGCTAGCATAACCAAATTCACTCTCTGGGGACCTCATTCTGCTTACACCTCAGCAGAATGAGGTCCCCAGAGGGTGAATTTTGTGATGCTAGCCCGCTATGCGGGGTAGCATCACTAAATTCACCCTCTGGGGACCTCATTCTGCAAATGACAGACACACTATTTCAAGGCTTGATATCAGTATTCAAACAAAAACGGTAGGTATTCTCTACGCATTCTGTGTGTTTTCAGTGAAATAGTGCACACTAGTTAGAAAATAAGTGGTATGTAAAATTATGCTGAGTATACAATTTTGTTCCTTGCTCAATGTATTTCCCAATATTACTTTTATTTTTCAAAATGCTTCACAAGTTCAAGAGATATTATAAACAGCATTGAATTTGGTACCTGTGACAGAAAAGCAATATGGACTAACTTTTTCACTTCTAGCTGATTTCAGAACATGCCGTGTGCTATTTCGTCGCATCAGTACTAAAGTGTTCTATCTCCATACTCTCATTTTTGTGGAAAATCAAGTTTGAAGTTTTGACCCCCCCCCAGTTCACATGTTCTCATTCTGTTTTGGAAGATAGTATACAGCAGGTACGATAGCTGGTGTAAAAATACTATTATATCACAAGTTCCGAGACAAAACATGTTATATATTGGGTGTAATCACGTTTTTTTGGTGCTATAGTGGTTTTTGTGTTTTTCACATAAACACGCAAAAATCCAAAATCATGCCATTTTCTGTGTTATTTTAACCAAATAATTATCCTTGAAATAAGATGTTCACGCCTAGGAGTGAGAAAGCATTATTTCCAACTAGTCACTTTGCTGGCACTCTGCCAATTTCGGGTTCCATTGCTTTCTATTGAAGGTCAAGAGATACAACATTTTAGCACTGAAATGTATTTATTCACGTACAAAATAAATAGATTCATTGGTCCACAGTCAAGTCTTGAAATAGTGTGTCTGTCATTTTCAGAATGAGGTCCACAGAGCGTGAATTTAGTGATGCTACCCTGCATAGCGGGCTAGCATCACAAAATTCACCCTCTGGGGACCTCATTCTGCTGAGATGTAAGTTCAGAGGGTGAATTTGGTGATGCTAGCCCGCTATGCGGGGTAGCATCACTAAATTCACCCTCTGGGGACTTCATTCTGCAAATGACAGACACACTATTTCAAGGCTTGTTGGTCCACAGTGGAGATTGAACAATACAGCACTGTTAAAAAAGTCAGTTTTTGAGATGGAACAGATTTACACAGCCTCTCATTAAAATTTGGTATGGGTCAAACACGATATCTGGTGATTTTCTGACAGGAAATCCCACGTTGAATCGAAAGATACCAATATCTCATTTTCCTGCCAAAATGGAGATAGAATAGTTTAGTTCTGATGCGACGATTCGTTGACACTGAGCATTTGGACCTTCGTCAATGCAAAGAGGGTCAAGTTACAAGGAATCAGGAATTTAATGTGCGAAATTCTACAACAATTTAACTGACTTACTTTGTACTTAGCGGAAGTGAAAGTGCGTTTGATTAGACTTTCATATCAAAGTAGATACGAAAACTATTATATTTGAAGTCTATAGTAGCAAATAGCATTTTTCTATAAGCAGGTAGGTCGTAGAATACCTTGTAAAACATGCTCTATATATTGTCACCTTGCATAGTAAGGTATAGGTATTGTGATCCTATTCCACCCATTGTATACATCAGACATGAAACCACTATCACCATGGTAACTCGTGCAATCTACATCACTGGGAAGACAGGGTTCATAGAGTGCTTTCCATGTCTTTCCCATATCATGTGAAAACTGAAGGTAAACACCTGAAATGCATAGACATTTTATATTTTAGTTTGCATTTACATTATCTCTTTCTATACCAAATACTCCTTGACCAGTAGTTCACTTAGGAAATATTCAGATAATAGATCATTTTTTTTAACTTGTTATCTAAAGATTTCCCTCCAATGAACTTGAATTCTTCTGTACTTGTATTATCATTTCACCCGTCTGTCATCTGCTCATTTCTCCTGAACACCCCTCCAAATGGATAATAGAGATTTCCAATGTATACATTTTTAACTGGTGGAATAATCCATTTAGTATATAAAGGGTTAATACATTGCTACATCACACATTACACACCCATTAGTCACCTCAATTATCATTTTATCTTCTGCAAATTAGGGGATACAGAAACTTCCTAGAAGGGAAAAAAGTAACTAAAAACAATGTTAATATGAGACTATGGTTAGTTCCCAGAAGATGTGGCCTAAGCAGAATGAGGTCCTGAGAGGGTAAATTTGGTGATGCTAGCTACCTTGCGGGGTAGCATCACTAAATTAACCCTCTGGGGACCTCATTCTGCAAATGACAGACACACTATTTGCAGACTTGACTGTGATTTGTCAGTTGCTAATTGTTCAGTTAGACATTTAACTGGAGATTTTGTGGGTATCCTGGCTTTGGAATGCAAGTTCATTCACTCCTGACAGAGATGACAGTTCCTCGTGTAATCGTTGAAATTGAAAATTTTAAGTTGTTTCAACAAAACCCTTTAGATCATATCACTTAAAAGTCAATCGTTTCAATCATTTCCTACTAAATTCTCAATGATGAGTAGTTCCCTTGGGAAATGTTCAGATATAAAGCTCAGCAAACATTGCAACCTAATTATCTCAACATTTCCCACCTATGATTAGAAATCTTCTACACTTGTATTGTCCGTTCTCCTGTTTGTCATCTGCTCATATCTCTTAGAATACCCTACTGCCAGGGGTGTCGGAAGCAACTAATGGCAAGAGGGGGGGGGGGCACAACTTCCAGAAAAGGACACTTTTTGCTGTCAAAAATATTAGCATAAATGCCAAATGGTACAATTTTGGTAATCATACCACATTACAAGGTCTATAGATACTCAAATTATAGAGCAGGATGTAGTAGCATGCCTTGAAAACTGGCAGCACATTAACTATTTACTGCAAAATTAACTTTTAAACCCTTTACCCAACAGAACGGCCCTGTGCCAATGCATTCTCTTATATATTCGAGGCGACCTATTGGCTTAACACATTAAAAATTATAAAATTGTTAAAGAATGTAAGAAAAAATGGTAAAAAGTGTTAAAAAAAGATTTTTTTTAGGCCAATGCATTCTCTTATATATGCGAGGCGACCTAAGAGAATGCATTGGCACAGGGCATAACTGTAACTATCACAATGTGGTCAAGGAGCCGGTTCCAATGATATCCATATTTGTATGGTTCTATTGAGACAGACCGAAGATATTTTAGGCTGTTGAAGATTTATTTGGCCGGTTTTGGCCGTTTTGTTGGGTAAAGGGTTAAAGAAATTAACAGTAAAATATTTCATACTTAGTTTATAATTAATAATTGAAGACTTACTGGTAGTATTGACAAAACATTCCTCTGTTTACCTCAGATAGCCAACTTGACATTTTACTGTTAATTTAGCCCTAAAGTTTCAGTTTTCTTCAGAAAAATTATCTAAATTGGTATTAATTAGCCAAAAGGCACATAATAGTGATGGTTATTCAATTGTTTCTTTATATAGACGATTAACCCGTTTTTCCCCAAAAATGAGTATCTATAGTCCTTAAACATGATTGGCAACCTTTAAGACAGACACGTGTTCGTTCCTGCAAAATTGTCAGCACGTGCAGTAAATATGGAGATCCGGTACCTACCTGTTTTTCACTTTCACTAATTTTGGTACCGGGTACATTTGAACTGAGCACGTATGTTTATCTCAGATAGACAACTTTAGATTGTGGAGACTGCTAATTTGGGGACACAGTTTCAGTTTTCTTCAGAACAATTATCTAAATTGGTATTAATTAGTCAAAAGGCACATAATAGTGATGGTTATTCAAATTTTTCTTTATGTTGATGATTATACAGTATTTATCAAAAATTGAGTATCTATAGTCTGTAAAGCACATTCCAGGTCAAATCTCATATTAAGCAGCTAGAATGGGTATATGTGACCCGCCATATCAAATCCAGTCGTAAGTCGGGATTTTTTTTACCCTGTGCCAATGCATTCTCTTATATATGCGAGTCGACCATAGGTCGCCTCGCATATATAAGAGAATGCATTGGCCTAACAATTTTTTACAATTTTAATAATTTTTTCTTGTATTCTTTAACAATTTTATAATTTCACCCATACAGAGCCCCAGACAAACATGAGCAGACGACACTCTTCTATATGCTTCTATATATGTGTGAGGCTCCCTGCAGGGTCATGGATGTTTTTTATTTTATGTCCTAAAAATTGTAAGAAACATTTATTTAAAAAAAATGATAATTTTTTTTTAGGCCAGTGCATTCTCTTATATATGCGAGGCGACCTATGGTCGACTCGCATATATAAGAGAATGCATTGGCACAGGGTAAAAAAATCCCGACTTACAACTGGATTTGATATGGCGGGTCACATATTTGTTTCTTAGGACATTATACAACAATGCTGTTGTAGCTGATATCCGAGGTTTTTCTTGCCATTTTATGAAGTATGAAAGGGTACTTTGGGCCCCGCCTATGCCCTGCATGGAGGAAGGGGAGGAGTGTACCCATCTGCCTCCCTGCTCCGGTGCCCCTGCCTATATTGCCAGAATATCACATGCTCAATGGTAATAGAGTAATTTAGAATATCATGTCAGCAAGCCTGCAAATAGTGTGTGTCATATGCAGAATGAGGTCCCCAGAGGGTGAATTTAGTGATCCTATCCCACAGAGTGGGCTAGCATCACCAAATTCACCCTCTGGTGACCTCATTCTGCTTAGGCCTCATCTTCTGGGAAGTATCTATAGTCTCAAATTAACATTGTTTTTAGTTACTTTTCCTTTCTGAGAAGTTTCTTTATCCCCTAATTTGCAGAAGACAAAATACATAATTGAGGTGGCTAATGGGTGAATATCACCACATTCAACTGGGGCAACTTCAAACTGATCCTAGGTCTCCCATAGCAGTTGAGGTCTAAGCAGAATGAGGTTCCAATAGGGTGAACTTGGTTATGCTAGCCCACTGTTGCGGGATAGTGTCACTAATTTCACACTCTGGGGACCTCATTCTGCAAATGACAAACACACAATTTGCAGGCTTGCATGTCAGCACTCATGGGAGATGGCCTCCAGGCAATGTCATTGCATGCACAGTTAAACTAACCATAACAGCTATCAGTCTTCTCACAACCCACAGCAATGAGGAACTGAATGAATGTGGCAGAGCTTGCAGCAAGATCTCTCGTCATTGCATACCTGTGCTTCTCATCATCTGGAAAAAAAAGATGTGATCAGAAATGGATGACCTTTTCTCAGTATTTTCACACAAGAGGTACACATCAGAGATGCTATGGTCGAGTTGTGGCATAAGAAAATGTACGCTTGCATAAGACCTAGGAACTGAATTTGGTCAAATTCTGATTGCATTTGCTTGAACTATCGCGCTTACGTAGCGAAAGACACTCCATAAACACTCCAGAAGGCATATCTCCTGAAAAAAAATTCGGACAGGACTGATTTTCAAACTCATCAAAGAGATGAGCCATCAACCATGAGCCATCATCCAAGCCATGATTGAAATATGGTCAAAATTGGATATCTTTTATTAAAGATATCTCGCTAATGTCACAAAATGTTAACAATCCAGGAGGCATAACTTTTGAGAAATAATTCAGGCAGTACTGATTTTTCAAATTCATCCAAGAGATTTATGAGTAGAGACCACGAACGAAATACAATTGGAGTACATACTGTTAAAATGAAGAACATCACCGTTTGACCCACAGGCCGGTTCGAAGGTCGCTCCAGGGGTCATTATCCAGATGTCATCTTTGGGTTTAGCTGGTTCATCTTGGAGCAGATCAGGTCCATGAACATCCCCTCCAATATAAATCTGTTCAAGTGGAAATTATAATGTATATGTTATTTATAACTTGCTTGAGTATCTGTACAAGAAATAGAGACCAAGGCACACAGTGTCACGGTCTGTGTTTCTTGTATAGATACCCAAGCAGGTTATAACATATTTATAAACTGATTCAAACCGTGAGGAAAATTGAATAAATAGTTAACTGTTCTGGGTAGCGTCAAGTTTTCTCTTCGAGTGAGATGCCGAGGCGCTAGCCGAGTGAAGATAATCCTAGGATCTCATGAGAGGTGAAAACCTGTATGCTACTCAGAACAGTTGACTGTTGTGTTTATTATATTTTCTATACCAGTTTGTTACGACCCATACCACAATGAAACACACATAAAGCTATAACATCACCAACCATTTCGGTTAAAATAATGCGCAAGGATACCAAATGACGCAAAAAATTTACATTATGAAGCATTGGTCACCTTCGACAGGAGAAATGTTACCCTCTTGGGCTTCTATACATCTGCCATGAGTATGGACGTAAAATAATTTCACACTGTGTGCAATACGTCCGTATGTCTAAACATGTGACAAGTAAGTTCCACACCTGAAAATAATTACTAACCTGATCTATTGCCCAGTCTTCCGCGTATGTACCCTTTGGTGAAGGTTGCCACCATCGTAGCATTGTTGAGTTACTTCTCGCTTTTACTGGAACATTCAATGCATAAAATTGTGGATCGTTGCTTTTTGGATTGAAATCAAACTGTTCGATGAGGTTCCAGTTGATGCCACCATTGGTCGAGTACTGGAGGAAAACAGGGGCACTAATCTCATCAGAGGGTTTTCCATCACTGCAGCCAAGCCTCAGGAAAAACTGGATATTTCTGAAAAGAGGATGGTTTGTTTGTTCCTAGACATTTTTGAAAACTTGGATCTGTGCAAAGAGTGTTGTTGTCTATGTTCTCGGGTTTAACGCATATGACAGTTTGCAACCTTCTTAAAGTAATATTAGGGGATAAATGCTGTCTGGTGTGTTTTTACGATGCTTATCATTGGGGTTACAATGGAAAAATTCAGTTTTACCGGTGACATGAGGAGCCGGTAAAACAGATATTTTTCATAGGAAAACACACCGATAAACATCCCAAAATCACACCAGACGGCATGTTTATCGACATTGTAACTCAAACGGAATGACAAATAAGCTACAGTAATGCCCAAAGTATATGACCCCTCAACCACAGCAGAATTATGGGAAATATTTCAGGATTTAGTCGGAAATATGGCTTGCTGCCATTCATCGGAAAGCTCTCGGTGAAATATGGCTTGCTGCCATTCATTGGAAAGCTCTCGGTGAGAGCTTTCCGATGAATGGCAACAAGCCATATTTCCGACTAAATCCTGAAAAATTTCCCATAATTCTGCTGTGGTTCAGGGGTCGATTATTTAGGATATTACTGTATAGCAATGAGATTCTGCACCAAAGGAGTTGCTGAACTTGATACGGTTGAAGTCCATGTCACTCCTCTAGGAAATCGAGCTCCGCTCCATGAAGATATTCTAGCTTCCATTTTTCGAACAGAAATGAATTGAGCCATCCATTGGAATCAGTGAAATTCATTGACTCTAATTCGATATCATGCCAATTTGACATTGGATATACATAAATTATATTAATATATGCAAGTTTCATGGCCAAGGCATTACACTACTGACATAACATTGGCATTGCATCAGTTGTCATGGGTGTACATCAAAAGTATAACAAACAATGGTTCACTTTTAGCAATGTCATGTCCGCTATCAATTATGTCATTTTATTCGTTTTGAAAGGCCTGTTTCAAGTAAAACAAGCTGTCTAAATAATTCCCCAACATTGAATTATTGAATTGAGCCGATGTCCGATTCAATCATAATTCAAATTTCCTGCTGTTTACATTGCTGTCCCGATGATCGATTCAGATAATTACATCCGGTAGCAAGCCTCTGGCTCGTACGTATGCATCAAGCTACTACAATTCATATGATGTTAAGACAGCTACATCTGGGTAACTGACCAATAAGCACCCGCAAAATTTCATTTAAAATCTAGAATGCTGAATGAGTGAATTAGAATATAATGTATAAAGCTAATCAGGCAGACAGAATTTTTAAATATATATTGAATGTATTTTCTATGATACATGAACCCACCAAGTTGAGATTGTTACAGTATTGAGATGACCTCACTAGGCCTTGGCGATAAAGTGATTATTAAAGGCCCACTTAATTTTTGAACCCCCAGATCACATTATATGAAATATATACCAAAAAGCTCCAAAACATTGCATTATCAACTTATCCGGTGTAATAAACTGTGATCATGTTGTTATTGTTGAGGTACGGACATGTTTTCTGTGCTTAAATTTCAGATGGATTGTACTGCAGAGTCTATTATTTTCAAAATTGAAGGGGAATAACTCTATATCTTAGTTTGCATTCAGTTACATTCTCGGAGCGAAAAGGGGGAAATGTTTCTATGATTTCAGCTATTTTCTAGTACTCTGTGGGCACTTTCTGTGATACAGACATTCCAAAAGGTGATGAATTGTAGTATTTTAATCATAATTTATGCCATAGATTGTGATTAAAACCGTATATCAAGGCTATAAAAAAAATTGTCTGTGACTCAAAAATTAAATCGGCCTTTAACAATGCCGAAAGCAAGAAAGGGCAGTGGTGGCAATCTAATGGAGGGCACTTAATCAAAATATATATTCAACATATATAACATAATGAAAATGTAACATAATCACATATAATAATAATAAGCCAATTTAACACTTACCACTACAATTTTGAATGAATTTCTCTGTGTCAACAGAAAAATTAAAGAAACAGTAAATTTAACTAACCAACTCTTAGTTCTCAATTCACAAATGGCCAGATAGTGATATACATAGGTACTAGAACGGACAGAGGATTGGTTTCAAACATTCAGCTGCCATACGAGTTCCAAAGCAAAACCAGGAAGAATTTTAAAGGAAGATTATTTTCACTCTTTGTAATTAATGGCAGTTTCATGTTTGATGATGGCACGATTTTCCACAAACCGTACATTTCTCTAAACCCCAAAAAAAGAAGGTCAGTCCAAAGAATGTATGGTTTGTATACAGTTTAGAGAACAGAATGTTTGACCAATATGACTTTAATAACTCTGAATCTGAAGGGCAATTTCACCCAAGTTGCCCCTCCTGGCTTAGGGCAAGAGGGCCATTCCCCCTGCATATCCCCCTGTTCCAGCATCCCTGTATTCAGTTGACATTTAAAGTCGGCAAAATTGATCTTATTGGCTTTGTCTGATAAATCTTTGTTTGACCAAAACATGAACATCAATTAATAGCTCAGGTTTCGGCATACAATCTTTACTGTAAGAAGCCCAACACATTCAAGTCTGGATATAGCGTGTCTGACATTGCAGAATGAGGTTCCCAGAGGGTGCATTTAGTGACGCTATCCCACACAGCGGGCTCATTCTGGGGAACTCATTCTGCTTAGGCCTCATCTTCTCGGAAGTATCTATACTCTCAAATTAACATTGTTTTTAGTTAATTTTTCACTTCTGTTTAGTTTCAATATCCCATAATTTGCAGTAGATAAATTGCAAAACTGAGGTGACTAATGGGTGAATATCACCAACGTCAACTGGGGAACTTCAATCTGATTCTAGGTCTCCCATAGCAGTTGAGGCCTAAGCAGATTGAGGTCCTAAAGGGTGAATTTGGTGATGCTAGCTAATTGTGCAGGATAGTGTCACTAAATTCACCCTATGGGGCAGTATGGGGACCTCATTCTGCAAATGTCAGACAGACTATATCCAGGCATTAACACATTATTACTGTTAACTCACGTTGCCAGTGACATATCGATAGGTCGGGTTACAAGGCTCCTCTCACCAGTGTTTCTGAATACCAGACTTGGACCAGACACTAGTGTACCACACAGATCCGAGATTCTCGCTCCGCTCCAACTCAGCCATTTCTTTGGGTCAATTTGCTGGCTCTCTGTAAAACATATGTTTTTTAAAAGAAATATCACCACTGATTTCCATTATATAGACTCACTCATAATCTCCAGGCCTCAATTTTGTCATTGTAATTTACTAGCCTGGATATAGTGTGTCTGACATTTGTATAATGAGGTCCCCAGAGGGTGAATTTAGTCTCGCTATCCTGCACATCAGGCTAGCATAACTAAATTCACCCTCTGGGGACCTCATTCTGCTTAGAACTTATCTTCTGGGAAGTATCTATAGTCTCAAATTTAACATTGTGTTTAGTTACTTTTTCCCTTCTGGGAAGATTCTATATCCCATAATTTGCAGAATATAAATTGCATAGTCGAGGTGACTAATGGGTGAACATCACCAACTTCAACTGGGGAACTTTAATCTGATCATAGCAGTTGAGGTCTAAGTAGATTGAGGTCCTCAGAGGGTGAATTTGGTGGTGCTAGCCCACTGTATGGGATAGCGTCACTAAATCCACTCTCTGGGGACATGCAATCTCCAGCCTTGGTAATTTCTCACTTTTTTTCCTTTGATAAATACACAAAGCATACTAATATACAGGCTGTGAATACACTGAAAAGACTTCTTGAAGTAAATAAATGTAAAATATTTTTTCAACTTTACACACATCTGATTCAAATAATTTTTTTCCAAATATCTAGAAGATACTAATGCTGAATGCTATTTAATGTTCTACAACACTAGAAAAAGGGAACCTTTTTTCTTTTGAGTTGATAAATTCTATTATTTCAATTAGGCTTTTTGGGACATAGAGAATATGTATATAAATATTTTATGTATTTGTTGTGCTAATTTTATAACAAGTTGTGATAAAGTGAGAATTAATTACTAGTAATACGATTAATCAGAAACAAAACTTAATGCAAATGTACATTTATACGTGGTGATCCAATTTTCGTGGTTCTTGAAAACCTCGAAATTAAAAACCAAACGAATAATGTTCTTCGACAAAAGTTTTGCCAAACTAAACTAACACGGCTGTCAATAATTTTTGAAAAACATTACCTTCAACAATGTTTCCAATGAGGACATCACCTCTTGCTGGACCGACATCCCGTGGTATAGAAAATTCTTCTTTGAGATAATTAGGCTTGCTAGATGCAGAGATACAGAAATCGCCTCCATATGAATCGTCACATGTGCATAACATTCCATCGCATGAACCCTGGCCATGGCAATGATCCATGCATGCCATACCGATAAACACATTATCGATGGCCCATTCTGGTGCATAGTCGTCCTGTGGAATCTCACCCTGGAACCATCGGAACCGGATTGATCTGTTGGATATAGAGAATATAAAGCATATATTTCCTCAAGAAGAGTACATCATATTCGAGAGAGCTATAGGAATATACTTGAGAAAAAACATGAGATTTTTTGTTTGCAATTTTTAAAGTGATTTTGATACATTGTTTACAAGATAGAACTACTTTGTGTTTATGTTGTTGACAAGGGCGTTGACATATATTAAGTCAACGAACGATTTCAAGTGATGCCCAACAAATTACTGGTTTCTCACACTATAATGGTAGTAACATTATCAATAGATGCCAGAGTCATCAACTGAATTTACCTGACATAAGGGTGTGGAATATATACAGAATACAGAACACAACTTGCAGTATGATCTCAAATCTTATATCAAACTTTTTGTGGATGACACAGTTACATTTCACTTGCTCTTATATATAATATTGATGCAAACAACATGGTAATTACATAGAAAATGCAAACAACATGGTAATTATAATGAAAATGAGTTTACTACTCAAAGTCATAAACTCATTTTCATTATAATTAACATGTTGTTTGCATCACTCATAGAGCACACAAGTGTATTTTGCACTAATCCATGGCTCAAATTCATTCATTTGTTGAAAAATTTCATTCATTCATTTCCTGAAAAATAACTAATAGATATGTGGAAGATACTCAAATTATGACAAGATAAAATATCTTATAGATTCGTTCATATCTGTTTTGTGGGGTACCTCGAAACAGTGCGCGGAACTGCGCAGAAGTGCGCGGAACTGCGCGGTACAAACAAAACAGTTATTATGCACGGGGAGTTGATTTAGAACATGTATATTAATGAAATATAGTAGTAGAAGGTCTTCAGTTACGAATTTGCAAGATCATTTTAACGTTTTATTAGAGAGAGTGAGTGGTAGAATCTACCGCGCACTGTTTCGAGAAAAGTTTACTGCGCTATATATCTTCCGCGCATTGTTTCGAGAAAAGCTTACTGCGCAGTTGTTACCAGAAAACTGAATGCGCGATGTCGGATTAATAGCCACAGTTACGTGATAAATTATATATTATAAAACAATTTTTTAAAACTCCCATCAGCTTTTATCCGGGCTTTGGACCGGCAGACTTAAAATGTCAAAATGAAATTATCGATTTCCTCATATGTTTACAAATTTATTATTTATTGTTAAAATTCCGTTGGACGTGGAAAATAATCGATCAACGATTTTGGTGCTTTTTAAATTTAAGGCGTGAGTCTAGAGTGAATACCAGAGAAGTGGCTTCCCCGGGCTTCGTTAGATTGCGTGATGGGTGTGTCAAAAAGAGAGAGAGTTTGGTTTTGGAGTAATTACGTTTATTCCCAAATACGATTAAAGGTACTCAATTCGATAACACTCTTCTCAATTACTATTTCAATGGCTTCAGGGGCCAAAAATATTTGATTCGAGTCGAGGAAGCCACCCATCAAAGCTCAGATTTATTAGATATCGATTTTAGAAATCTATTATTTTTCATTATCGGGAATACTTGCTGTCCCAGAAGTTTGCCGAAAAAGTCGACCGACATACTCTCGATACTAAATTCCATCGAACAAAATGTTGCTATACAACACATTTTGGGCAATTATATACGACATTTCACAGTCGTTCGCAATATTTTTGGATAATTAATCGATTCTAATAACTAAAGTGACCTTTGATAAAATTTTGTTGTTGTTGGAATCTGTTGAGATGGAGACACTCTGATCGGATTGAGTACCTTTAGTTGCGTTTTCAGTGGATTTAATTTGATTCTGCATTTGGAACACAATATTTCTAGGCTATATATGAACACTTGATGTATAGGGTCATTTGGGTATGAAATTGTCAGAGTCGACTTCATACTTAGGCTATACCCTGCATATTTAATCACTCAATAATCACTGCATGATGGTTGTGTTGTTTCAACATTTTAACTTCACACATTTTATACAGTGACATGCAGTAAGCTGTCACCTCTAATCAGTCTACCTCTATACTAGGCCTATTACTAATTAAGACATGTAGGCTAAGTGTGGTCCCTAATCCGAAACCACGAGTATGCTTTTCGTGAAACAATGCGCGGAAGATATTGAGCAGTAAGCTTTTCTCGAAACAGTGCGCGGTAGATTCTATCTCTCAAATACAAGTTAAAACGTTAAAATAACCTTACAAATTTGCAACTGAAGACTGTTTACTACTATAGTTCATGTATTAAATCAACCCCCACCTGCCCCTGTGCATAATAACTGTTTCATTTGTACCGCGCACTTCCGCGTAGTTCTGCGCAGTTCCGCGCACTGTTTCGAGGTGCCGGTTTTGTGAGACAGTTCAAATTTAACGCTTCCTGTTCATGTGAACAAAAAAGTTCCAAAATGGAGCAGTGTTAAGAGCTCTCAATATGCACATCTGCCATGTCAGGATATAACTCACAGGTGTGGCATTACCATATTTAATTTACCAAGAAATCCTTGAAATTTACCCATACAGTAATGCCCTAATTTCCGACTAAATCCTGAAAAATTACCCATAATTCTGCTGTGGTTATGGAGTCGATTAATTAGGGCATTACTGTAGGTGCGCAATAAATATTCTGATCCTTACCCACAGGATGGCAGTCTATCTAATGGCACAGTGACACGCCTCCAGTGAGGAGTGGTCCCACCATAATATATAGTCGGAGGTAGCGGATTGTCTCTACACCTCGCCATTGATTCTCTCGCACAGTTAGGAACAACAAGCTGCCAAGACTTCCCTAAATCTGAAGAGTACTGCAGCTCTACGGGGTACTTGTGGGTGGAATCTGAACCACAACCTACATTAATCTGAAATAGATGCAATCCCCATGGGTTTGGTTAATTTATATTATAGAAACATATTTATATTATATAAATGTTTTCATCTCAATGCTGTAAGTGAACACAAATTTCTTTGATTTGTGAACAATTATGGACTTTTAGGAACCAAATTGTCACAATTAACCTCTTCGCTGCTAAATGACGTTATGACGTTGTGTGCTGGGCTGTTGACGTTATTGCCATTTTCCATTTGGAAAATGTAATGGGAATATCACAAGAACCATAAAACTGACTCAGTTGAAAGGCTATTATCATTCACAATCGTGGAACATCATACACTGTTTGAAACTTTGAGATACAGTTATTCCGATGCACAAATCTCTGAGTTCCAGATATGTATAATGGCCTACTGCTAGTGAGCCTACGGACCATATAGCACACGGAATGCACTTTTACATCCGTAATAGTTACTGACGTCATAGCAGCGAAGAGGCTAAAATTGGAATTCCACGTTTATTAAAAAAAAAATACCGTAATTTGGAAAAAATCGGAAACCGCTTTTAAATCGAGAAAAAAGGTAATGTAAAATAGAGAAAAAAATGGTTAACTTTCGGCAAGCGCTTTGAATTTTACTGAACAAATCAGTAAAATGCTATTTGTAAATCAGATTTTTTTTAAATGATACTTGTGAATCTGAAACGGTTCTTATACATGTAATCAGAATTTCTCGGTAACCTGATTATCGGATTATGTTTGGTGAAAGCGTTTATAAATAGTGAACATTAATTATAAGACAGAATAGGAATTCAGCAAAGTTTCAAAGCTATCGGCAGGATTTAGGAACAACAAGCTGCCAAGACTTTTCTAAGTCTGTAGAATACTGCAACTGTACCGAGTACTTGCGCATATAATCTGAACAACAGCCTACATTAATCGGAAATAAATTAAATTCCCATGGGTTGGTTAACTTATATAAACGCAGAAATGTTTTCTTCTCACTGTTGTAATTAAGTCACAATGTGTTTGTTGACAAAATTTCTCTTGATTTGTGGACTTTTAGGCCATCCAAAGTTAATTAATTGTTTCTGAGGAAATTTATTTTTCAGATCAGTGAGGGAGGGAGGGAGGGAGTTTTTTTAGCATCACTAAATTCACCCTCTGGGAACCTCATTTTGCATGGCCTCATCTGCTATGGGAGACATAGACTCAGATTGAAGTTCCCAAATGGTGAATATTGTAATGTAAACCCATTGGGAACCTCGACTATGCAATGTGTCGTCAGCCAATTTGGGGATATAGAGAAACTAAACTGAAAAAGAAATAGAATCTATATGTGAAGAAGTTTCTTAGAAATTTTATAATAAATAAACTTTCCAGAAAAGATGAGGCCTAAGCAGAATGAGGTCCCCAGAGGGTGATTCTAGCCATCTATTGTGGGGATAGCATCACTAAATTTACCCTCTGGGGACCTCATTCTGCAAATAAGAAGCACTAAACTCAGGCTTGATTCCCAACTATGAGGATAGTCGGTGGCTTACATGGGAGCAAAAATTAATATATTAAGAATAATTTTTTATTTTCCTTATAGCCAACACAAATCAATAAATGAAGGAAGCAAGCCTGGAAATAGTGTGTCTGTCATTTGCAGAATGAGGTCCCCAGATGGTGAATTTAGTGAGGCTACCCCACACAGCGGGCTAGCATCACTAAATTCACCCTCTGGGGACCTCATTCTACATAGGCCTCATCTTCTATGGAAAGTATCTATAGTCTCAAATTAACATTATTTTTTCCCTTCTGTTCAGTTTCTATATCCCTTAATTTGCAGAAGATTAAATGTATAATTGAGGTGACTAAAGGGTAAACATGACCAACTTCAACTGGGGAACTTCAATCTAATGCTAGGTCTCTCACAACAGTTGAGGCCTCAGCAGAATGAGGTTCCAAGAGGGTGAATTTGGTGATGCCCGCTGTGTGGGATAGTGTCACTAAATTCACCCTCTGGGGACCTCATTCTGCAAATGACAGACACACTATTTCCAGGATTGGAAGGAAGATGAAAGAGTATATTTCACTCAATAAAGTTATACGATAAATATTCAATCACTTCCCCGATAAATTATTTTAGAATTATTATTGTAAGAAAATAGAGCCATCATGACCTTGATCAATTCTCTCTGTAAGGGTGTCTCTTCATCATTAGTTAGGCTAAATATCAAACATATTACAGAATTATTGATTGGAAATCTATCACTTTTAAAACACTTTTAAGTGAAATATGTGAAACAACTGATGTTTCTCTTCAAGCCTGAGTTTAGTGTGTCTGTCGTTTGCAAAATGAGGTCCCCAGGGGGTGATTTTAGTGAAGATATCCCCACAGCAGGCTAGCATCACTAAATTCACCCTCTGGGACCTCATTCTGCTTAGGCCTCATCTTCTCTGGAAAGTTTCTTTATTATCAAATTTCTATAGAAACTTCTTCACATATAGATTCTATTTCTTTTAGTTTAGTTTCTCTATATCCCTTAATTGGCAGACAACATATTGCATAGTCGAGGTTCCAAATGGGTGTACATCAAAATACTCACCAATTGGGAACTTCAATCTGAGTCTATGTCTCCCATAGCAGATGAGGCCATGCAGAATGAGGTCCCCAGAAGGTGAATTTAGATAAGCTAGCCCGCTATGCGGGATAGCGTCACTAAATTCACCCTCTGGGGACCTCATTCTGCAAATGACAGGCAAGCTGACCTCAGGCTTGTTTCTCTTGTGTGTTTTTTTATAACAATAATTGAAACGTGCCTTGAAAATGAGTTTTATAGAAATTTTGTTGTTGTTGAATATGTGCTGCTGAGAAGAGTTAGAGCATCTTTTAACGGTAAAAAGTACCTAAATCCAGCCATTTTATAAGTAATATCCTACTCTATACTCTAAATATGCAATAAATGGATGAAATTGAGACAGGGATGATTGCAAAATACACTAATGTAACAATGTAAAACAACATGGTATTAACCCTTTCAGTGCAAAGTCCGATTTTTGTATCAACCTATATTTCCTTGATCATTTTTCAAATTTATTGATTATAATAATGTGATAAATTGATGCAAAGAGCTCTAAAAGTCTTTCCATCACATTATTATAATCAATAAATTTGAAAAATGATCAAGGAAATAATGGTTGATACAAAAATCGGACTTGGCACTGAAAGGGTTAATTATAATGAAAATGAGTGAATGGCTTTTTATTAATTTTTGTTAATTATCAGGTTGTTATATATGTGGTTCTTTGTGTATTCTTGACTCATATTAATTCGTTATTGAATATTTTCTGTTGAGTATAGTAGGATATGGTCACTGGTGAGTAGTTACCCCTTAGGAAATGTTCAGATAATAAATTCAACAGTTGAACTTATTATCTGAACATTTCCCACCAATGAATATGAATCATAATGCTCCTTTATTATCTGCATTTTGCTGTCTGTAGTCTGCATTTATCACCTGAACACCCCTCCAAATGAATACTAAACTATTCCAATGTATATTTTGTATACTGAATGGGAGAATTCATTTAGTATAGAATGGGTTAACTATTTAACTCTGTAGCTTACATCAAACTGGACGATTGACATTGGTCCGATATCTATATCCCTGGTAACTACTGAATACTCTCCCTTCTTTGGACCTCTCTTGAAAACTAGGGCTGAATTTCCCGCAATAGGCATGTCTGGTCTGTAAATATAATGATTAAATTTCGATTCATAGTGTCAACAAGAACACCGCTCGTTTTCACAATAAAATATCATTAAAATTAGGCAAATTTGAAAAAAGACTAAAACTCATGCAATCATCACTATAAAACGTACCAACCTTGGTTCCAATCAAATAATACAAACTCATATTATTGATTATAGATACCAAATGGTATCAAATCAGCAAAGTCGAAAAAGGGCCATAACTGATGCAAAAATAATTGGACTTGATCAGAATCTGAGAAACAACTTTGGTTCTAACCAAATGATTCAAATTGGAGTCATCGGTCTGAAACCAAAATAGTAATGGACAGACAAACGGATGAAAGGACGGATGGACTGATAACATAACATGATGTTTTTTTTTAAACTAGTCGACATCCTGTATTCAAAATCTACAGATGCAATGCATATTATTAGTTATCTACGGCAACATTGGGGGTACATGGGGATTTAATACCTGGATGTCGAGGCAGAGCTGAGGGGTTCAAAAAGAGACATCTAGGTATTAAATATCCATGTATACCCCATGGTGTTGCTGAAGATAACAATTTTGTCCCCACAACAATAGCTATGTCTCCTTAATTTAAGTGTGTTTTTCATATGCTTTCCTATTAAATCACACCAATAAGAATAATTCAGTAACCAACCTAAGGATCCGGCATCAGGCGATGTCAAACTCTGCGTGCAAAAGCAATGTCATGATTGGTCGAAACTGCCAGTTCAAGGGTCATTCATGTACCCCCGAGGTTTCACATGCTCATATACCCCCATGTTTCACGCACATTCTCTTATACCCAACTGGCAATTTTGATGGGGGTATAAATATTTTCAATATAGTGATTTAAAAGTGGCGTTGTAGCCAATCAGATTGCTAGTTATAACTGAATGTGGGGACAAGAGAGTATATATACATGCTCGAAGAGTTGTAGGAAATTTACACATTCAACCTATTTTCTTTGAAGAGTACAATGTTTTATGTAGAAAGTGGACTCACCTTGTGTTATGTACACAGTACTGACCAATTTCTGCACTGTTGTCAAACAACCATGTTTCAATTTCAGGTGATTGCTGACTGAAGTCCGATGCTATGGCCATGGGGTTCATCGACATCGTACCAACAAACATATTATCAATGGCCCAGGTGGACCGAAACTCGCCTACAAATAGAGTGTTAATTTAAAGCAGATATAATACAACTGGAACTTCAAGCAATAGAGAAATTATTGGTAACACAACAGAAAATCTACACTTGATGATTGATAACCTGATTCCATATTAACATAAAACAAGCCCTGTATGTCTAAGGGTGTGTTTACATTGCTGTAGATCTGTATACAGTTCTACATGCATACTAGTGTAAACGGGTTGATATAGAAATGCACACGGAAAGAAAAACGGTATTCGTTCGTGTGAGCAAAAATCGTGTCCGTTATAAGCCACAGGCAACACCGAAGCATTGCAACAGGCAAACCTGATTTGATTAATTGTTACTCGGGCTTGGCGAATGTGCTTAATCTTTCTTTGTCATTTCAACCTATGTACGGGTGAATCTGTGTGCTGGTGCGTGTGGCGAGAAAGTACTTAACCCTTTGAGTGCCCGGTCCGATTTTTTTATCAACCCATATACCCTGTGCCAATGCATTCTCTTATATATGCGAGTCGACCATAGAATGTATTGGCCTAACATTTTTTTTTTTTACAATTTTTTTACAATTTTTTACAATTTTAATAATTTATTCTTATATTCTTTAACAGACTTATTTTGTAGGATTAGGGCCGATGAGATCGGCCACTGGCACTCAAAGGGTTAAAGTAATTTTTTACTATATACAATATATCTTATTAATATTTGTTCTTCTTGGTGTTTGGTGATACCTTAGTACACTCAGTGAACAACAGGGCAACCGCAATGCATAGCATAACAAGGCCGATATCACTAACATTGACTAGCGCAGCATATAATCTAGGTAATGTTGTTATTATATGGTCACAAAGTCGTGATTAGATGGGAAATTCCGCACATTTCTGTGATAGGGGTCATAGATGTAGTAGCCCTATTTCTGTCTGTGTACACTGTTTATTGTGTATTCCTATGTGATTTGTTCTCATGCGACTTTCATTTTTTCTTCGAACCATTATCAACTGGTGTAAGAATAAACTGCTTTGGTCTGCTGATAGTTGATTTATTGTTTAGTCTGGCCTAAACTGAAACGACTCATATTGAATTGTCAATTATCAGAGTACTGATGAGCGTGCGTTCGCTATCAGTAATCATGTTGTAATCACAGTAATCTGTGACACGTGACTTCACACATATCTGTGTATAGATCTACAGCAATGTAAATAGACCCTAAATAAACCTTTAAAGCCTGTATTTTTTAAAGTACTTGAGGAGTATTACTACCTGTATTATCTGCCATCTGCTTATAGTTCCCGAACTACCCTCTATATGAATAATAGACCATGCCAATGTATATCTTTATAACTGATGGGAGAATCCATTTAATAATGTCTCGAAAACAATCAATGAAATGGAAGGCACAGGCTGATAAGTGTTAATTTAACTAAATGTCCTTTCTATACTAAATACTCATTGACGAGTAGTTCTCTTAGGAAATGTTCAGATAATAAGTGTTCCAAGGATTTCGTTAAATTAACCCTTCCTATCCTAAATACTAATTGACGAGTAGTTCTCTTAGGAAATGTTCAGATAATAAATTGTTCCAATGCATTTAGTTAAATTAACACTTTATACAGAATCTAGGATGGGTGACATGTAATAAGCACAGAATGACACATGTGTTAATGGGTTTGTTAATACAGCATTTGTGTCATCGCGTAGTGATAGAACTCAATCTCAAGGCTGTGTCTCTAGTTCTATCCAAGCCAGGGTATAGGGTGTCTGACATTTGCAGATTTTCAATCTTGCAGTGGCAAATGGCTACACATTTTCTTGTTTTCCCAGAAGTATACAGTAATGCTCTAAATAATCGACCCCTTAACCACATCAGAATTATGGGGAATTTTTCAGGATTTAGTCGAAAATATGCATGGCTTGCTGCCATTCATCGGAAAGCTCTCAGGGAAATATAAGATAATATAAGATAATACAAGTGCAGAAGAATTTCTTTTAATCGGTAGGAAATGTTTAGATAATAGTTCAACAAAAGGAATACGGTCATTTGTTGAACTTATCATCAATTAGGTATAGATAATTAGGTATACATACCTCCATTTTCTGGTTGCCATAATCTGAATCGTGTTGCATTTGTTCTTGATCCTGAAGGCAACTCCAGACTGAAGAACCTGTACATAGTTCATACAAATAAAAAATGTCAGTTACAAAAAGTTTTGGTCACTACAGAAACCTTATCAATACTTTAAACCTTTCAGTGTCAAGTCCGATTTTTTTATCAACCCATATTTCCTTGATCATTTTTCAAATTTATTAATTATAATAATGTGATACATTGATGGAAAGAGCTCTTAGAACTCTTTCCATCAATGTATCACATTATTATAATCAATAAATTTGAAAAATGATCAAGGAAATATGGGTTGATACAAAAATCGGACTTGGCACTCAAAGGGTTAAAACCCAGTCCCGTTGTTCCACCTTCCACATTATTTTTCCGAATCAGCACTTTATACCACAAGTCGGCATTCATAATCTAGAATGTTAACCCTTTCATGACTGGAGCTTCCTGAAATTTTGCAAAAACCCTGTGCCAATGCATTCTCTTATCTATGAGAGTCGCCCATAGGGCGCTTTGCATATATAAGAGCATGCATTGGCCTAACAATATTACCTTGATCTTGTAAGCCAGTGCATTCTCTTATATATGCAAGGCTCCCTATGGGAAACTCGCATATATAAGAGAATGCACTGATACAGGGTCTTCAATGCTGCACCAGTGCAGCTCCCATCATGAATGGGTTAATTTCTCCACAATTTAAGCATAATGAGCCCCCGCTGAGCCCTCTGACATAGAACTAGTGCGCTTCTGACTAATCTGTCCTCCACCCACAAACAAAAAACATTTGCATAGAGCTTGCGACCCCTAAGTAATTCATTTCCTTGTTGATAGGGCATGCAGCTTATGTGCATGCCAATGTCCATAACACAGAACATGCAAACATGCAAAAGAACAGTAATAGAATGATAAATGCATTGACAGTATACACTACATATAATATATGTTGTAAGGCTACAGTACAGATAGTAATTGGGCGCGAAGTGCCCAGGATGGTCAAAACGATTGGGTGATCTTCTCCTTCACCCCACAATAGGCCTACATTTTCTTTCACAGCCTACTTATAACAATGATGGGCACAAGCTCCACTAACTTGAACATGTCAAGGGATGAGGTTTTGTTGTCAATCAAGGATTATTTAAAAAAAAAAACAACATGATGCTTTAACAGTCAAAAAGTACTTGTTTTTCCTGTATATTTAAAAACTGTATTTTAAGTCAGTTTAGGGCCTTTGCGACTGGACATTCTGAACTACAGTAATGTCCTAAATAATCGACTCCTTAACCACTGCATAATTATGGGTAACTTTTCAACATTTAGTAGGAAATATGGCTTGTTGCCTCTCAGTGATAGCTTTCCGGTGAATGGCAACAAGCCATATTTCCGACTAAATCCTGAAAAGTTACCCATAATTCTGCTATGGTTAAGGAGTCGATTATTTAGGGCATTACTGTAAAAGGTCTCCAGTCACTTGTCCATTAACCATGACATGATGGGATAAGCACAAAATAAGAGGCTTATAATACATAGCGCTGTACGTCAGTGGGTTTCTTAAATGTCGTGTCTGGTGTTGTGACATGGAAGCACTTTCTTGCATATGTATAAAGTACAGGTTATAGTAAATAAGGTCCTTAGAGAACTTGTCAATATTTTTATATTAAAAATTAAATTTTTCGGGAAAAATAATGTTCTAAAATGTTGTATCAGTGTTCCTAATATCCTATTTTCAAAACTGTTCCAGGTAGCATAAATCTGATTGGATTGTTTTGAAGAGGCATGACTTGAGGGCATTCCTATATTGTGTTATATTTAGATGGGAACCCTCTTGCAATCATCATGAATTATAGATTAAATTTGTGATAATATAGCAGAAGTATACTATCAAGTTGGTATATTGAACAAAATTCCTGTGCAATATCGGGTGTCGGATATACGTACAGTAATGCCATAAAATAATCGACTCCTTAACCAGAGCAGAATTATGGGTAATTTTTCAGGATTTTACTGGATTTAGTCAGAAATATGGCTTGTTGCCATTCATCGGAAAGCTCTCAGTGAGTCCTTTCCGATGAATGGCAACAAGTCATATTTCTGAAAAAATCCTGAAAAATTACCCATAATTCTGCAGCGGTTATATAAGGAGTCGATTATTTAGGGCATTAGTGTACACAGTGGACTTACTGAGGCCATGACTCATTCCTGTGGTGTATTTCCTGGACTAGGTTCCATGTGATTCCACCATTACTGGAGTACTGAAGGAGTACACTCTGCGATCGCGGCCAATCAGATTCCTTCTCATTGCAGCCATATTGGAAATAGAATTCAATGGTGTTCAGCATGGACGTGTCCAAATCCCTTGTAACTGCCATTCTTGTGTGGTCCTTAATTAATAAAATGTTGTTATTTAACACTTTCTTTCCTAAATACTCATTGATGACTAAGCCTGGATACAGCTTGTCTGACTTGCAATATGAGGTCCCCAGAGGGTGAATTCAGTAATGCTATCCCACACCGTGTACGTGCTAGCATCACGAAATTCACCATCTGGGGACTTTATTTTGCTTATGCCTCCTCTTCTGTGAAGTTTCAAATTAACATTGTTTTTAGTTATGTTTTCCATTCTGTTCAGTTTCTATATCCTCTAATTTGCAGAAGATAAAATGCATAATCGAGGTGACTAAAGGGTGAACATCACCAACTTCAGTTAGGGAACTTCAGTCTGATCCTAGGTCTCCCATAGCAGTTGAGGCCTAAGCAGAATGAGGTCCCCATATGGTGAATTTGGTGATGCTAGCCCACTGTGCGGGATAGCATTACTAAATTCATCCTCTGGGGACCTCATTCCGTAAATGTCAGACACACTATATGCAGGCTTGTTGATAAGTAATTCCTTTAGGAAATGTTCAGATAATAAGATTGAATAAAACTAGCTGATGTGCCTGACTTCGTCCAGGCTATTTAGGAATTTCTTTGTGATCGCCTCTCTGGACAGAAATACAAGTTGAAAAGTATTAGGAGAAAGAAAACAAATATTTTTCGATCGGTCCAGAAACATGCCTATATGAGCTTATATGAGCGAGGTCAAGGAAACAGTCGCACGTGAAATTGGACCCGCCCATATTGTTTCCGAAATCAAAGTAGTCCTACATACCAAATTTGAATCCGATTGGTCGAGCAGTTTTCGAGTCTGTAAGACACATACACACATACATACAGACAGAAGTTCAAAATAATATAGTAGATGGCCAGTGAAGAGATGGCCATTTTGAAGCATCACATGTTAAACTTGAAATGACTGAACTATTCTACATTGCACTTTTTATTTTCAACTTCTAATGAAAAGAATTGCATGCAGAACTTCAAGTTGCCAGCACAACTCTATGAGCTCAAGTACTGGGTTACAGGTCATGTGAGACAAAGTACTGTATACACCTGTCAGTAAGATTTTGCATGTGGGAGTCCTCGAAGGTAAGCCCAGTCCCAAGATTTTGTGTCAAAAAATTCACAGGCCCTCCAGGCTTAATACTGATGGGTGCATACAGTAATTTCAATAAAAACGTCTTAATATCAAATACTCAAGCTGAATTTTTACCTTATGAAATGTGAGAGCCTTGTCACTAACAACTGGTCCACAGATGTCTGTTGTTGCAGCACCGTATATTTCCTTCCAGTTTTCATTTTTTGGTTTGTCTCTGTTAAAGTCGTCCCTCAACATCATTGGCAGAGGCTTAGTTGGGACACAAGTAGGTCCACCAAACCCTTCATCACAACTGTGAAAAGGCAATAGCTTAAGGATTTAAGGTCTAGATACCGAACACTGAACACAAACGGAATGCCCTCCCGATTGAGATTAAAATGACCCAAGTCCCATTCCAATCGCATAATAAATAAATCGAAAAATTAATAAATAATATCACCTCCGTTCATCGGAGATCTCAGTGACTAAATTACAATGACACCAAAATGGGAGAGGCAAATTCAAAACATAGATTTGGAGCCAGAGCTTATTATGCTGATCCCAATATTTAAAATGCAGAGTTGGTCTGTGTGTGCAAGGTGTATAGATTACCTCGCTATAGGATGATTTATTCAATTAATTTACGGGCATCTATCCATTTATATTGCTCACTGTTATTTGAAAATAACTGTTTAAAATACTTTTATGTAAATTCATGTATTATTGTTGTCATTGGCTACGTATTAGTAAGCAGTTGATAATGAATCAACCATGATCAACAAGCCTGAAAATAGTGTGTCTGTCATTTGCAGAATGAGGTCCCCCACAGGGTGAATTATTGATGGTATCCTGCACAGAAGGCTAGCATCACCAAATTCAACCTCTATGGACTTATTCTGCTTTATAGGCCTCATCATCTGGGAAGTATATATATAGTCTCAAATTAACATAAATATATATATAGTCTCAAATTAACATAAATATATATATAGTCTCAAATTAACATAAATATATATATAGTCTCAAATTAACATAAATATATATATAGTCTCAAATTAACATAAATATATATATAGTCTCAAATTAACATAAATATATATATAGTCTCAAATTAACATAAATATATATATAGTCTCAAATTAACATAAATATATATATAGTCTCAAATTAACATAAATATATATATAGTCTCAAATTAACATAAGTATATATATAGTCTCAAATTAACATTGTTTTAGTTACATCCCCCCTGGGAAGTATATATATAGTCTCAAATTAACATAATTATATATATAGTCTCAAATTAACATAAATATATATATAGTCTCAAATTAACATAAATATATATATAGTCTCAAATTAACATAAATATATATATAGTCTCAAATTAACATAAATATTTATATAGTCTCAAATTAACATAAATATATATATAGTCTCAAATTAACATAAATATATATATAGTCTCAAATTAACATAAATATATATATAGTCTCAAATTAACATAAATATATATATAGTCTCAAATTAACATAAATATATATATAGTCTCAAATTAACATAAGTATATATATAGTCTCAAATTAACATTGTTTTAGTTACATCCCCCCTGGGAAGTATATATATAGTCTCAAATTAACATAATTATATATATAGTCTCAAATTAACATAAATATATATATAGTCTCAAATTAACATTGTTTTAGTTACACCCACCCTGTGAAGTATATATATGGTCTCAAATTAACATTGTTTTAGTTACATCCCCCCTGGGAAGTATATATATAGTCTCAAATTAACATTGTTTTAGTTACATCCCCCCTGGGAAGTATATATATAGTCTCAAATTAACATTGTTTTAGTTACATCACCCCTGGGAAGTATATATATATAGTCTCAAATTAACATTGTTTTAGTTACATCCCCCCTGGGAAGTATATATATAGTCTCAAATTAACATTGTTTTAGTTACATCCCCCCTGGGAAGTATATATATAGTCTCAAATTAACATTGTTTTTGTTACATCCCCCCCCTGGGAAGTATATATATATAGTCTCAAATTAACATTGTTTTAGTTACACCCCCCCTGGGAAGTATATATATAGTCTCAAATTAACATAAATATATATATAGTCTCAAATTAACATTGTTTTAGTTACATCCCCCCCCTGGGAAGTATATATATAGTCTCAAATTAACATTGTTTTAGTTACATCCCCCCTGGGAAGTATATATATAGTCTCAAATTAACATTGTTTTAGTTACACCCCCCCCCTGGGAAGTATATATATAGTCTCAAATTAACATTGTTTTAGTTACACCCCCCCCCTGGGAAGTATATATATAGTCGCAAATTAACATAAATATATATATAGTCTCAAATTAACATTGTTTTAGTTACATCCCCCCTGGGAAGTTTCTATATCCCCTAATTTGCAGAAGATAAAATAAATATTCAAGGTGACTGATGGATGAGCATCACCATATTTGACTCATATGGGGAAATTCAATATGATCCTAGGTCTTCCATAGTAGAGGCCTAAGCAGATGAGGTCCCCAGAGGGTGAATTTGGTGATGCTAGCTCACCGTGCGGTATAGCATCACTAAATTCACCCTCTGGGGGTCTCATTCTGCAAATGACAGATACAAGACAGAAATGGCTAGCACAAGATGAGAGAGAAGTAATTGAACATAGTCTTGGTTATTGAGCAGTTCAATCTTAGCAGTCAATGCGTCTAGAGGTAAGGGCATCCACAGATGGAAATTGATCCTAAGACAGAATTTTACTCACACACATTTCTCTTTTTTACAGTATCCGTGACCAGAGCAGA
Organism: Siphonodentalium dalli; assembly: GCA_032622095.1. Classification (NCBI taxonomy): domain Eukaryota; kingdom Metazoa; phylum Mollusca; class Scaphopoda; order Gadilida; family Siphonodentaliidae; genus Siphonodentalium; species Siphonodentalium dalli. Next base: position 202,394,693 of record CP136061.1, on the reverse strand, counting down.
ACCATGGACATCCATTTCCCAGGTAGACGTTATCCAGAGCCCAAACATTACCTCGGCCACTGTCATTTTGCAGCCATCGGAACCTTGTTGCAGGTGATCTATACAATATGAAACAGAAATCAAAATATGTGTAAGCCTACTGCTGATTTTAATAACCATTTCTAGACTAAATATTGTGAGACCCAACCGATATACTTATAATCGGCACGGAACAGACACAATATACTCCCTGTTCCCATAACTCCAGAACAGATTACTGCCACTAGTACTGTCCTTGCTATTTAGTTTGAATAATCTATACTATACCTAATAATTAAACACTATGTGCACACAAAATAATCTGAGACCAGTTTGATCTGTTTACATGGCAACGTCATTGAAATGTGTGCTCACAAATTCGAACATCATGCTCTTTTTTATGAGCTCTGTGTGTTGGCTTTTTAATTTCCTATCAAGAGAAACATCACGTAAATTTATAGAGAGAGAGAGAGATATATCATTTATTTTCGTGACATGTGTATGCATAGTCAAATACAAAATAATGGAAAAAATACAATAAACACTCGGCCAATAAGGCCTATATGTCACGCTTAATATCAATCAGTTTTCATACGAGTATGGAATATTTAGCAATTCCTGCAAAATATATTTAAAAGAAAATTAAAGTTTCATTCTAATTTATTGCATATATGTGTATAACCACTCATATAATCTAATTATATAGATAATTCTTTCTTTTGCCAAAAGCGTCGGAGAGATACTTGTCATGGATAACATATTATTTCTGCAAATGCGTCATCAAATTTTCCTTCCGATACTAATTCAGAGATTCTTTCAGGTAGAGATTTGAATAGTAATACCATGAGGTCATGATAATGAGGGCAACGCATGAGAAAGTGAGTTTCGATCATCTTCAACTTCGTTCAAGTTACATATGACGCAAATACATTCATGGAGTTTCTCATTCTTAAAACATCCAGTTTTGATCCTTAAAGGGAGAATGGCACATTGGAATTGTGCCAAAATGGAATGATGTGATTTGTGTAAAATCATAGCTACATATTTCTCAGTTGCATAAATCATTTTAAAAAAAATTTATGTGCATAATTTCGGGACATACTTTAAATTTTGTAGCCAGGTTTCTTCTTGTTCTCGTGAGAGTATGTATTGAAAAGCATTCAAACAACATGTTTGTAGATATCCAAATTCTGTGTCATGTTTACATTAGCAAGTATTTTACCAAAGGAAGCACTCCAACCATCTGAGGTTTTCTTCAAATCCCATAGAAAAACTATTTTAACAAGTCTATTGTCAGGTAGTTTTATTATATGATTCTAAAGTCTGGCCATGTTCACCCAACGTCGCAATTATAACAATATAATATCCATCTGCATTATGTTTTTGAAATTTTTTCTTTTTATATATAGACGGCTACATGATATTACCATAGGATTACAGTAAACAACATGAATGCCGTTCAACCAGCCACATGTATCAGTATGACAACATAAATGTTGCTATACTAACAAAATGGCTAAATTTATGCACTTACATTGTACCATGAGGCAATGGAACAGTAACCCTAGTCCAGTTAGAGTTCTGGTCTGATAGATATTCACTGCTGGTGTGGTATCCGCCACACTCAAAATGAGGAGGACTGCAGTCTGGAATCACTGTCTCCCATGTTTTACCCATGTCTAGAGAATATTCAAGCATCACGCTGTACAGTGTTCCATACAGAGAGCCACATGCCATGGCCAGGTCAAACTGTAGGAAAGTAGTGGGTGTCACAGTATAGTCCCAGGTCTCTGCATATCTTTTACCTGTTGGATTAGAAAAAGTAAATTCACATGGTGATTTTTGCTTCATAATGCACCTAATAATATACACTTTTGAATTTTTCCTGACATCAAAAATTGATAAATAAATACCTTACCACAAACATTATATGCTCCAGAATGATGCATTGAAATCATGAATATATGACTTCGAACACAATAATCGGGCCTGAACACTATATCAAGCTGTGCCATTTGTATTCATTGGAGATATGATATTTAAAAAAATATAATATATATTTCCTTAAAGAAAGCCTGAACACTGAACTATATGGATATATGTCCTGCGTTTGTAAACCATAGTAGAAAAGGGGTTAACTTTTTGTGGTCGCCTACGATCCCTCACGGTCTTCAGTGGCTTGCTCGGAATCAGTCACGCATGCGCAGTCCCAATATAACCGATTGAATCTCGTCAGTTTATTTTCAACTCAATCAGGAGATTGGCGAGTTGCGGGGTTGGGAATGGCACCGCCATGGGAGGGCCCTATGATAGTTCAGTGTTCAGGCTTTCTTTAACTCTTTCACTGCCAAACGCGCATAAATGCGAACTCCCGTGTCACTGCCAATCGCGCATTTTTGCGAATTTGGTATGTAGTCTAATGTATGGGATATAACTCTATTCTTTCCGGCATGTTTGACAGTGTACAATGATTCTATCTGTAGTACTGTTGCGCGCGAACAATTTAAAGCGACAACGTCATCAAGGTAATGCTATTTCTGACGTTATGGGAGTACAGTCAGAGCCGGAATATACCCCCCAGTGCCACGCATCCTGTACATATATCCATGTATTTCAGGTATATATGGGTAATACATTATATCTCAAGCAGTTTCTAATATAATTAGTTGAAACTTCACATGTATATAGACATAGGTATATCCTGTCGAATGCCGCCGTGGACACGCCCACCAAGGTCACGTGACATTGGTGGCCATCTTGGATTAGTGGCTATTTGACGGTATATGTACAGTTTGTGTGGGTATGCATGGGTGTGTTGTTTGTTTTCTAATTTTCAACCCAATTATACGATGTCCAACAGTAAGGTACACGGGAGTAACATATATGAACATACTTTGGACATAAAATAGGTCACGTGACCTTGGCGTCCATCTTTGCCAAAACTTTCCTTTCCAGAATGGATTATTTTCAAATGTTGTTTTCTTATAATACACCTTTACTGGTTTTGAACAACCCTTGTCTATTGTATCGTTTTCCAGTGGTGATAACAGGCAACTAAATTAATTATGCTGGTGAGTTGACCATGCGTACGCCCGCGTGACCCATATAATTCACATAAATCATCGTAAAAACCAATTTTCCTGAAATTCAAGATGGCCGTCAAGATCACGTGACTTATAAGGGGTGGAGCAGTGTCATATGTCCCCCTGCAGGTATATATACATGTGGGTATGCATGGTTATATATATATATCTATATTTGGAATTGTACCTATCAGGGAATATTCAAGCAACAAAAGCACGAACTCAACAAAGTGCGCCATTGTATCCCATTTTGCTACAAATAGGTGGCAACTTGCATAAATCCAAGATGGACGCCAAGGTCACGTGACCTATTTTATGTCCAAAGTATGTTCATATATGTTACTCCCGTGTACCTTACTGTTGGACATCGTATAATTGGGTTGAAAATTAGAAAACAAACAACACACCCATGCATACCCACACAAACTGTACATATACCGGCAAATAGCCACTAATCCAAGATGGCCGCCAATGTCACGTGACCTTGGTGGGCGTGTCCACGGCGGCATTCGACAGGATATACCTATGTCTATATACATGTGAAGTTTCAACTAATAATATTAGAAACTGCTTGAGATATAATGTATTACCCATATATACCTGAAATACATGGATATATGTACAGGATGCGTGGCACTGGGGGGTATGTCTGTGGTGGCAGGTGGCAGCGAAAGAGTTAAGGAAATATATATTATATTTTTAAAAATATCATATTTCCGCTAAAGGAAGCCGTTCACACTGAACTATATGGATTAGAATGCAAGCCCAGGAGGAGGCACGAGCAATAAAGTTAATAGCAAATTTTTTGAGGGAATGCACTCTTCTAAAACAGATTGTACCTAAATATGAACTCTTTAATGAATCTGTTATGATTAGTTACGTGAAATAACTCATATAATTAGAGTGCTATATAGCTCAAACATGTACCTCCCCCCCTTGTTTTTGGAAGCAACATCCCAGGTGGTGCCATTCAATTCAGTATTTGCGAGCGAACCGAGCAATTCTCTGTTCTTCATCCGTCAGTTCTAAGAATCCAGCCGATTTGAGATGCGAGGAGACTAACTCCCTCTCCGCCTTAGCGACATAACGACCTGCACTGGAGGAGGCCCACTCAAAAGATGGCAAGACAACCCACATTAAGAGTTAACTAACTGCTGTTCACCAATGCAAATGGCAGATAACCTGATGCCCAATCTGTGGCACAGAGATCAAATGGAGAGCCCATTAGCCCAAATGGGTTAGACAACTATAAGCGAGTCAAGCCATTGGATCAGAGGGAGCCCCCACCATCGCATGATGCAGGTGGTCATGCCCAAGCTAATATCCTGGCCAAGCTGGAGGGTGGGGAGAGGTCATTTTTCTCCGATCCCTTCACGGAGGAGTGGCAGGCAAGGCCGTGTCGTTAAGACGAGCGTGACCAGGGGGACTCGGCGCTTTACCTCATGGGTACAGCCCCTGCCCTACGCTTAAGCTGCCGAAGGCCATCCAGCCGGTGTCGATACGTGCACACGCGATTTGGCAGCTTTAGCGCCCAGAACCGCTAGCGTCTGGTGGGGGCCAAATGGCCTGGAGGTCCCAAGTACCCCGACAGCTCCACCAGACGTATCCCCACGAATTGGTTGAACCGTTGAGACGTAACCGGAAGAGCGTGAACTGGTCCTGCCCTTAGAACAGTTATCACACGTTCACATGTCTCTGAGGTACCTATGTATCACAATATACACATTGCGTATATATATATATAAAATGATATAATATATATATCCGGGGGATATATATATTAAGTTTTCCTCATGAGACCATGTCAGAAGGCCCTTCCAAAGCTGCACCCATCAATCTAATGGGCGGAGCCAGATCACAGCTCCCTGTCATGATCCAACGTATCACTAAATATAGATATACAACCCCACAGAGAACATGTCTCATGTCTCTGAGGTACCTATGTATCACAAGATAGCATTGCAGAAACCCGGTGACACAAATCTTTCGCATATATAGATATATAAAATGATATAATAGATATATCATGGTGATATATAAGTCATCATGAGATCATGTCAGAAGACCCTACTAAAGCTGCGCCCAACAATCCAATGGTCGGAGCCAGAGCAGAGATCCCTGGCACAATCCAATGTATCATTAAAGATATATATATAGCCCCTCAGAGAACATGGCTAACAGCCATGAGCATCAGGAGCGCATGGCCGAACACCGCAGGTGACCAGAGCATCCAATGAGAAAGCAAACCACTACCCTCAGGTGCCAAACAATAGTGTCGGTACGAGTATTAATTTTGGAGAAATTTCCCAACGAGCACCATCCTTTGGAATGGAGACAGACAGCAAAATGTGCAATCACAAGTATTATGTTCAGCCTAAATCCACACATATTACTATTATTAGACCATCACGACCACTAGGCACCTGAGAGCAGTCCGCGTTCCCAGCGGAATACCCACCGCGATCCGATTCTAAGAAATGAAGGTGCGCCTTCTACAACCGAAATCAGTTCAAATGATGTACAATGTAGTCAGATGATGAACACAGGTAAATTTTCACGGTCACCATATGGAATATTCAGGTCTGAGCCTCTGCCCCCCCCCACAAACATGCAGCAGAACGACCTAGGTGTGTGATAGGTCAGTTAGTGTGAAGCATGCAGCAAACTAGGGGAAGACCAGCTCTAAAAATGGCTCCCCTAGGAAGGAAACGAATAAAATTATCATCCTCCTAGTAAAGGATACACATCCCTTTATAATGTTGTTTTATTTTAATATGAAGAGCCAAGATAGAGAGGAACTCCCCCTACCTAAGTGGTCCTGCTTATGGCATGTTTAAGGAAGAGAGGACAAACCCAGCATAGACCGAAATGCGCAGAGTTGGCAGCATGGTTTCAGGCCCTTACAATCGCGCGTCTGGTGCCATGGGGATGGGATCCACTCATACGGGGTGGTCCCCTGCATCTTAGTTAAGGTCGGTAATGCTGGTCAATGAGCTTCCTCGAAAGCTTAGCTGGACAGCGCAAACGTCTTTGCCTGTTTTATTGTCTATGTGCCAGATAATCAAATTGATATGGGCAATAGAAGTATGAAGAGCCATGCTGATGGACTCTTGTCGGAAAGGCTATTGGCAGTGGTCGTGGGACACGTGACAATATAAATGCTTTCCATGTAAATATGCTTCATTCGTGTGTGAAGTCTATTCGCCATATCAACGGTATGAAAGGTCAGGACACGTATATATTTGAAAATTCATTGAGACTCCAGCTAGTCCATGAATACCTTCAAAACACCTACCATGCCCTTTATGAACAATGCATGCTGTATTGGATGTACAGCCTGTTCTTGTACCAAGCTCACATTTGATATGGTTACTTGCCATAAATAATGTCTCCCCCCACCTTCCTCGTCTTGGAATACCACTGCTATTATATCGTTATTCATTGGGGAACGTCAGCCAGGCCACGGTCGCCAGATATTGACAGTGGGCCAGTTAACTGGAGGGGTCAAGTCACCACGACTCTAAATACCTGTCAGGCTGGAATCATTCTCATAATTGAATCAAGAAGGTGAAAGGTTTCTGAAACCAAAGTATCTTCAAATATATTTGTGGATAGTGAAACCATGATTAAACACCGTCAGAGTGACGATAAGCTTCTTGCCTTACTCTAGAGAATGCAAACCGGAGCACCCATGATTTGTATTTTGTATCCCAATTAGAGCCATATCCAGAATCGTAGTAACCCAGCCCCCACCGCTTCTTTTCGGTAAACCTGCACAGGAAGGAAAGCAATTATGTTTGTATTCCGGAAGGAGACACCATTTAGTCGAGAAACAACCCAGCAATTTTGAAAGGATGGGTTAATTTTGGATACAATTCAGAATAATAACTAAAATCTGGAATTGAGACAATAGTGAAACTGTCATCACGATTAAATTTGCAATCATTAAATGCTACCAGTTCAAAATTTGACAGTGAAGTTGAAACACTGTACGAGAATCGAATCATGTACTCAACAGAATTCTAACTCCTGTCAGATGTCAATCCCTGTCTGAAATCAATGACACTAACGAATCTTAGTACCACGACAGTCGTTATTTTTCTGATATTGATAATTGTAGTCAACTTCAAGAGTCGACAAACACATCTAAATCATAGGAGACATGTGTGACAGTATTGAAACAGAAAACACAAAGTATTTTGTGAAAGCATGTTGTTTTGATGAGTTCTAGTGACTCCAGTAGTGTTGTTGATGCTCCGTTACGAGAATCAAACCATGAACAGAATTATAACACTTGTCCAATATCAATCTCTGTCAATTTATTAAAGTAATAATGACACTACTGTTATTCTTAGGTATCTGTTTTACATTGATAAACCAAGATGTAATCAACTTTAAGTTCAAATGTGACCAACACATCTGGATCAGTTGTATTGAACCATAAAACAACAAAGTATTATGAGAAAGAATGTTGTTCATAACATTATGATAGATAGCGTCAGTAGCGATGGTAATTATTGCTAAATAAATGTCCACGCGTAAATAAATTCCCACAAAATTAGGAGACTTCCGGTAGCGAATCACGTGGCATTTTTTATATCTGACAAATTATATCATACCTTATAGGTTCTATAATAATTACATAGATGAATTGTTCACAATAATCTATGCGCCTCGTAAGGCCTTGAAATGGCGGCTGATTATGGCGAAATGTCGATTTTCAGATTCGAAAATTTTTAAGTCCGCCGCCTGTTCGAAAACACGGAACAATTGTATGTTTGAAGCGAAACGGTCTGTGAATTCGAAACAATAATTCTAAAAACTAACGCGTAGGCGACCAGTAATTATTGTATCGATAAATTGAATTTGTTGTCTAGTTGTTAAACGACAAATTCGGAACAATACTCCCTTTAGACTTCCGTTCGGTTTGGTAGCAGAAAATAAACTGACGAGATTCAATCGGTTATATTGGGACTGCGCATGCGTGACTGATTCCGAGCAAGCCACTGAAGACCGTGAGGGATCGTAGGCGACCACAAAAAGTTAACCCCTTTTCTACTATGGTTTATAAACGCAGGACATATATCCATATAGTTCAGTGTGAACGGCTTCCTTTAGCGGAAATATGTAATTGGAAGAAGAATAATGAGTGACTGTCGGGTAAATGTATACTAGTATTGCATTATCTTAACTGGAAATAGTTTTAACTGCCTTTTCTTTTTTTCTCATTTTAATCATCAACATTATGTAATAACATAAAAGTAGCAGTGTAATGACAGCTCTCGATTGTCCTCCATGGTCTGTAGGTGCAATTATTATGTGACCACAGATTAAAAAAAGGAGACTAATGAGATCCCACCCACCCCCCCCCCCATCCCGCCACCCATAGTATCTTATGCGCCACAGGCGCCCGTATAGAGGCTACTGCCCACATAAATAATAAGGAGACTAATGAGATCCCACCCACCCCCCATCCCGCCACCCATAGTATCTTATGCGCCACAGGCGCCCGTATAGAGGCTACTGCCCACATAAATAATAAGGAGACTAATGAGATCCCACCCACCCCCCCCCCCCCATCCCGCCACCCATAGTATCTTATGCACCACAGGCGCCCGTATAGAGGCTACTGCCCACATAAATAATAAGGAGACTAATGAGATCCCACCCACCCCCCCCCCCCCCCCCCATCCCGCCACCCATAGTATCTTATGCGCCACAGGCGCCCGTATAGAGGCTACTGCCCACATAAATAATAAGGAGACTAATGAGATCCCACCCACCCCCCCCCCCCCCCCCCCATCCCGCCACCCATAGTATCTTATGCGCCACAGGCGCCCGTATAGAGGCTACTGCCCACATAAATAATAAGGAGACTAATGAGATCCCACCCACCCCCCCATCCCGCCACCCATAGTATCTTATGCGCCACAGGCGCCCGTATAGAGGCTACTGCCCACATAAATAATAAGGAGACTAATGAGATCCCACCCACCCCCCCCCTCCCCATCCCGCCACCCATAGTATCTATAAGATTTATGTGGGCAGTAGCCTCTATACGGGCGCCTGTGGCGCATAAGATACTATGGGTGGCGGGATGGGGGGGGGGGGGTGGGTGGGATCTCATTAGTCTCATTATTATTTATGTGGGCAGTAGCCTCTATACGGGCGCCTGTGGCGCATAAGATACTATGGGTGGCGGAATGGGGGGGTGGGTGGGATCTCATTAGTCTCCTTATTATTTATGTGGGCAGTAGCCTCTATACGGGCGCCTGTGGCGCATAAGATACTATGGGTGGCGGGATGGGGGGGGGGGTGGGTGGGATCTCATTAGTCTCCTTATTATTTATGTGGGCAGTAGCCTCTATACGGGCGCCTGTGGCGCATAAGATACTATGGGTGGCGGGATGGGGGGGTGGGTGGGATCTCATTAGTCTCCTTATTATTTATGTGGGCAGTAGCCTCTATACGGGCGCCTGTGGCGCATAAGAAACTATGGGTGGCGGGATGGGGGGGTGGGTGGGATCTCATTAGTCTCCTTATTATTTATGTGGGCAGTAGCCTCTATACGGGTGCCTGTGGCGCATAAGATACTATGGGTGGTGGGATGGGGGGGGGGGGTGGGTGGGATCTCATTAGTCTCCTTATTATTTATGTGGGCAGTAGCCTCTATACGGGCGCCTGTGGCGCATAAGATACTATGGGTGGCGGGATGGGGGGGTGGGTGGGATCTCATTAGTCTCCTTATTATTTATGTGGGCAGTAGCCTCTATACGGGCGCCTGTGGCGCATAAGATACTATGGGTGGCGGGATGGGGGGGGGGGGGGGGTGGGATCTCATTAGTCTCCTTATTATTTAAACCGCCACAAACAAAATTATCTCAAATTTACAGAAAAATATTATAAATTTTTTTTATAATTTCAGCGATAATGTGATGTGTTTGTTTGGAAATTTTCTGCATATGTATGTTTTGAGATACCTCTTACCACATTATGTCTGTTTAAAGGTATTCAATCCGATTTGATGGTCCTCATATCATCAGATTCCAACAACAACATTTTAAAACGAGAGGCCGATCACGATCGGCAGATGTTTAACCCATACCTTGGCGATACCGATTAGCTATTTTAATAAATCCTTACACCAACCTTTTCACGAGTGCAAAAGTTTCAATAATTGACACCTTACTATTAAGGTCACAAGTGGAATCAGACTTATTGGGCACCTTGCTCACATAAACAGAATAGGAACACGGATGTGGCATTCCATTTCATTAACATATCAAGTCACTTCAACACAGATATGTCTTATAGAGTGATAAAGCTAATTAAGCTCAATCCATAGTCAGAGAGAAGCACCATAGCAGTTACAGACAAAATAGTTAGTTATTTGCTTATTACACTGGAATGTGAGACATAACATATGATTTTTTTAATATTGTTATTTTTTTTATTATGTTTTGTGTTTAATAGTTGCATATTAAAAATTCTTGGGATCATTTAGATGGGACAAAAGAGTTAATAGTTCCCGATTCAAAAACTAATCAATACCTGACCAATACCGATTAGCTATTTTAATAAATCCTTACACCAACCTTTTCACGAGTGCAAAAGTTTCAATAATTGACACCTTACTATTAAGGTCACAAGTGGAATCAGACTTATTGGGCACCTTGCTCACATAAACAGAATAGGAACACGGATGTGGCATTCCATTTCATTAACATATCAAGTCACTTCAACACAGATATGTCTTATAGAGTGATAAAGCTAATTAAGCTCAATCCATAGTCAGAGAGAAGCACCATAGCAGTTACAGACAAAATAGTTAGTTATTTGCTTATTACACTGGAATGTGAGACATAACATATGATTTTTTTAATATTGTTATTTTTTTTATTATGTTTTGTGTTTAATAGTTGCATATTAAAAATTCTTGGGATCATTTAGATGGGACAAAAGAGTTAATAGTTCCCGATTCAAAAACTAATCAATACCTGACCAACTATACAAGTGAGGGATGTATAGACCTGGATATAAAATGATTGATAATGATTGGATATAAAATGATTTTATGCAGAATTTTCAGATAGCTAGAGGTAGGATATGAGATTGGTCAGATTGAAAATATTAGATTCATTACATTGAAGAGCATAGTGTATGACTATGGAATGGGGTGGGTTAATTTTCTTCTAAGCTGATCATTGGAAAGATATAATGTACGGTATGTACCTAACAGCGGAAATATAATTGAAGTTACTGTTAATATATTATCAAAATCATTCAATCGATACCAAAATTTATACAGGTGAAGAATGCATGTTTCATCATTAACATGGATGCAATTATTTATATAGTGATCAAGTGAAAAATATTTAGTTATCACATTGTGTCAACAGGATTGGTGGAGGATGTTAATATTTTTGAGCAAATAAACTAAATGACCCTCACTGTGCAGGTTAGGTGTGTGTTATCATAAACTATGCCAAGAACTATAAACATAATCAATGGAAATATTTGAGTCATAAAATCGGATAGAATGGGGTTAATCTTACCCAAAATAAATAACTGATAAACACAAAAAGTCTATAAAAAGCATGTCATTGGATTTAGAAACCCATACAATAAGTCAGTCTCTAATGTCATGAACCTGTTTCAACAGAGGGGTTAAATTAATTTTGTACAGAACACAGAATGGACCAGAGATTCATCAATCATGGTCTTGTCAATTTTTTAGAGATGCTAGCACACTGTGTGTGATAGAGTCTGAGAGTCAGGAGAGAAATTTTATTAGTGTTGAGAGATTTGTTTGATCAGGTGTTCTGGTCCATACAGGAGAGAACCATGCACTAGCTATCACTGTGATATGTATCTAAAGAGATTTTACTCTGTGAGCCATGGTATTTACCCAATGTCAAGCTAACCAAACTCATTTCCAATAAGACACTGGCTGTGTAATAAGATCTCCTCTTCTAAGCTAACAGAGCCTGCAGGCATTAATTAGATTATCAGCTACTTGAATTTTAAATGGCCATAACTCTGTTAAAATATACCAGATCAAACTCAAATTTGAACCTGATCTGTATTTCGGGGTGAGGACCATATGTACCAAATTTGGTGCTGATCAGATGAAAAATATTTAAGTCAACACAGCTTGGATGAATTCTATTTAAAAACAAGAGCAGAAAGGGTTAACTAAACGATACCAAAAACCATAAAGATGAAAAACGTGCTAAGAAACACCTAGGTAAGAAATATGAGGCATATCAGAAGAAAACAGTTTGACTTAGATGCATCAGATAGCATTTGTGTGCAGGGTTAATTATTTTCTAAACCAATCAACCAATCGATACCAAAAACTATACAGGTGAGGGGTGTGTCATTATAAACCTACATATCAAATATGAAAACAATCAGACAAAAAATACTTTGGTTACAGCATCGGATAGCTCATGCCTATGTGCGGATGCAAAGGGTTAATAATTTCTAAACCAATCAACCGATCGATACCAAAAACTATACAGGTGAGGAGTGTGTCATCATAAACATGCACATAAAATTTTAACAAGATCCGATAAAAAATATTCAAGTAAATGAATCGGATAGCAAGTGTCTACGGACAGACGGACAGACGGACAGACGGACAGACGGACAGACGGACAGACGGACAGACGGACGGACGGACAGACGGACGGACGGACGGACGAACGACGGATGGTTGATCCGGACGTCGGCATTATGTGTACCATACATGGTATGGGTACACATAAAAATGGAAACAGAATCGAGTAATTGCCCAAAAATAATGCTAACCAGTCAACTATAGTATAAAATTGCCCAAAACCCTGTTATTTATCAACATTTTGTTCCACAAAATTTTGCCGGTTTGTCAAATATCTGACACAAAAAAGCCACTTGATTTTAGAGTTATCCATCTTCACCCGCCATTTGGTCAGAGAAAGTCTTCTCGTCGACTGTTTACTGGGCCACTTAAATTTATCAGTGGTGAAAAATAATAGATTTCAACCATCGATATCTGATCACTCTGGCTTTGATGGGTGGGTTCCTCGACTCGAATCAAATATTTTTAACACTTTGAGTGCCAGGTCGATTTTTGTATCAACCCATATACCCATATACCCTGTGCCAATGCATTCTCTTAATATATATGCGAGTCGACCATTTTTTTATTTTTTTTATTTTATTTTTTACAATTTTAATAATTTATTCTTATATTCTTTAAACAGACTTATTTTGTAGGTTTAGGGCCGATGAGATCGGCCCCTGGCACTCAAAGGGTTAATTAGGATGATGCATCTTTAAGTTCATAATTTAGTCTAAGAAGATTTGTTTGTTATAAAGCAAGCTAAAATTTTAAAATTCACCTCCATTTTTGCTGAACTCAAGAGCATTGCCTTCTGAGTTACATGCCATCTTTGGCACAGCTTCATCCGCAACAAGCCAATTATGAGGATTGGGCATCATTCCGTCAAAGCCATCCTGGAAGCCTAAGGAATTAGTCTCGTTCACGCCGATTACCACACTGTCAATAGCCCACTGAGCCCTGGGCATACCTGCAAAAAGTAAAAAGTGTCACTAACTCGATTTTATCACTAAAGAAATTTTTCTTTGGTCGTGTCATTATGCCAATTTATGCTGCTGAATATTGAAGATACAATCTGAGATTTGTTTTAATTTAATTTAATTATAAAAATTAAGTCTCAAGGTATATTTTCAATATCTTAACAGACTTGTGTGACATTGTACTGATATATGATTAATTATTATAAGTATTACATGTACAGTTGTCTACAGAAATCTATAGAAATACATTCTATTCTGCAATCTATTTTTAGAATATGTTAAATATAGGCATTTCTATCGTGATTTGAGGGGGGTAATTAAATTACGGAATATTGGAATCCTCATTAGTATTACAAATAAGAATTCTAATCAGTGACTTAAGGAGCAAATTTATCTGTCATTCAAGCCTGCAAATAGTGTGTCTGTCAATTGCAGAATGAGGTCCCCAGAGGGTGTATTTAGTGATGCTATCCTGCACAGCATGCTAGCATCACCAAATTCACCCTCTGGGGACCTCATCCTGCTTATGCCTCATTTTCTGGGAAGTATCTATTAGTCTCAAATTAACATTGTTTTTAGTTACTTTTTCCCTTCTGAGAAGTTTCTATATCCCCTAATTTGCAGAAGATAAAATGCATAATTGAGGTGACTAATGGGTGAACATCACCAATGTTTTCAACTGGGAAACTTCAATCTGGTGTAAACAGTATTTATTTAGTATCCCAGATTTATACAACAATTTACAAAATGATGTTAATATATATATATGTAAGTATGATAAGTCTGAGAGAGAAGAGGATTTGACATCAAGCGCCAGGCGCTTATATGGAGCCATCTCCTCAAACTTCAATCTAATCCTAGGTTTCCCATAGCAGTTGAGGCCTAAGCCGAATGTGGTCCCCAGAGGGTGAATTTGGTAGCACTAGCCCATCATGCAGGATAGAGTCACTAAATTTACCTTCCGGGGACCTCATTCTGCAAATGACAGACACCTGTATGTTGAGGTTGAAAAATACCATCCGCGATTCACAAATTTACAACCCCACAAAATGGCCTTTTTGTTAGACACCACAAAACTTTATGCCGACCGAATTGAAGCCATTCATAGTATGTAGCAACTGTGATTAGCATGCCAAGTTACTGTTGAATGCCAATTTTATTTCCAAAGAAAATAGTTGGTTTGTCTTTAAATTTGGTTATATATGGTGAAATGACTTTTTAGAAGCTAAATGATGAAATGGTTTGCACTTACCCATCATACCTAGGGGCTGCCACCACCTAAACACTGTGTGCGGAGACTTTGCATCAGGAGGCAGCTCTATTGTAACTCGTTGTGTTGTGCTGTTTAATAGCTCTGGTTCAACCATTTTCAGGCTCTTCCATGTTACCTCGTTATCCGTCGAGTAATCAACAACGATACCTTCATTTCTGTTAGTCGGATGAATACACGATTCTCTGTTATCCTCGCCACCAATTCGCACGATGAACTGTAGCATTCTGAGAATATAATCGATAATAAATACTTTAACCCTTCCATGACTGGAGATTCCTGAAAATTTGCGAAAAACCTTGTGCCAATGCATTCTCTTATATATGCGAGTTTCCCATAGGGAGCCTCACATATATAAGAGAATACATTGGCCTAAAAATATTTACCTTGACCTCATAAGCCACTTTAAAGCTAGTGCATTCTCTTATATATGTGAGGCTCCATATGGGAGACTCACATATATAAGAGAATGCACTGGCACAGGATATTTCATGCCGCACAATCGCAGCTCACATCATGAAAGGGTTAACATTTACTGAGTATCTTACATATGAAATTTATTTAACATTTTGTATTTTGTTGGTTTAAGAATACTCATACCCAAGCCTGCAAATAGTGTGTCTGTCATTGCAGAATTAGGTCCCCAGAGGGGGAATTTAGTGACGCTATCCCGCATAGCAGGCTTGCATCACTAAATTCACCCTCTGGGGACCTCATTCTGCTTAGGCCTCAACTGCTATGGGAGACCTAGAATCAGATTGAATTTCCCCAGTTGAATTAAGTTGATGATGTTCACAGATTAGACACCTCGATTATGCATTTTATCTTCTGCCAATTAGGGGATATAGAAACTTCCCAGAAGGGAAAAAGTAACTACAAACAATGTTAATTTGAGACTATAGTTACTTCCCAGAAGATGAGGCCTAAGCAGAATGAGGTCTTCAGTCAGAGGTTGAGTTTGGTGATGCTAGCCCACTGTGCGGGATAGCTTCACTAAATTCACCCTTTGGGGACCTCATTCTTCAAATGACAGACACACTATTTGCAGGCTAGCTTCTAGTCGAAAAATCACCAGAGCAGAGAAAAACTTTAATTTCCAATCAGCGCTTATTTTATTTCTTCCAAGTGTAATGAGGCCCATAGCTTAAAGACGAATATTAGTAATAATAGCTATTGAGCCAGAATAATCAAATAAAACTTTTTCTCATTGGCTGTAATTGGAAATAACTCTTTCCACACCGCAGCCCGCTTTTGCGGGCAGAGAATATTTTTCGGGAATAACAAGCAATAATATCACGTTTGCAGGAATATGCTAATTAATGATTTTATTGACTGGCGACTTAGATATCATCTGGGTGGTATTCTGTATCAATACTAATTTACTGTTGAACAAGTAGACCTGACAAATACGGCCACAATGAGATGTTCCCGGCCTAAATATATACAGCAGATGTATGACGTCACAATTACTATTGTGGGGTTTCCCTGGGTTTTCCCCAAAAATGCTGACGAAACAATGGCGACAGGTGTGTTTTTTTTAATCAGATACACATGTACTGATTGATTAAGTTTGTTATTGTTTTTAACACATTGCGATAACACATGTTTATGAAATAAATAAGATTGTTGCCCTTTCTAACGACGTTTTCTGTGGTAACCGTCTAGTGTCTCCTATTTTCGACGTAATGTTACGAAATTCACTGTGCAGTGCAATAGTGTGACTTCAATAATAATAGCTATGAGTGCCTGTTGTAATCATGATATTGACATGCATAAACATTTTGGGAACGCAATGAGATCTTTGGCAGTTGGGTTTGGAAAGTTATTCATAATTGCTTAGCATTATTGCAGTTTAATACACGTGGGCCTAAATCTGGGAAAATGGGTCTATCTCGGTTAAATAACGCCTTCTTGGGCATACATTTGGTCTGTTCTCATCATTATGCTCATTGTACGCCTTCTAATTTCATTCTTAATCACCACATGTGATGGATAAAGTGCTAACTATTTGAATGTGAGTTTGGTCAATATACTTATGTGGTGAAATATTGCAAATAAAGTTAACTGTAACAGTAAATATTGAGTTCAAATGTATTTACGCACCTAGTACATATGGCATGCCTTACCATGGTGAAATTATCACAATTATATGACATCATCCATCGGCAGTTAGTGCAAATTGATGGGCATTTGTCACTGGTCATGACAATATATGGGTGTCCATACCTACAACATCTTTAAATACTAGTATGAATGACCCACATGTGAGACAATGAATTTCCATATAAACTGCTGCAAACCCAGTGTCCTGGACAATTTGGCCTCTGTAAATTTGGTGGCGAAAGAGTTAACCTCCCAGAAATTCCCTTGTACATCAATCAGAAGAAGGTTTTCTGAATAATTGTAGCACCATTAACGATATGGCATTCTGTAGTAGTATACAGTAATGCTCTATGTAATCGACTTCTTAACCACAGCAGAATTATGGGTAACTTTTCAGGATTTAGTCGGAAATATGGCTTGTTGCCATTCATCGGAAAGCTCTCCCCGAGAGCTTTCCGATGAATGGCAACAAGCCATATTTCCGACTAAATCCTGAAAAGTTACCCACAATTCTGCTGTGGTTAAGAAGTCGATTACTTAGAGCATTACTGTAGGTGGGGGTTCTACATTTCTATTGAAATGATGCTAATGATCACCTGACTTGTGTTGTATCAATTGGAACTGTCACTGCTTCCCTTGTACCATCTCCATTGAAATACATTGAGCTGCCATGATCCAATATGCCACACCCCTGACCGTGGTTACCACCGAGGACTCGCCTCCAGTAATTAGACGGCATAAAGACATTGTCGAATCTTTCCAGCATCCCATGTGGGCTGTCATTCACAAAGTCGCAGTTTGGAGCTGAAAACAAGATATTATCCCTTTCATGACTGTTTGGATTCTCCCATTCAGTTATAAACATATACATTGGAATGGTCTATTATTCATTTGAAGGAGTGACAGATAACACAAGAGCATAAAGATTCCTGTTTATTGGTACAAAATTTTCAGATAATTAGTTCAACAAACCGCCATTTGTTGAACATATCTTCTGAACATTTCATAATTGAAATACTCATCAATGATTCTTTAGTAATTAAGGGGTTAAAACATTAAGTTAATCTCACAATGACATCTATTATTAGAAATAACTGAACACTGCCCATTATTGCAGGGAATAGATCAATCAACTGGGGCTTCTCAGAATTGGGGTGCATGTATGAAAGGTAACATAGTCAGCTGTTGCTCTACTTGCAGCATACTATACAACAAATGTGGCATATGTACTTGGAAACTATACATAATGAATATATTAGAATGTTTGTCTATTTTATGATATCATATCTGCTTGTGCCTCTGAAGATTTTAGGCAGGCCAACTTCAAATGAGTCCATGTCTTTATATCACAGTTTTTTGATATGCATAATTAACCCTTTCTATAATAAATACTCATTGACGAGTGATTTCCAATAAGAAATGTATGAATCATTCTGTTTTGTATTATTTTTTTGGTATGTGTGTCATCTGCTCAGTTTTTCTGACACCCCTCCAAATGAATGATAGACATTCCAATGTAAACTCTTATAACTGAATAGGAGAATCAATTTATTAAAGGAAAGATTAAACCTTTCATGCACTGCATGGATTCTCATGCATATAGATTTTCTAATTCAGTGATAAAAGCATACATTGTGATGATCCATTCTTTAATGCAGGGATGTTCAGATAGTATAAGCATACGACAGGCAGAGAATGACAATATTATAAATTTGTAATTTGTTGACTGATTTGTAAGGATGTTCAGCTAATTTAGCATGTTTGTTGATTCAATGTTGAACTTATAAGCTGAATATGCCTACACACAGGGTTCACGCTGCTGATCGCCAATTTAGCAAATTGCTATAAAAAATGAATTTGCTCCAAAAAAATCCCGATTTGCTACAAAAAATGGCACCTAGTTTTTTTGGCTTCTGGTAATTGATACCCATCGGGCATATAATAATGCTGGCAGTCAATTGGTCAAAAACCAAACACACATTGATATCCGGTCGCGACATAGCTAATTTGAGTCCAAATTTAAAGCGTATAATAGATTCGCGGCTTAAGTCACATTGACTTACTATAGGCGATATTTTAGTGACGTCACAAGTCGCTGGGATGAATGGGTTTCGAATTTCTACTTAATTATAACATTGAGTACAGCTATTGACACCAATTTGACAAACATTGGTCAAACAAATGGCTTCCTGAAGACAAAACTGTGTTTAGATAGAAGGTGTTAGATAAATTATTATAAATATGTCCTTCGTAACTCAGCTTCACAAACTGAGACATACAGCAAATATGAATCGTAAGCGTAAGTTAGATTTAGAGAACATTGCATCAGACATACAACATCCCTCTAAAATGAAGAAAGTTAGTGATTTCTTTGGACATTACCGATAGTTCAAACAATGTAGTTCAATTTCACATCTTTGTGTGCTACAACGCCTAAACCGAGCAACATACTAACATTCAATGCCACAAGAACGCCACAAAAAAGCTGCATGTTCGCAAAAAGGAACATTTCAATATGAGTGGAAAATATCTGGTGAATGGCTATCATTCGATGGTGACAAAAGTTTTTTTATTTGGAAATGCCCAATTCAAAAATGGCACCAAAAAATATTGGACAGAAAAAAGTGCAGGCAACAGAAAATATAAAGTGGCTCAAAAAATAATGCAATTGGTAACAGTGTTGGCACCTGGTAATTTTGGCCCAGCGCAAACCCTGCCTACACATGATTAAATGTGAATAAAATAAAAACTCATAATGAAGTATTCAGTTATATATGGGTTAACCCTTTCTATACTAAATGGATTCTTCCGCCAAGTTAAAAAAGTGTGCATTGGAATGGTCTATTATTGATTTGGTAATATGCGCAGGTAATATTTATAATAAGACAACAGATAATATAAGTGTAGAATGAATACTGTTTGTTGGCAGGAAATGTTCAGATAATCAGTTCAGCAAACAGCAATTGGTCGTTTGTTGCACTTATTATCTGAACATTTCCTAAGGGATAACTAGTCATCAATCAATAAGTATTCAGTATAGAAAGGGTTAACATATTATAGATGTTTATTTCGTAAACTATCTTCCTATGTGGAATTAATTTTACCAACCTTGTCCCACATCACAATCACAGAGCCCTCCTTTACAGACGCCATTACGATTACAGTTTTCTGGACACGGAGGACCAATATAAACATCGTCTAAAGCGAAGCTGTTGGCATAACCAGCTGACTGCCACCATCTCAGCATTACTGGACTATAAAAAATGAGGATGCAAATAATATCACATTTATCGAAATAAAAATTGCCTTCTGAAAATACTTTATGTCATTTGTCAGTGTTTCATTGAGCTAAAGTTTGGGATTGTTGCCACAGAGCAGTCCAATGGCATGGAATTTCAATTTTGACTACATACATGTTTTAGGTGAAAGCTGGTTGAATTCTACTTAAAGATATGGTCTGTCTCCTCTGAATTTCATATAGATTCAGGGCTATAAAATTATGGGGTTTTATTTTTTTACTTTTTGCAAGCACAAGTCAGCACACACTATTATAAACTTTGTGGAATGCTGAACAAGAACTGAAACTATTTTTAAAACCTTATATTGGTTAGCAGTGATCTGTGAATATTTCTCTGTTGAATGTCTCTCTTTTAATCACTTTTATGTCTATAATGTATGAAACCATACCTTTCTCACATCTCTTTCTGTGATAATATTATATTCTAATTGTCATAAAAGTTGGAATATGTCATTGCAACATGGGGAAAACCCCAATCTATTTTAATGGATTACTTCGATCATACAATTAATTTTTTGCAATCACGATTTTCTGTGATAATATTATATTCAATTTGTCATAAAAGTTGGTTTCATAAAAAAATTCTGCTGATGTTGGAGGTGTCACTAGATACGTAGCTCATTATTGAAATATGAGGTTTTGGAAATATATTTGGTCAGCAATAAACAACAGTGGGGATGAGTTGCATTTTATAAAAGTGTAAATTATTTCAGTAGAACTAAATCTATCACCTTGAAACAAAATACGAATGGACGGACGGACAGACGGATGAGTGGACAGACCAAAAACATAATACATCCCATATTTAAAATGGGCGTATAATAAGAATTGAACTGACAAGTGACAATCCAGACTGATAAGATAAGAACATAAAATCAGTGAATAGTGAATGCGAGTACATGAATCCAGATATAGTAATACCTTGAATACAAACAGCTGGTTAGTGAATCATATCTTAAAGACATATTATGCACCTGTTTCAGCAAATCAAATTGATATTAACCCTTCCATGATGGCCGGGAGTTGCACTGGTGCAGCATTAAAGATCCTGTGCCAGTGCATTCTCTTATACAGGCAAGCTCTAAGAAAATGCACTGACTTACAATGCTCAGGAAGATAGTGTTAGGCCAATGTATTCTCTTATATATGCAAGGCTCCCAATGGGAGACTCGCATATATAAGAGAATATATCGGCACACGCAACATATGAAACAACATCAAAACTAGATATCAGTTCCTGAAACCCAAGTTAGCAGTTTATATCCATGCTGAATAAAATCAAACAAAATTCTTGTGTTGGTCATTCCTTTCAAATTATCTGACATTAGAAAATATCTCCCCATGCCAAATGTTCATGCTAGTATACACCTATTGACTGCCTTTGGATGGAACAGCAGCAACTGTTTTCCCGAGGTGGTGTCTTTTGAACAGCAGTGAGGTCAATAGTCCTGCTTGCTGTTCAGAAGATATCATCAAGTGAAAATAGCGCTCATTATTCCACCCCAAGGACTCAATAGGTGTTTTATTATATATGACAATAATCTCGCCTCAGTGACATACCCCTCTATAAAACTCAACTACGTTCATTTCTTATATTTATTCAGCTTTTTCCTTATTAATTTCATTTAGAATGATTTCGTTAAACTCAGCTGAATTAAAAAATAAATAAATCAGACCTTCAATTTTGGCATGCGCTTTAGTACCTGTGCACGCATGCGAGATTAAAAAAACAAGCTATTGTGCTCGTGCTCGTGCAATTACACTGAGAATGGTTAAATCTGATCAATCACACGCAATCACAATACAATACGTAGGGTTAAACTGCTAACTTAAACAGTGTGAATACTTTTTCCAAGATTGCAATATTGTATTTGAAACTTCAAAGTAATAAAAATGCTGAGGGCCTGACGCCGTGGTTACACAACTTGCATGTTCCCATAGTGCTGCTCGTGTAAGTGGCAGTGTCTTTGTCTGAGATTAGAATGGCCTTCACATCGAATTTCCGACATTTGAATAACCACATGACTGTCATGTGACTGCCTGGATAGATGCATGGTTATCGATACCAAGATGTTATCAACTAATCTCCGAATTATCGACTGGAAGTACCCTCTCGTTGACAATTAAATTTTGTGTCAGTTTATTTCGGGTGTTACAGAGCGTAGATATCTGTTTAATACACTTTATTATACCATTTTAATGTTGAACTTTCAGTTAGTTCTCACTGTTTAGTGTTTGGATATTATACCATGCAGTATTAATTTAGCCCAATTTTCTATCTGTTAATTATTGATCTATTAGTATGGCCACGCACTTAAAAAAACATGCCCAGTTATTCAATCTACCACATTTAGTCATCTAAGTCAACAAGATGTGTCAGTTCGTGTTATGGTGTGTTTTATTGGGATATAAAATACATGACCCAATTGGCAGTTGACCATTCACTAAACATGATTTAGCGTAACATACACAGGCTATGTAAATAATAACTGATAATACCATGCAGACAAAATAGTAACCATGCAGTTAGACCATCTTTCTTACTGCATCGCTATCTTCTCCGTGACCGGAATAACAACCAGTCGCCAGTCCCCATGTGTACCAGAATGGTATATGCTACCCTCCATATACAGGCCGTCACAGTCCTGTTCCTGGTAGCATGGTTCCTTCACCAGTTTCCATGTTTTGCCTCCATCGTGACTGTACTGTAAAGTCACAGGGTGGTCTGACTGGAATACCTTCAGGCATTCAACATTTATCTGAAAACCAACAAGGCTATTAATTCAGCATATTTCCATTCGAAAACTTTCTGTGTTCAACACCATTCCATCCAATTGATGTGTCACACATGGAAATAATGCAAATCCACCAAACCAGAATATATAGGACAAACTGAGTGATTGCAGACTGCCTACAAACCACTCAATCCTGCTCTAACTTGGTGGCGAATCAGGCAATTCCCAAGCCAATGATTGAGTGATTTTGGTCGTTTGCATTGACATGAAATGACAGAGATACAAATAGGAGTATTCAAAGAGAGAACATAACGTGCATCTTGATCAGGGAATTATTTATTGAATTAGTTGCGGACTGCGTATGGATATATTCCATGAGAGCAGAGCTCGAGTGAAAAGTAACCATGTGCCGTCCGCAACGAGTTCGATAAAAGATTTCATATTTTATGAGGCAAGGTGTATTCTGTATTATTTCACACCCTTGTGTCAGTTATGTTCAATCCTGTACTGTACATGGCCTCCACTGACCATGTAACTGCCATAATTGTGATTTAAATCTGATGGACAAACTGGTAATATTAGGGTCATCACCAGAGCGGATCGTTGATGTAATTAATGAACGTCATCGCTCTTGGCGACAATGTCAATAGAAAGTATTCAAACTAACAATTGCATTCAACAAAACAAACATGAAAAAGTGTGGTATTTCTTATGAAGTCATTCAAAAACTTCAGGTTTTATACAATAGATAACTGGCTGACACCATCGGAATTTCATGGGAATTTGCGGCTGATGATTTAAATGCAAAAATCACTGAAGACTTCTTGAAAACTAGTGCTGCATGATTTGTGTGAATTGTACATCTTTCGCCATCTAGCTATAGAAACATAGATGATTATAAATATGATAAATAACATACCATGAACTGAATGACATATCCAGGTTTGAGATCGAGATCCTGGCTAATAACAAACTTATCATTTCTCTGATTACCGAGGACCAGTGCTGGATCGGTTCTTGAACAATACTTCCCGATAGTTCCCTCAGTCACCGTCAACCAGTTCTGGGGATCTGGCTTGCCAGCAAAATCCTGGAAATTATTCACACACAATGCTTTAATTAAGGTGTTGCAGACCATGGTCAATGTTTAAAAAACTAAATATTACATAAACAAACTTACAATTTCAAACTAGTGCATTGATTGAATAGCTAGAGTACTTAGCTAGTTAAAGATGCATAATCCGAACTAACGTTTGCAAATTACTATTTCCTTGGCTTCGGGGTAAAAATTATTTGATTCGAGTCAACCCCCCCATCAAAGCTCACAGTGATCAGATATCGATGTTTTCACCACCGATAATTTTAAGTGGCCCAGTAAACAGTCGACGACAAAAGAGTCACGGACCAAATTGCGGATGAAGATCGATAACTCTAAAATCAAGTGGCTTTTTTGTGTCAGATATTTGACAAACCGGCAAAATTTCATTGAACTAAATAAATAACAGGTTTTGGGCAATTTTATACTATAGTTGACTGTGGTTAGCATTATTTTTGGGCAATTACTCTATACTGATAACTGAAGCGGCATTTCAGAAAATGTTGTTGTTGTTGGAATCTGATGATATGGGGACCATCGAATCGGATTGAGTGCATTTAATCATAAAAGAAATTTGCACAATTTTCAAACTTCTTCCAAAATGACACTTAACCCTTTGAGTGCCAGGTCCAATTTTTGTATCAACCCATATACCCTGTGCCAATGCATTCTCTTATATATGCGAGTCGACCATAGGTCGCCTCGCATATATAAGAGAATGCATTGGTCTAACAATTTTATTTTTTTTTTTATTATATTTTATTATATTCTTTAACAGACTTATTGTGAAGGTTTAGGGCCAATTAGATCGGCCCCTGGCACTCAAAGGGTTAAGGGACTCAAGGCCTTCAGAGTGGGTTCATGTGAAATAACGTAAAATCTGTAAAACATCTATCATCAGCAAGTACATGAACAAATAGATTGACTTTGTTCTTATTTTAATTATTAATAACACTCAAATAATGAGATTTCATATGAAACCATTGTTATGTAAACATAACTGTTACAACAGAATTTCAAATAAAAGTCAAATTGGTCCGATAAGATTCCAAAGTTTAGTCAAAACAAGATGGTAAACATTGGAAAAGGTCAAAGCATTGAAAAATATTCTGAAAATCTTATTCGGACTAAAATATTTGAACTTACTACATGATTAGTGATGTATGTAGATTAATGATTGCAACATTTTTGTTTACATAAGGATTAACTGTCATGTGGACTGTTTTTATGGAGATGTAACCGTGAGGTAAGTGGACATAACTTGTGTAAAACCCAAAGGGTTTTACATACAAGTTATGACCACTTACCTCACGGTTACATCTCCATAAAAATAGTCCACATGACAGTTAAGCCACTTTTGTAAATGTATTTAAATCGAAAAGTGTATCGTGACATAAACAGCCCAAAATACCCAATAGCACCCTTGGCAAAAGTTAATAGGAACAATTTCTCTTCATATTGAAACCCGATGATGTATTAAGTCAATCCTGCGCGAGTCCAAATGCGTATCGATGTTGTTATGAGCTTGGTGTTATGAGCCGTTGCGCATTCACCGAGAAATAACTGCAACTAGCCACGTGGGCGCCGACCAATCAGAATGCTGGATTTAGTGATGACAACACTTAGTATGTAAATATATAACATTGCATGGTTTCAACATGCAAAATTTTAGAACTATCAATAATGAATATAAGAACAAAGTTTATCTATTTCTCCATGTTCTTCTTAGCGGTGATGTTTTAACAGACTTTTAATTATTTTTGTTTGCACATTTATGCACTTGTGTTCCATACAATATGTCAAACCAACTCACATCCATATTCCATGGAATGCAAGCAAATCAACAATATTTCTTATGTGGAATCCCAACCCTAAATCTATTTGTGTATACAAGAAATAGATAACTCACAGTGAAAGAGTCCTGGAGGAATGGTTTACGTTTGTATTGTCCGAGCAGTATCTCGTCGACAGCCCACTGATCGGTACCTTCACCTGAGTGGGATGGTTGCCACCATCGGAACCTCGTGCCGTACTTCTTAGCTTCTGGTGGTAGCACTATATGAACAAATCTGAAAGAGAAAACAAAAGTACTTTAAAATGGACAATAAATAGAGGATCTCTAATGAGTCGCAATTCTCTACGAAATTTGTCAAACAAATTTAGTGGACAAGATTAATCAATTTTGTATAGAATTGCGATGAATTTGAGATCCATTTTATCACATAATCACATTTTAGCAAGGAAAAACAATCTCGAAACGGCTGGGGTTAAAACAAATTAATATTGATTTCCTTATCACAACCAAAGAGGAAGTAAAGACACCTTCAAGAAAAAATATAGTTCCATTTTAAATATGTCTTTTCATGTTGACAAAATTGTTCAACCACCCTTATCACCCATGTTTATCTCAAAGTCAACCCAAAATAACCTAACACAAATAAAATATCATAAATATATTCTAATTAACATAATAGAGTTCCGGCATTGACATTGACTTCACTGGGGTAAGCTCTTACGTCACTGTGCATGTCAATAATAAATGTGTGTCTAATTTTTAAACATATGAGGCCGGGTTTAGGGACTAACTATGTGATAAAATCATATTATTGCATATTTTGCCATTTAAATATACTGAAAACTAATTTTAATTTAAAGATGAGTTAAAGGTTTTCTGATTAACCAAACAAGTGGCGAGATACATGTGTATCCGTGTGATATAGACAAGCAAAACATGTCTTTTGTAACAACAGGACAATACTGGTGTATGCTCTTGCTCTGTTTTGGGCAATCAGATGTCTGTATATAGGCCTGACCTGCACACTGTGATCGTGGCATTAACACAGATTAGTTGAATGTAGGGTGTATATAGTTGGAGGAGACCAAAATGTCAGAAGTGAAAACTAAGATGCATAATTCATGAATCAACCGAGGATGATTCTGAGATACCAGTACCCCATGACTAGGGCATGCTGGGCCCACTTTGACAGAAGAAAAGTCTTCGATCACTGATTTTGTTGGCATCGATGTAGATATTTCTCAAAATTACTAGTAATTGATTAAGACAATGGATAACTAATGCAAAATCCAAAATTAACAAAGCGGAAATTTCAGCCATTGCCCAATCTTCATAACATGTGGACCCAAAAAACAACATAGAATCGACAATGCAAACCGATAATCTCATTGCCATTCATGTTAGAAAATGATGATCCTATCAGACAATCATGGCCCCAGAGCTTTAAATCACAGCCAACAGTGGATATACATGCTATAGAACAATACACAAGCCAAAACCATGTAAGTGTTGCAGCAGGTGTCATTTTGAAGGAGCTAAGCATTTTCCACTAAAACTGTGTAGGCTTGGTTGATTTAGTACCCTCACAAATTGTACTATGCTGAAATTGAATCTTTAGAACTTAAAATTAAATTATAATTAATAAAGTATGTAAAACGTACACATTTTAATTTCATGGGATTAATATCTAAAAAGTATATATTTTATGAATTATTTGATGAAAATATTGTCTATAGCGACATTCTGTAAAGTTAACTTGCTAAACATTAAATATGTGTTTCTCGTTCATACTATATAACACATGCATGTGGTGTAGTGGGTTTTACAAATCTACACTTTCCACCATACTTGGGTGTTCTATACTGCTGGTGATGTAGTTCCTTCAGTAGATCCCATGTGATTCCACCGTTAGTCGAGTACTGTAACAGCACCCCCTCCTTCCTCTCTGTGGCCCCATTACACTGTGGCTCGGTGCCACCTATCTTTATATAGAACTGTATAAAGTCTGATGAACTTGTATCACTGTCTTGAGTCTGGACCTGTCTGACACCTGCCTGTCAATGAATGGAATCTCCCACACTGTTACAAAAGTAAGACCTCTCTAAACCGAACACCCTTCGGACCGGCCCTACTGTTCGGTTTAGAGAGGTGTTCGGTTTACAGAAAATCGCAAAACCATCGGAATATATTGCCGCCGTCGAGTTATAGAGACCCGAACACCTCATTACTGATTACTTAAACTTTATTCAATAATCTACAAAATATAACATAAATTTCAATAGATAAACATGCTATAATAAGAAATAAATATATGTTTAGATAAACCAGGAAACACGGAAATGATACATTTTATGGTGATTCGCATTTTTTTGAAAATGTTGTTGACAGTAGATTTCAACTCTGAGCTATCGGTTTCCCGACGGCTCATTAATTGTGATAAGTTGATTTAATAAAACTGTGATGGTAACAATAAACCACCGTCCTGTACTTTTAGCAAATTAGTGTTTAGTTTGGACAATTGTTGTAAAAACAAAGAGTCCATTCCACCACAATAGCTGATGTAAAAACAACGTGTCACTGCTCTAATTACCTGTGAAGTCACCATTGTTCGATCAGTTTGTGATATAAGCAAACATGTATCTATCTGTATCTGCATGTATCTGAAGGTGTTGCAGTGCAGTAACCAATTCTGGTTTAGGCGCATCTAATTAGACACCTGTTGTTTTAATCCGTTTCAAAGCTTTGCCGAAACAAAAGACCGCTAATTAAATTGGTACGCTTATTTAATAGTACGAAAGTACATTACCTGTGTGCACGCGCATTCATCTGGTATCGCTTTCGGAATTTATTTAGAATAAGATTAAATATAAATACGGCAGTATCTTTTTATTCTCAGGCATTATATTCGTTTTAATTTGTAAATAAATTTGATTAACGTACCAAGAACACTTCGTCCGTTTGTAACTAACTGTTGTCACTGACGGTGGAAACGTTCACATCATTACATTTGGTGTAAACAATATTTATTTCAAAAATCAAACATATCACACAAACACAATACACATAGAGATACATAGAGATTTAGGAAGAGGATTGGACAACAAGCAAAATGCTTTTTTAAAGTCCTCTCCTCGTGGAACAAATGTTACCTCATGTGACAGAAATTTCACTGAGGTAAAGCAGACGGGATATATAGTTTTGTTTGATTGGAATGTTATACATGTTTAGGATTGAGATATGGGTATAACATTGTAATACGGGAGTTAAGGGTGAGGGTGAGGGTGAGAGAGAGAAAAAGAGAGAGAGAGAGTGTGAAAGAGAGAGAGAGTGAGTGAGAGAGAGAGAGAGAGAGAGAGAGAGGTTTGACACAACATACATTCGATACAAAACAAGAAAAATAACATTTCGGTTCAGTGGGGAAATCACTTGCACTAACATTTGAACTGATTGCATTCGGTCTCTTCCATCGCTTTTAGCGTTCGGCTTTTGGAGGTAAACATTAGTGTATTTGTACACTTTGGACTAATAAAGCTCTCCGGTATTCGGAGTACAGAGGTTTCGGATTACAGAGGTAATAATTAGTGACAATGCACTTGGGTAAATTAGGGACTGAACAATTCGTTCGGAATGGAGAGGGGTTCGGATTGTAGAGGGTCCGGTTTGGAGAGGTTTCACTGTACATTGGAATGGTCTATTATTCAACCAGAAAGGTTATCAGGAAAAATAAGCCGATGACAAATGATGGAGGGAATTGTTCATATAATAGTTCAACAAATGACCATAAGGATAACTACTTGTCAATGAGTGTTTAGTATAGAAAAGAATAAATTAGTACACATGTTCCCTAAATTACTTACCAGGGTTGATAAAAAATATCATTGCCACCAACATACCAACAATACCGGCTATAATAGGATTTCATGATGTTTTTTAAACAAAATTAAAGCAACATTCATACCTATCCTGCATATTTTGTGGATGTCATGAACAAATTCACTATCATGTTCAAGATATGGTAAAAAATATGTAAAATGAAAGTCAATATGTCTAGTAGATATCAGTTTCTTGCCTCAACAAATAAAACATTATTTTTATCCAACAGGCTATATGATCAAATCTTAGAATCTGAGTGTTCTGTATCTAATATCTACCAAGAAACTTTCGTGAAACTCTATAACCTCAATAGCCATCCAACACAAAAAAAATGTAATAATTTTTTAAATAAGAGGGATACAAGAAACCTCGGAAACAAAACCTTTAAAAATCTGTCATGAACTAGAAAGCAGTGAATATATAGACACAATGTGCATCTTAACCCTTCCATGACTGGAACTTCCTGAAATTTTGCGAAAACCCTGTGCCAATGCATTCTCTTACATATGCGAGTTTCCCATAAGAGAATGCACTGGCTTACAAGATCAAGGCAAATATTATTAGGCCAATGCATTCTCTAATATATGCAAGGCTACCTATGGGAGACTTGCAAATATATAAGAGAATGCACTGAAACAGGATATTTAATGCTGCACCAGCGCAGCTCCCGTTATGAAAAGAGTTAATGGAATATTTTTCGTTGATTGCTTTGTAAATGTCAAGGATATATGTGAAAAATCTGTTTACACCATCCGCGATGAGTTTGATAAAAGATTTGAAATTCTGATGTTGTATTCTGTATTTATTCCACAACCTTGTATCAGGTAAGCCTACTCCAAGACTGGTGCTTTCATTGATAATTGTGATTTAAATCTGTGAGGCATCAACTGAAGCAGATAGACGATGTAATTTATATCATTGATATTGACAACGTCGACACAAAGTAGTTATGGCTTGTACTCAATGTGTGAGAAACAACAAATATGTATTCAATGCCCATGATTCCATTGAACATGTGCGCTTCACGCCAATGAATAGGTGAACTTACCCCATTGAAGTAGAGCGATTCCCCAGACAATATGATTTTACATCCATCGTTTCCATTAACAACTTTCCCACCCACGATCTGATAAAAGTCATCCCATGGACGGAAATTGTTTCCAAAGTCTGCTTGTATATCATGAGGCTTCTTTGAGCTAACTTTACACCCTTCACCACTGTATCCCTGATCACATCTGCAAATGAAAAGACTCAGAACCTTTGGAGAAGAACAAATTTAATTTTTCTGTCTATTTAAGAAATAAATACACGGTGTAGAGGTGTGTATGGTCAAGTTGTACCACAAAAAACTGATTGTAGGACGACGTGTAGCGGAGTCCTACAATCAGTCTTTTGTGGTACAACTTGACCATACACACCGATACACCGTGTATTTATTTCTTTTGTAATACGACTGAAAGTTTATGGTCACAATTCGACTGAATAGTCAACGAAATGCTGCGCTTTTTCGGTCTCAGGTGAGAAAACATTTCGTGGTGTAATTCGTATTGGGCGTACTCGATTTCTTTGCATGGAGTACTCTGGTAATGTCTTGTCTTGTTATGAAATTCCCCCGTTGACTTTTCGAGGCACCTCTTCTAGAAATAATCGTTGTGATTGGCTAAAAAAACGATGTGTTTTCAGCGGCGCCCGTGCGTTTCATTTAAATTGTACAGGAAATACGATTGGGTCATTTCTGTTTTGAACGTTGTTGGGACAACATGAATATGATCATCGACTATGGACCATTTTCCTTACACAAAGCGATCTAAATGATCTAGTTTACTAAACTAATCTTATTCCCCTTCTGTACTGGTGAACAAACGCTTTCATTTTCAACTTGATTCCGAAATATCGAATATGATCGAGATTCGAATCGACGAATGCACAGCCCGGCCCCATGGATTTATTTTGTCATTTAATATACTTATTAAGTAACTTTCTTTGGTCGTAACATATATCAATATACCATAACATCATTTGGACCATATTCATTGGCAACCAAACTGGTTTCAAGCGACAAATCGCTAGAAAATTCGCAAGATTGTCAAGATGTAGCAAAATTCAAAGGGATACGGGTGCGGGTGTACTCCGTTGATGCCCCGTTTGCGCGGAGTTAGAAAAGACGGGAAAAGTCGCGTGCGGCGATCTGAATAAACCGATTTTTTTCGTGGTACAATTGGAAAAAGTAGAATTGTACCACAAAACTGGAACGAGATAGCCATGGTAACTCGGGCCACTGGCCAATCAGGACATGGCTTTTAAGCATAGTTAGGCAGGGTCGTATTACAATATATTTTATATTATATTTTCAATTAAATTTTAGCCTTCTTTCGCTTGTGATAATAATAGGGCCATGAGAATCGATTCGATTCGATGCGATTTGGAATCGTTTGTCTGATTCGATTCGATTTGAAATCGGCTGTCCTGATTCAAATTTTATCAAATCTGTTCTCTCAGATGCAATGATTGACTGTTTTTACCATGGTTCCAAAAGACAACTTGGATCATTACTCTTGTGTTAAGAAACTTTGTGATAATAGCGAACGCATGCACATACAGATAACACTATCGCCAAATTATTTAATTCATTATAATCTCAGTAAGAATGACGTAAACCCAACATTATGGGAAGCCAAATTGACATTTAAAATAAATAATTGAGCTTAAGCGCAATAAGGAATCTCTAATTGCGCTTAACTCTTTCACTGCCACTCAGCACCACAGATAATGATGCTGCGACAATTTACAGTCAAGAGCCGTAGGTTTTTCTTTTTGCTGTTAGTGTCTGACTCCCTTTGACAACGAACTAACCCAAATACACCGGGAACCAACAAGAGAAAAGAACACCTTAGACCTCGTATTCGTCTCCAACCCGTCACTGGTGAAGTCATCGCATAGTATTCCTGGTATATCAGACCACGACATGGTAGTCACTGACATTGACACAAGACCACACTACAACAAGATACCATCCAGAAAGTGCTACATCTACAGCAAAGCATCGTGGGGAGACATGAAACTAGATGCATCATTAGTATCAGCAAATGTTGCACATATGAAAGCGCAGAAAGAAAACATTGATGAAATATGGACAAAATTCAAGACTGAACTGAAAACATCAATGGATAAACACATCCTTTCCAAACACTTACAGCCAAGAAATAAACCGCCTTGGCTAACCGGGAAAGAAAAAAGATTGCTGAGGAAAAAAGCACGTCTATATAAGAAAGCCAGAAAAACCAACTGCTGGACAAAATATAAACAGTGCCAAAGAGAATGCAAACACGCTATGAGGCAAGCAGAGTGGAATTACACGAACACCACCATCGCCGAGCAGCTTGGGAAAAAGAACAGCAAGCCGTTCTGGAAATACATCAAGGCGAAAAAGCAGGATTCCATCGGGGTGGCACCACTATTAGCAAATGGAACGTTGACGGACGACAGTAAAGGGAAAGCAGAAATCCTCCTAAACCAATTCAAGTCAGTTTTTACGAAGGATAAATCAGGACCATCAACCACAGCCAGGATACACATACCATCTGACATACAACCACTGACTATCACCAGAGAGGGGGTCACCAAACTACTGAAGGAGCTAAATCCATCCAAAGCAGCTGGCCCAGACGACATACCAAACCGAATACTTAAGGAGTGTGCAGAAGAACTTGGTCCAGGCCTGGCAAGCATATTCCAATACTCAATAGACACCGGACAGCTACCAGATGACTGGAAGAAAGCAAACATCTCAAGCATCTTCAAAAAAGGCGACAAACACACCGCAGGAAACTATCGGCCAGTCTCACTCACGTCCGTTGCTTGTAAGCTGCTGGAACATTGTATCTGCAAACACATGCTGAAACACCTCGAGAAGAACAATGTCCTCACAAAACTCAACCACGGCTTCAGATCAGGCTACTCATGTGAATCGCAGCTTCTTACAACAATAGACGACCTGACAAAATCATATAATAAGAAAAAACAAGTTGACATGATCATCCTAGACTTCTCCAAAGCATTCGACACGGTACCTCACAAGAAGCTCCTTTATAAACTACACCAGTATGGGATCCGTGGCCAACTCCACACATGGCTAGAGTGCTTCCTATCACAAAGGAAAATGAGAGTATTACTGGAGGGACAGACATCAGACGAAGTTGACGTGGACTCCGGTGTACCACAGGGAACTGTTCTGGGTCCTCTGTTATTCCTATGTCACATAAACGACCTACCAGATAGTGTCAAATCTACAGTCAGACTTTTTGCCGATGACTGCCTACTCTACCGGCAGATAAACAACATCAATGACCAACATCAACTGCAACAAGATCTGCAGAGCCTTGAAGGATGGGCCAAACACTGGGGAATGTCCTTCAATGCAAAGAAGTGCTATGTGATGAGCATGCAAAAGAAACTTGACAAGATGTATATGCTAGATGGACAAAACCTAAAACAAGTGGCACACAACAGATACCTCGGACTAGAAATCTCAAACGACCTAAAATGGACAACAAATATCAACAACATATCAAAGAAAGCAAATTCAACACTGGGCTTTCTACGCCGCAACCTGAAGTTCATGCCAGGAAAACTCAAACAGATAGCATACTTATCCCTAGTCCGATCCATCATGGACTATGGCTCAACCATCTGGGATCCATACCAACAAAAAGAAATTGATCTCCTAGAAAAAATACAGAGGAAAGCAGGGAGATTCATTAAAAATGACTATCGAAGCTACCATCCTGGATCAATGACGAACATACTCAGTGAACTAAAGCTACCACCACTATACGAGAGGAGGAAAATCCAGCGGCTGTCGTATTTTTACAAGGTGGTAATGAACCTGGTACCAGCTATGCCATCCGACAATTTCCTCACCAAAAAGAGAGAGACCAGAAAGATTACATCAAATACATTCAGTGACCATCAAGTAACAAACCTGGTCAAGAAGTACGAAACGAAAAACAACAAGTGCTTCCAAGTGCCACGATCATACTGTGCACAATACGAGAACTCCTTCTTTGTTCGCACCACAATCGACTGGAACCACCTGGATGATTATATTGTGTCGTCGGAATCACCAGAGACCTTCCTTGCTGCTTTAGTACCAGCAAAAGAGGAAGAGACACAAAAGCCGCGCAACTAACATCTGCCCAGTCACCGTCCTACATTACCACTATTGGGATCTTGGACGTAACAATACAGATACAGATACAGAGACATTCCCCACTGCCAAGCATACAAGATTATATGGGTGTATATAAGTAACATAGGGTATCTAAAGTATCGCTTGGAATAATGTGTTGAAACTTCATATGTGACTTGACATAGGCATCACAAGTTCAAAGCCACTCACGCCACCACCATAGAGTTCACGTTACCTTGGTGGCCATCTTGGTTTACACACAAATGGCTGTGTTTGATGCCTATTCATACGTAAATGGGTATATATGGGTGCTATCGAAGCAGAAAATTGCCAGAAATTGGTAATTCTCAATATTTATTTCTCACGTTAGTTGTCATCTTTCAGGGAGGGACCCATACCCATATTTGAATAGGTCACGTGACCGTGGTGATTACCATGAACTTATGTGTGAGTGGTCACATATACCATGTACATACATGTATAGGTGCAGGTAATGAATTAACATTTCAATATATCGATTGTAAATGTCTGACTTATGTTGTTTGACCATATAGACA
This sequence comes from Siphonodentalium dalli, assembly GCA_032622095.1. Classification (NCBI taxonomy): domain Eukaryota; kingdom Metazoa; phylum Mollusca; class Scaphopoda; order Gadilida; family Siphonodentaliidae; genus Siphonodentalium; species Siphonodentalium dalli. Next base: position 202,359,093 of record CP136061.1, on the reverse strand, counting down.
TATTGATATAGTGGAGCCACATTGGCCACCTCGAATTTGTCACGTGACCTTGGTGGCCATCTTGGATCTACATATAACACCAGTATGGCCGTATGTTTTTGGTATTTTCTGACTTCATTATGTTATAAGCATTTGATGAACATATCATATTGGGTAGGTTGCTGTATTTGAGTTTCCATTTTATATTATAGGTAAAAATGTGATAGCTAGAGATACACACGTGACCTATGAAAAGACCACGTGACCATGACATCACCAAGTGCCCTTATATAACGGTTCATGTTATATAGTCCTATATACAGAGACTGCCTCTTATCTGCACTATCTCACACGTTTCCTTGTGTTATATAGTCTGGAACTTATAAAAATGTCATGTATGTGCCCATCAATTGAACTCATATGCGTCATATTCACTGGATGGCCATATTTACACCACATGTACCCGTCCTGCTGGCAGCATGTCCCCAATTTCGAATCAAGTCGTTATCGGCAGCGTATGGGTAATTTGACTGTAGTTGCGATCGGCAGTGAAACAGTTAAGCGCAATTAGATATTTCCTTGCCCAATTAGATCTTCCCTTATTGCGCTTAAGCGCAATTAGAGATTCCTTATTGCGTTTAAGCTCAATTATTTATTAAATGTCAATTTGACTTCCCAAACAACATGGCTCCGGGATTCCAGGAGTTGAATGTCACAAGGGAATTACAGCCAAACTCATTTGACAAGCCTCACAAGTCTCCATCCCATATATACTGCCATAGGTCAAGGAATTCAGCATGATACAATTAAATTGACAGATTTCAGTACAACATGGAGATCGATGAAGTATGATGACTACAATCAATTGGCAGTCAGTTATTAATAGGTTTTCGGTTCGTTACAGTTACCAATTGAAGTGTTTCCCGAACTGTTCCACCTCTTCACTGTTGATACACTCAATATAACGATGTGATTTCAAATCTCTTACCAGATTTGATTTGAGATTTGATTCATAATGTAAATCCCCGATTCCCAGGGTTCTAGATAATATTAATGGTGCTTATATAGCGTCATATGCAGGCTGACCCTAAGTGATTCACCCCAACTGTTGAGTAATGCCGAGTCTTGTGTCTGCTGCCATTTTGCAGGTGCTTCACTAGAGCGGCTTACAATGCTTACCCAACAATCAGGTCCCTATATATATTTCTTGTCTAGGTATGACAAAGCAAGCACAGTACAAGTAACCTTTCCCAAGGGTGACAACCTGGCATGAGCTTTAAACAGCATGTGGTTCTTCAACACACACATAACCAAGCCACTGTTGTGGAGATGATAGTCCACAGGCGGGTGCGAACTCATGCGAGTGTGTTAACACCATTACAAGTCTGAAACTCTAAGCATTGGGTTACCGAACTCCACAAGGTTGGATAATAATGAAGTATAAGGTGCTTCACTCATCTATAATGAGAAGGTTGAGTGTTGTAGTGTTCTAAGTTCATTTTGGCAGGAAACTAAGATATTGGTATCGTTTGATTCGGCATGGGATTTCCTGTTTGAAAATCACCAGATATCTTGTGTAACATCTATCAAAATTGAATGAGATGCTATGGAAATCTGTTTCATCTCCAAAACTCACTTCTATGTTAGTGCTATATCATTCTATTTCCACTGGGAACCAATGAATTGATTTATTTTGTACCATGTGATCAAATAAATTTCAGTGCTATAATGTTGTATCTCAAACCTTCAATAGAAAGCAACAGAAACAGAACTTGGCAGAGTGCCAGTGAAGTGACCGGTTGGAAAGAATGATTTCTTATCTCCTGGATGTGAAAATCTTATTTCTTGGAGAATTCTTGTTTTAAAATAACACAGTAAATGGCTTGATGTGGGATTGTTTACCTTATATATGATTAAAAAAACTCCAAACAATTATAGCATCAGTGGGAAAATCTCCAATCATTGTTTCAGTGAATAGCTAGCAGAATACTTTAACCCTTTACCCAACAAACCGGCCAAATAAAGCTTCAACAGCCTAAAATATCTTCGGTCTGTCTCAATAGAACCATACAAATATGGATATCATTGGAACTGGCTCCTTGACCACATTGTGATAGTTACAGTTATGCCCTGTGCCAATGCATTCTCTTATATATATATAAGAGAATGCATTGGCCTAAAAAAAAAATTTTTTTAACACTTTTATAATTTTAAATTTTATAATTTTTAATGTGTTAAGCCAATGCATTCTCTTATATATGCGAGGCGACCTATGGTCGACTCGCATATATAAGAGAATGCATTGGCACAGGGCCGTTCTGTTGGGTAAAGGGTAAGGCTATAAAATACAAACTGATTAGTTTGTTGATACCATGGATCTAATAAAAACAACATACAACAAAACTAAGGAAGATTTTAATATATAAAAACCGGGTGGTCAAATTTTCAAATCAACTTTTCCCTCCAAAAACAAAAATGGGCAGTGCAAAACAGTGTTAGCTGATGCTGTATATATTCATACAATCAGAATTTGAAGTCACAAACATTATTAAGGATGGTCATAATTTTAGAGTGCCCAAATGTGATCAGAGGGTACAGCTGAAAATTCATACAAACTATGTTAAACAAGCCTTGAAATAGTGTGTCTGTCATTTGCAGATTGAGGTCCCCAGAGATTGAAGTTAGTGATGCTACCCCGCATAGTGGGCTAGCATCACCAAATTCACCCTCTGGGGACCTCATTCTGCTTACACCTCAGCAGAATGAGGTTCCCAGAGGGTGAATTTGGTGATGCTAGCCTGCTTTGCAGGGTAGCATCACTAAATTCACCCTCTGGGGACCTCATTCTGCAAATGACAGACACACTATTTCAAGGCTTGTTACCAAGAATAACAGGAAAAAACAGAATTTTGTATTTCTTATTTTCATTATCAATAATCTTCCATAGTATTCTACATTTTGAAACCAATAATTGTAAACAATTTACTATAACCGCAGCCAATATTTATATTTTTCACAACGAATAATAACTCTAATAGATAGAAAACGTTTATTATGATCAGATACAAGAATCACACAAGATATGTCTCCATTTATTACATCCTACCAACATTTATATACAAAGAACATACTTGCATATTCCTTCATTGCACTGTCCATGTCCACTACACATGTCGGGACACTGTTGCCCAACATACAGCCGAGACACAGACCATGTATCCGCATCACCCCATTCTGATTGTCGAAATCGGAACCTTGTACTTGGTGACCTATATAATGAATCAAGAGTATTGCTATGAAAGTTCAATACCAAGACTGTCAGAAAAAGATAAATGGGATACAATCGGTTAGTCGAGGGATTCGATAGTCTGAGGTTTCAGTAGTCTGAGGGTTCAATAGTCTGAGGGTGCATTCGATCCGACTTAAATCACAATAAATTATCTTTTGTATTAATGAAGGTGACAGTCATAAATTGAACTTGTCTGACACAATTGTATAGAATAAATACATTGTGGATGGTGCATAGTTACATTTCGCTCGAGCTATGCTCTCACAAAATATATCTGCGCACATATCCGCAACTCATTCGATAAAAGATTCTCGATTAAGATGTTCGTTGTGTTCTGTCTATATCAGGGATGAAATTTCCAACTATTATATTCTGACCAAACACCCCCTGTTACCATGTCCCTGCTTACCAGGTATGTTCTGGCAGTAACACCGTAACCCTCTTCCAATTATTGTACTCTGTAGCATCAAATGCGGTTCCTGGTTGATGAGTGCTGCACGGATCTGGAGGGTAGCATGGATCCTGCACCAAATCCCAGCTCATCCCGTGGTTAGTCGAGTACTCGAGGTAGACCTTGTTATCCATGTTCATGGCATAAGGTTTCTGGCAGCCCATAACCAAGTCAAATTGCATCATGTACCCGGGACTAATCTGCAGAGCTTCCGTCATTATAAATCTCATGTCACCTTGAACTTCATTGCCACCAAAGCTGAAATTATAATGGATGAAATAAATCTTTTTTTCAAATAATGTCTTTAAAATCCATGGCAAGCCTTGAAATACATCCTTGCACCATCCGCAACTCATTTGATAAAAGATTCTGATTAACCCTTTACCCAACAAACCGGCGAAAACCGGCCAAATAAAGCTTCAACAGCCTAAAATATCTTCGGTCTGTCTCAATAAAACCATACAAATATGGATATCATTGGAACCGGCTCCTTGACCACATTGTGATAGTTACAGTTATGCCCTGTGCCAATGCATTCTGTTATATATGCGAGTCGACCATAGGTCGCCTCGCATATATAAGAGAATGCATTGGCCTAAAAAAATCTTTTTTTTAACACTTTTTACCATTTTTTCTTACATTCTTTAACAATTTTATAATTTTTAATGTGTTAAGCCAATGCATTCTCTTATATATGCGAGGCGACCTATGGTCGACTCGCATATATAAGAGAATGCATTGGCACAGGGCCCTTCTGTTGGGTAAAGGGTTAAGATGCACATTGTGTTCTGCCTATGTACTCTTTTATGATTTTATTGCAGAATAGATAAATATAGGCTAATAGATACAGAGTCTAGTCCCATCCTACCAAGCCTGCAAATAGCGTGTCTGTCATTTGTAGAATGAGGTCCCCAGAGGGTGAATTTAGCGATGTTATCCCGTACAGTGGGCTAGCATCACCAAATTCACCCTCTGGCCAGGACCTCATTCTGCTTAGGCCTTCTGTGAAGTATCTATAGTCTCAAATTAACATTGTTTTTAGTTACTTTTTCCCTTCTGTTCAGTTTCTATATCCCCTAATTTTCAGAACATCACAAACTTCAACTGGGGAAATTCAATCTGATCCTAGGTTTCCCATAGCATTTGAGGCCCAAGTAGAATGAGGTTCTTAGAGGGTGAATTTGGTGATGCGGGCCCATAATAGACACAGAAATCAAGGATGATGCGGTATTCATGACATTTCCTACATGGTCTCAATGGAAATGGCAAACCGGGTACAACCAGATATTAGAATATTACCTGAGAGTTCTCATTTTACCACAGTATGAGTCGAGTAGTTTGCCACCGTCGATGGTCAGAGAATCACTTATGTTGGCCACATCAGCCATCTGGACATCCAGAGTGTTATAAAGCTGTTTGTGTAAGCTTATATCATCAATCGCCCACACGTCCTTGTTGCGACCTGAGTGACTGGGCTGCCACCATCTAAACCGACACCCATCTCTGCGGACACTCGATGGCAGCAACACAGAATCCATTCTGAAATATTTAAACTTGGTCCATTGTGACGATCACTTTGGGATGAATTTAGTATTGTTAGGACGTGATATATCAGTGGAAGGAGGTCCAAGAGGACATTACTTTGATTTACTAATATAATTTAGAGTTTTAAGCAACTGGCCCAACATTTACTTTTGCCAAATGAAAATATTTTTTGCCAAATTCTCTCAAAATTTGAAGTTACCAAATGATATTGGGTCGATAGGGGTTTATGGAACATTGATTCTTACAATTGACAATAGCCACTTGTAAAACTTCCAATGTTTTAGACATTCCATGAAAAAAGACAATAATTCAATCAGTAATAATTATTGTCCCTCCAGTGGATTATCTAGAAATGATAAACCGATCACCTACCAATATAAGGTATGCATCAACTTATGAATACCCCTAAATAAAGGGGAATGATTGTCATGTTAACATCACAATCACAATCAATTGCCAATCTCTCTGATATGCAAGCGGATTAACTACATGTTGATAGAGGTGTTAACTTCCCATTACCTCCATAAGCCATTACTAGAAAATTTTGTTCATGACATACAATTTAGCCAATGTAACCACAGTCTGTATAAATTGTTTCTACTTTAATGTGGGAATGAGAACTCGCTTTCCAAAACATTTGCCAAATGAAAATAATTTTTGCCAAATGTGAATTATTTTTGAATTTGGATAATTTGGCAAGCTGCAGCATGAACCCTGGATTTAGATAAACTATTTCTAGAACAAAAAATATATACTTACTGGGGGATTGCCCATCAAAAATGGTGGGTGATAAACATGACATGCATGAAAATCGTGTGAAGAATTAGTAAATTATTGTTGCCCCTTCAAGTCATTTAAAATAATTATTAGTCACCTGAGGTAAACAGCGCCTACTGCATGATACTCTTGAGATAAAGTTGCCATTTATCTTTTAAGCTGATAATAAATGCTCTTTATTGCTAATTATTAGTGCCTCTTTAAGTCATTTGAGGTCAACGGCACCTATCCCATGACAATTCCCATGTCATGTTACAATCAGAAGATATGTGGGACAATTAGTGCACAGAGGTAACTGTTACCTCTGTGCACTAATTGTCCCACATATCTTCTGAGCTGATGATAAACGCTCTTTATTGATCAGGCAATTTATTAGTCCTCCTTTAAGTAGTCATCTGAGGTCAAAGTTGCCTATCCCAAGACATTCTCCTGGCCATGTGACCAATGATCATACATCAAATTTTAATTTGTAAACAATAATTGATAAAATAGTTTTGATGGAATATTTGACTAATTTTTAAGGAACAAATGACATGCCTTGCAGACATGTCAATATATAGTTTATGGTATAAACGAGTGGTAATAATAGCAATAACATAATTTTGGAGGGTATTACTGTTTAGTTAGCGGCTCTTCGTCTCTGGGCTCTCATAGAATGTTGGGCTATTAGTAATTTCTGATGGGCCGCTAATAAACTGTAATGCCCCCAAAATTATGTTATTGCTATAATTTAATAAATATTAGACCCATATAAGTACAAGTATAAATATACCTTGCACTCTTGTAATCATTGACTGGGAATGTCTTGAGAACATTCCAGGTCACTCCTCCGTTACATGAAGCCTCCAGTAAAATGGTTTCTGATTCACCGTCGGGAGCAGGACAGTTAGATGACTGTGAATCGCTTCCAACTCTAATGTGGAACTGCAGGTATCTATCGAAATTAAAGACATTCAAATTGTATCCATGTTCTCAGAAACAAGAATATGTTGGCAATAAACAAAAACTACTACAATTAAAATTGATTTGTTTATAGTTGATATTAAGACCCAAATTACGCAAAAGAACATGTATGTCTAAAAAACAAATATCTGTGTTGTCATATAGCTCCCTAAATATTTTTAACATAACCTTTTAAATATGTGTAATATGTATGCCAATCCTCATTTAAATATGTATGAAAATACTCATTTAAATCTGCATAATGTTTATGACAATACTCATTTAGATAAGTGTAATATGTATGCCAATACTCGTTTAAATAAGTGTAACGTGTATGACAATGCTTGTTTAAATAAGCATAATATGTATGACAATACTCACTTAGATAAGTGTAATATGTATAACAATACTCGTTTAAATAAGTGTAATGTGTATGACAATGCTTGTTTAAATAAGCATAATATGTATGACAATACTCATTTAGATAAGTGTAATATGTATGCCAATACTAGTTTAAATAAGTGTGATATGTATTACAACACTCATTTAAATATGCCTAATATGTATGGCAATACTCCATATTTTCAGTCAGAAGTAAATTAATTGTTGTATTCAACGAGAATAAAAACTCATATGACCGCTCGGGAAGGATATGGAGGTTGGGCATTCAAACTATTCAGGAAGTTACAGAATGTGCCCATCTTGGTTTAATTCAGGACAAGTTTGCGAAGCAGGTCAATTCCGCCTCTTCTGTGTCGACAAAAATGAGGAATAACTTTTTCAATATCATGGGTAACAAACTTATGAAATCCATTACACCCATCACCATGACAAATGTCCTCAAAACTGTTGTTCTACCGAGAGCTCTCTACAGTGTCGTGGTGGTTCCTTTTGATCAAAGTTCCGCCATCACCATTATGAACAAAGCCCCCAGAACATGTCTCAAATACGCACAATCCCTCCCAAAACGAGCGTCAACTAGGCTATCGCTAGGTCTTCTTGGATTTCAACTGCATATCAAAAAACTTTGCTTTCTGGGACGTCTTATCCATCTACCGTTCGGCCATCAATTACCATTACGACTGTTTGTCCTGAAAGCACACCTGTACAGACTATACAATCGCTCCAGTGGTTTTGTAAAGGAAATGTTCTGCATATTAGCCAAATACGATCTTTTGAACTATTTGAATGACTACCTGGACATTGGGGTCTTCCCAAAACTGTCAACGTGGATAACTCTTGTGAAGGCAGCTGTCAGGGGAACGTTCATTTCCTCGTGGCAGACCAAAGTTTCGTCCGATCCATCCTTGCGAATTCTGTGGAAAGTTCACCCTAATCCCCTATCAAACTGGGCAGTCTGGAAACTTCTCCATGGAAACGCTCACATGTTGAAATATCTCAAAAACTTAGTACTGCTTCTCAACAGGACTACCTATGCCAACAATTTAGTGGGTCATCTCTGCAGCGAAGTGTACTCGAACGAAATCGACCACGCCATGTTCGTATGCTCTTCTCCAGCCGCACTCATTATTAGAAACTCTTTTTGGGAAGGGATTATCTCTCGTTTCGGCATACCCGAATATTTTCACCTTGCGTCGTTAGCCAGAGATGACCTGGTAGCAACCCTCCTTGGAAGTTCTGTGGAAACCCTAACAGAACACATATCTCACTGCCTCAAGGAACTAGTACTATATTCTGCGAAGTTCCTGTACGTTCTCAGCACAATGATAAGGAATGGCGTACAGCAACCCGTGTCACGTCCATTGTAATTATCTTCTCAACACCCACGCATGTTGTAACGACTAACTTTCATATCTGTTGGACAAATCAGATTTTCCTGCAACAAAAGCTGTAGTGAACATTCAAATGCATATATGCTTCACTATCATGGTTTCCAACACCTCTCCATACTTGTACATAACGGCCCACCACACTGGCCAGGGGAGCCCACTTTAATCCAACTGTATTTATATGTCATGTGTATCGATCTCTCCTATACTTGGAGGTAATAAGAATATCTCTCTCAATAATACTTTTTTAATTCAGCGTGAAACTCAGTAATCATGGCTGATGCTCTGGTCATGATTTCATCTGCACTCTGGGGCATTAACATATCTCATGCAGCAATACATTGCTCAAACCAGGTCAGTTTTTTAACTAACCAGTTGACTGCTGCTGACCATGAGTTATCTCATACTTTTTGCACATAATTGAATGGGAGTCGGCAGTCAACCATTTTATAAAGTTATTTTAAGTGGCCAAACCTAGCATCTGTGGTATTCATATCGCCGGTGATGAGAACTCTTGGCCCATCCTTGTTGAAGACCATAGCTTTATCTGTCGACAGGACTCCACAGACATAGCCCAGCTCAGCTCCCTGGATCTTAGACAACGAGAAGCTCGAGATGGATTCAGCGTTACCAAAACTCTCCATCAGGAAAGTAGGATTAGCGACGACGTTCTCTTCACAACTATCTCCCCTGTAACCAAAATCACAACTGAAAAGAAGAAACAAAAATCATATTTCATAATTAATGCAGACCTGTAATTAAAAAATTCTTTGGTAATTTTTGCAATTTAAAATTTTTAAGATATGATAGAAAGGTTTGTATAAATTTTATGGACATATATATGCTGGTAAAATCTAAGATGTTTTTGACCAATACTCAGATTAAATAACCCTTGTTTCATTTAAGGTTATGAGTTAATTATAACCGAAAAGTTTAAAGGAAAATTTACGATAGCGCGCTATACGCATTATAGAATGTGTCTTCAGACTTTTTGCTATAATGGCATAACCGTAATCATATTTTCAAAATAATTTCCCAGCAGGACCATGATATCATAATCATAATATGAATATAAGAATGAGTAAACTCACTGACAAGCCCCCTGTCTGCATTCTCCGTGCCCCATACATCCATCAGGACAATTTCCAATGTACACTGAAAGTGAAAGAAAAAAATATGAAAATGTGTCAGAGTCGGGACTGTTCCTAAATGTGGCCATTTCTGGGGCCATCTGCTTCTATATTTGACCTGTGTTTTCTTGTGATCACACCTCACACCAAGTTTTGAATTGATCGAAAAACAAACTAATGTTACCATCTGGAAACCAAAATGTTTACAGACGGATGGACAGACACACAAACAGACAAACATACAGACTGATTACACTATACGACCGTTTTTCAATAGGCGTATGTATAAAATGTCCATAATTCCAAGAATTTTAATTTAGTTTTATTAAAAAATGCAAATACAATTCTCCATAAATTCAAGTTCATGTTATGAATGAAACACAGTTGAGTTTTTTAAATAGTAACAATTAAGTTTTTACCATTGTCCAGTGCCCAACTAGGTCTTGAGTTTGGATCTTGTTTCCACCGGAATCGTGCATGTGGAACCAGCGCTGAGTATGGCAGTGGCAATGTAATAACCTTCCAACTGCAAAAAATAAAATATATTCAGATATAATTCTATTATATAACCCCATGTATTTTATTTTTACATCAATACACCTGGTTTTAGATTTGACTACACACTTCTCTCTAGAGTATTAAATTATGAAGTTTGTCATATGGTTATCCATCACATATATTGTAATGATGTGTCACCTTCCAGAAGGAGATACCTTCAGTCCATTCCACGTTTCCGTTCTGTGTATGATACCACACGCCGTCGTTGACGTCACGCTTCCGCTCTGGGAGAGTCAGAAAACAGATCGCTAAGGATGGATGCATTTTGGACGTAGCAGGGATTAGATTGGTTGCAGGTATAAAGGCATTGAAGAATTCATGTCTGTTATACCCTCGGAAGCGGGGCTCCACGACGGGGTGTGGTATCTTACGTATTGATTGCCTATTATTAAGTTTATTCACATTTTATTCAATAAATTGATTAACGTTAATATCTGTTGCCTAACTCCGTGGACTCTTGAAGAGTCAGAACCCTTGAAATTCTATTAACACCCAACCCCCGCATCACTCAAAGGGTAGGACGTTACAACATATTATACAGGCTACATGTATATGGTAGTGTGATTCAGATTTCACTGTTGACTAAAGAAACCTTTAAAAAAAATTGTATGTAAACAGATAACAGAAGAAGGCCCGCGCGGGCCTACAGAAATAGTCCTATATATTGTAGGGAAATAATAAGATAAGAAGTTCAACAAACGACCTATGGTCAGGTTGTCTGTTGAACTTATTATCTGAACATTTCCTAAGCGATAACTACTTATCAATGAGTATTTAGTATAGAAAGTGTTAATTAATGATAGTGATTTCAAATTAATATACCTTGGAATCCATTCAGAAGAGAAGGTGCTAGCCAGGGACGTGTAATTTCTGGCACATGAGCCTGGTAAACATGGAGAATGCAGAGGATACCAGGATTTACCGTGGTCTGTTGAGTAATCTAAATCAACTCTGAAATTAATAACAATAATTAAAATTAATAAGTTTATCCAATTATAATCAAACAAATTTGAAGACAAACTCCATGCTATGCCACTAAAATAAAATATCTGTGTTCTCAGTCAATTAGTTCTCAATTTTGACAAAAGCGAGCACAGTACAAGCAACCTTGCTGAAGGGTCACAACTAGACGCAAGATTTGAACAGTGTTTAACTGTGCAGTCACAATCCGCTTAACTCGAAACCTAGCCACTGGCTGGTGAGCATCAAACTCATGGCACTGTGTCGAACACGCTAACCATTGAGCAACTGAGCTCCACTTAGTTAAACATTCCTACAAATGAATGAATGTCAATCAAGTAACTATTCATCATGGATTATCCAGGTATGAAAGCTAAATTGATAATTAGTCACATAGCTACATGCATAAAGTCGCCCAGGATTTCCCAAATGTGTAAATAAGCCACCTAGGATCTAAAATTCTTTTTCATCTATCATCTAGCTCATATAATAAAAACTGAATACATTATTGAAAAGGTTGTATAATTTGAAGCTAAACTAACATAGAATAATAGAAACCAAAATTACTTGATACTGGGTAATAAAATCAGACTTTTGATGAGATTTTAAGATCCGGGTGACTTATATGCACATTTTGGGGATGCGAGGTGACATTATGGACAAAGTCTCCACTTGATCATTTATAAAATAATACATTGGAATGGTCTATTATTCATCTGGAGAGGTTTTCAGGAAAAATAAGCAGACAACAGATAATACAAGTACAGAAGGAGTCTTATTTATGGGAGGCAAATGTTCAGATAATAAGTTGAACTTATTATATGAACATTTCATAAATAAACTACTTGTCAATGAGAATTTAGTATAAAGAGCGTTGACCCTTCCATGACTGGAACTTCCTGAAACTTTGCGAAAACCCTGTGCCAATGCATTCTCATATATATGCGAGTCTCAAATAGGGAGCCTTGCATATGTAAGAGAATACATTGATGTAACAATATTTACCTTGACCTTGAATCCAGTGCATTCTCTAATATATATGAACCTCCCTATCGGAGACTCACATATATAAGAGACTGCACTGGCACATGGTCTTTAATGCTGCACCAGCGTAATTCCAGTCTTGAAAGGTTCAAAGGGTTAATAAAGCACTTTTACCAAGCCTTGAAATAGGGTGCCTGTCATTTGCAGAATGAGGTCCCCAGAGGGTGAATTTAGTGACGCTACCCCGCATAGCGTGCTATCATCACCAAATTCACCCTCTGGGGACCTCATTCTGCTTACATCTCAGCAGAATGAGGTTCCCAGAGGGTGAATTTGGTGATGCTAGCCCGCTATGCGGGGTAGCATCACTAAATTCACCCTCTGGGAACCTCATTCTGCAAATGACAGACGCACTATTTCAAGGCTTGACTTTTACCTGTTAGTGTTATCCTCAGCACCACACTTAAGGTTCATTCCAAACTGTATGATCTTAGACTTGGCGCTTCTAGAATATTCCGGTAAAGTCGGGAGCATTTTAACACTGTCCAGTGCCCACACATCTGATCCGAGCCCTGAGTTGAACTTTTGTAGCCAACAAACCCTTATCTGCTTTTGTTTATTTTGTGAGTTGTCAATTGGCAAGGAAAACATTCTTGGCACCTAACGTAAAAAAAAAAAAATTGAACCTCCTGTCACATCTGTATATTTACATACACTTTATATTGCTTCCGCTTTTCACCATAGCATTACGATCACCATGCCACCTGAATCTCGTCCATATGATGATCAAACTTATTCCTGCTCTAAAGAATTTAACTATCAAATGGAGATCTTCTTCGAACATTGGGCCTAATGTCTCCCAAATATAGACGTGTGTGAGGTGATTTAATAAAAACATTCAAACTAATGCATGGACTATATGTCAACAAAAACTTACTACTCAGTACAGCCATCAACTCGAGAACTCACGGTCACAAGTATAAACTAGAGGTGTGACTGTCCCAATGGGAGTTTTTAAACTACTAAGATGTTTCACATGTCAGTAAACATTTAGTTAAAATAATAAAACAACAGTTCCCATTGCAGGTGCACAATCCTAACCCTAATCTTAAACCTATTGACCGAAAAATGTTGGAATAAAAGCTCGGATAAAATTATGCATGTTGCGAAAATGTTCTAAGTCGAAAAAGGGGAATAACTCCACAAAAAAAAGTCGGACATACGTCATAATCGCAGGTGCACAGGTTCCCATAGTACTAAATATCAGTGCCAAGATTAAAAAACATTGACCTAAAAATGTAGGAATAAAAGCTGGGACAAAATTATACATGTTGCAAACAAATTTCTAAGTCGAAAAATGGGGATAACTCTACCAAAAAATGTCGGACAGACGTCATAATCGCAGGTGCACAGGTTCCCATGGTACTAAATATATGTGCCAAGTTTAAAAAAATTGACCTAAAAATGTAGGAATAAAAGCTCGGACAAAATTATACATGTTCCGAAAAATTTCTAAGTCGAAAAAGGGGGGATAACTCCACCAAAAAAAGTCCGACAGATGTCATAATCGCAGGTGCACAGGTTCCCATGGTGGTTGATGTCTGTGCCAAGTTTCACGGAAAATGATCGTAAAACGACTGAGAAAAACTCCGGACAATTTTGTGTCCATGGATGGACGGGCAGACGGATGGCTCGACAGACGGATGGACAGACGGCACGACAGACAGACGGACAAGCTGATTCCAGTATACCCCCCCCACATCTCATTGCGGGGTGTATAATTACAAATGAACCAGTGCCACAAGGACGTGCGATTTAACTTCTTTCCCCAGAGGTTATTACAAACTTGGAATAATCTTCCTCAATTTGTTCTTGCAGTGAAGCAAATGAAAAATTTCAAAGAATGCCTAGATGCGTACAAGAACGATCAAAGATATGTTTGTGATGATTGACAATAGGCCTACTAAGCACAGACTTTAATGCCAAATTTATCGTTGAATATAACTCATTGCAACTTACACATCCCTATTTTTTATGATTTTTATGATTTTGTGCATCAATGTGGTCATAAAACTATAAACACATTGGCTGCCATTTGAGCCATCATATTCCAACAATGCAGAGTTCCTAAACAATTTGCACATAGGGAGCCTCACATATGTAAGAGAATACATTGGCCTAACAATATTGACCTTGTAAGCCATGCATTCTCTTATATTTGTGAGGCTCCCTATGTGACACTCACATATATAGGAGAATGCACTGGCACAGGATGCTTAATGCTGCACCAGCACAGCTCCCATTATAAAAGGGTTAATGGCTTATTAGTGACACCAATTGTTTTATAGCATTCCGTGAATAGACTGTAGTTTTGATTAAATTATCTTGGCTTCACATTTATTTGTTTCAATTGGCTAAGTGATAATATATACCTTGTGTTCATCAAACTGGTATCTCTTGAGAATATTTAAAGTATTTCCCTCTTCATCCTCAATGTAAACCATTATACCTGCTTTGCTTGACTTAGGAGCATTACAGATGCCACTACCTGTTAAAAAATCAAATTAAAGAGAACGTGAAAAATGCAACTTCTTAATGGTAGAGTTATCCCGCTTGGTACGCTCCAAATGAACGCGAGTCATAAAATGTCCCAAATTGATTGTATGTATATTATACCAGAAAGTTTGAAATAAAATCAATATTAATTGATAGAAGCATTTCCAGACAGGGGTCTTTGATTCATATTTATTATTTTATACCCAGGAAACCAGTGGAAAGTATATAAATCTTGTTACAGGAAGAGATAGACCATCTTTAACTAAACTTAAATCAAAAGTTTTTATTTATTTACACTGGATTCATGAAAAACCGAAGTTTGTAACAGCTGGACCTGGCTGGACACCAAAAAATTATGTCATTCCATTGTAGATATGGTACACTTTGGCGAGTGAGTACGTCATATATGACATCAAATCTGTGGGTGAATATATTCAGCAAATAAATGGTCAGAAGTATAACAAATAAAACTTATTTTACATACAACATTATTATCAAGCATTTCAATATTTCAATTTATCACTTCAGAGGAGTCATATTCCATCTGACAATAGCCTCAAAATAGTCATTTATGTACATGTAGGTCTACACCCCTTATCCATAAACCAAATTGAGTGAGACCCAAACTGCTAGCCTTTGAGCAAACATAGCCTACTCTACCAATAGGACTAATCATGTTATTTTCTTTGAATTTCTGCGAGTTGTCTATTTAAATTACTATAAAAACAGATCAAAGGTGACATTTCGTAAATTATAACAGTATAATATTCATCTGTATAATATCTGTGAAAACTTTCCCTTAATAAGAGACAATTTACGACTTTACCTATACATGGTAACATGATATTAACATAGAACTACTATAAATGACATAAATGTTGTTCTACCTGCCAGAGGGTTGGTTAAGTCTCTACTAACCCTTCCATGACTGGACATTCCTGAAATTTTGCAGAAACCCTGTGCCAACGCATTCCATTATATATCCGATTATCCCATAGGGAACCTCACATATATAAGAGAATGCATTGGCCTAACAATAGTTACCTTGACCTTGTAAGCCAGTTCATTCTCTTATATGTGAGGCTCCCTATGGAGACTCGCACAAATAAAAGAATGCACTTGCGCAGGATCTTTAATGCTGCACTATAGTGCAGCTCCCCTCATGAAAGGGTTAATGATGCAATCAGGGCTTCAGACCTGCCCACTTTATTCTCTGATCCATATATGGACATTGAGAACTCGCATTAACAATCTGATTATAAGAACATAATTTTCTGTACAAAATCTAAGTATAGATAACAGGTTAATTGCTTTGCCACACTGAAAAGGATGATTTATATGGTATGTGTAATGTATAATGTCTTGAAGTGTTATAATTAACCCTTTCATGATGGGAGCTGCGCTGGTACAGCATTAAAGATCATGTGCAGTGCATTCTCTTACATATACGAGTCTCCCATAGGTGCCTCGCATATAAATGAGAATTCACTGGCTTACGCGCAACATGAGGCCAATGTATTCTCTTATATAATGAGAATGCACTGGCTTACGCGCAAGATCAAGGTAACTATTCTTAGGCCAATGTATTCTCTTATATATGCGAGGCTACCTATGGGAGAATCTCATATAAAAGAGAATGCATTGGCACAGGGGTTTTTGGAAAATTAGGGAAAGCTCCAGTCATGGAAGCGTTAAAGCTCTTGCTGTATGTGTGTGATCTTATTTCCGGACAAAATTATGTGATTTCCAGACTATTCTATATGAAAGTGTCAATGACACTGTAGCTCAACTTGGAAAGGGAATAATTTCATGTGTTACAGTCAATGGAGCGATAATGAATGCGTAAAGTTGAAAGATCTAAGTAATACTAGATTATCAAAATGAAGAGATATATAAAGTAAAATCCAAGATGGTAGCTGATGGCTATATTTTCCAATGGAATTCAAAAACACTTGGTAGCTTCCATCTAGTAGATCAATATCAAGATTAATATGAAGTTTGGTGATGAAAGGATGAGGGAAGTGGGCTGTAGGGTGTGCCAAAGGATTTAGTCATGCAAAGAGTAAAATCCAAGATGGCTGCTGGCGGCCATGTTTTATGGCCGAATGACCCCAAAATGACTCGTTCCCATCTACATCTCAATATTAACATCCATGACAAATTTCATGATGATCAGACAAACAGCATGGCCTGTAGCCCGTGCTTAGCCAGGCAAAGAGTAAAATCCAAGATGGCTGCTGGCTGCTCCCATCTACATCTCAATATTAACATCCATGAGAAATTTTATGATGATCAGACGAACACTCTGGCCTGTGGTCTGTGCTAATGGATTGAATTTTGAAATCCAAGATGGCCACTGGCAGCCATGTTTTTTTGCCAAATGACCCCAAAATAACTTGTTCCCATCCACATGTCATTGTTAACATCCATGACGAATTTCATGGTGATCCGACCAAAGGTACGACCTGTAGCCTGTGCCCAAGGATTTAGTCATGCAAAGAATAAAATCCAAGATGGCTGCTGGTGGCTGCTCCCATCTACATCTCAATATTAACATCCATGACAAATTTCATGATGATCAGATGAACACTCCGGCCTGTAGCCCGTGCTAATGGATTGAATTTTGAAATCCAAGATGGCCACTGGCGGCCATGTTTTTTTGCCGAATTACCCCAAAATGACTCGTTCCCATCTACATGTCAATGTCAATGCCCATGACAAATTTCATAATGATCTGACCATAGGTACGACTTGTAGCCCGTGCTAAAGGAAATTGTTGACTAGTCACGCACACACGCACCAACACACACACACACACACGGATGACGGATACCAAGCCATGGCAATAGCTCAAACTTTACAAAGTAAAGTTGAGCTAATAATAACATTTAATCTGAACTTGTTTATAAGAGTTCACATACCCAAACCAAAATGGAAACGGACGTTTCCCACTTTGGCTGCATCCACAAGTGGTGTACATATATGTCGTTTTCCTGCTCCGTCAAAGATCATTGCTTCATCGTGATCAATCGCACCACATAAACCAGCCACCCTACCACCTCTTATCCGCCAACTAGAGAAGAATGGAAAGAAATATCGTTCAATAAATATTTTGCCATAAATATTATAATCACTAATGATCATCCATTCACATGAAAAACTAAAGAATTTTTAAGATAGAGATAGCATAGTTTTTATCTGTTCCCATGCCTCTAAATATGGTGCTGGACATTTGAGGAATGAGGTCCCAGAGGCTGAATTTAGTGATGATAGCGAGCTAGCATCACCAAATTCAACCTCTGGGGACCTCATTCTGCATGGTCTTATCTGATATGGGAGAGCTGGACTCAGTTCCCAAGCACCTCGATTATGCATTATAAAGATACTTTCCAGAGAGGATGATCGAGGCCTAAACAGAATGAGGGTAAATTTAGTGATGCTAGCCCACAGTTTGGGGTAGCAACACTAAATTCACCCACTGAGGACCTCATTCTGCAAATGTCCAGCACCATATTCTATTGCCTTTAATCATTTTTAACACAAATTTGTTTTTGATTCTTAATGAATCATGTAAATTAAAGTATTTTCTAGCTATAAACATATAGAATCAAACATTTTACATAGGTATGCTAACCCAGCATCAGAAACAGTCTGAGAATCAAAATCCTCATCGAGAATTGCATCATCCTCAATATCAGTGTCTGCTAAGTTGATGTCCCTGCTGACCACAAAGTTATGCTTCTGATCGGGACTTGTGAACTGCAAGGCATTCATGTCTGATTGGCAGTTGTGCTGAAATAAAGGAAAGTTTAGACATATAGTTATCATTAGAAGTATTCCGTGGCATCCAACAAAATAATTCCAAGAGCTGTTAACCCTTTCTATACCAAATTGATTCTCCCACTCAGTTATAAAAGTATACATTGGAATGGTCTATTATTCATTTGGAGGGGTGTTCATGTAATAAAAGAAAACGACAGATAATAAAAGTGCAGAATAAGTCCTATTTATTGAGGAAAATGTTCAGATAATACGTTCAAAAACGTTTGTTGAACTTATTATCTGAACATTTCTTATGGGATAACTACTCGTGAATGGTGCATTAAGTATAGAAAAGGTTAAATTTAAATTTAACTCTATAGGTGAGATATCTCATTGCCCGACGCCATGACGTTTACTGCAGGCGACGAGATATCATTCAGTAAATTTTTATGTTTTCACAGCTATATCCTTCTCGCATTTTGTTGTATCAATTCAGAAGCAATAATAGCAATGAAATAATTAGTTAATTGACTGAATTGAAACTGGTTCATTAATTGACACTATATATTCTTTGCTGCTATGACATCCGTAACTATTACGGACGTAAAAGGGCACGTCGTGTGGCACATGGTCTGTAGGTACTATGGACATACTTCAGCACACTACATAAGCCATTATTCATAACTGGAACTCAGAGATTTGTGCATCGGAATAACTGCATCTTGATGTTTCAAATAGTGTATGACATTCCACGATTGTGAACGATAATACATTTGACAAAAGCATTTATGCAATTAAAGATCAAATAAATTGTCAACTCACATTCTATGGCAGACCAGAACGTCCGCCAATATGGTTAAGATGTTGGTATTGTAATTTACTTGAATGCCTAGAATGCAAGTTCATAAGTACTCCGGTGTTGTGTATTGTCATTTATAAAGACAGCGACCAAGTCACTTTCTTTAACTACATGTAATATTACATTGAATTTTTTATCTATGAAACCAAGAATTGTGGTGAGCCATCTGCCAATAATGGTAGCAAAGGGTGGTAGCCAAATGATTCTAATATTAAAATATAACGTCATGACGTACGTCGCTCAAGGGTGCTGACTGCTTGGCATTGAATGAGTTAAAAAAATAAGAAATTATTGTGAAATTATACTGAAGTAAATACAAATATTAATCATAAAATAGATATATGTACTTTGACTCCAGCTCCAGGGAAAAACAGCCAGTTACTTGTATCAACAGGATCGAAAGATTCCTCAAGGTACTGCGGTGGGTTAGCAGTGTTGGTGATGAGCACGTTATCAATTGCCCAGCAGCTGTTGAATGTCTGTTCATCCGTTGACTCGGAGAGCGTCAGGGCACCATAGTCTCCCTGAGTCCACCTGATGCACACTGCTGTGCCCCTGGCTTCCCGTGGTAAGTGGACCATATGGATTGTAGTACCCATGTCCGTTGGCGGTCTGCAATAGGAGGGAGGAACATTGAATTAAAGACATATTATGGACTTGTTCCGGTGCGTGAAACTGATAAGTTAGTACTCAGATGCTATGCCAAATGGATGAATGTAGCATTCAACTAACATCGCCGAAAATATGAACCAAATTGATTTTACAACTCCATAGAAAACAACGTTTGAACTACACTCAATTGTAAATATTTACTTCTCGATTCGGGATGCAACTTTCTGTGATAAACCAACAAAAACAATTTCGTCATCGAGAGTCACTGTATTTAATTAATATAAAAGAATGATATCAACCTGAAATTACATTTTGAGTTGGATATATCGTTTAATATTGGGAACTTTATAGTGACGCTGCTATAACGTCGCGTGTTGCTGTGATGAAGTTCATACACTCAATGTACATTTCCGCCATAATGTAATCATCCTATTAAATTCATTAGCATTTTAGAAACCAATTGCGAAATATTAACGAAAATGAAGTGAAAGTATAATTATACTTACTTAATTTTCTCTGTGAGGTGCCAGTGTGTACAATGCTCAGTCCCAAATAACACGTTGATGTCGCTGTCATTTGTTCCTTGGTGTCCGCAGGACCCGGCAGCTGGAGACAAACACAAACAGACAGGAATTACAAACAAAGCTGGTAAACTGAATTATAAGACTGTCTAACCATTTCTATACTATACCGGTAAGCTCATTGACAAGCAGTTGCCTTATACGAAATGTTATGATAATAAGTTCAACAAACCGTCGCATCTATAGGTTGTTTGTTGAACTTATTATCTGAACATTTGCCACAAATGAATACGAATCATTCTTCACTTGCATTATCTTTTTCTATCTGTCATCTCATTTTATTACCTCAAAACCACTCAAAATTATTAATAGACCATTCGATTGGAAGAATCTATTCAGTAGAGTTCGAGTTAAGAAAAGCTGATATCGTTTGTTAAGTCATTGAGAAATAATCATAACTTTTGGTGAAACACCTCATATTGGTAGATATTGATATCTCAGCTTACATGCTTTCACAACGTATTATAATAAAATAATAATACTAATTGTTACATTTATTACACTCAATCTACAACAATTATTTTCAATGTGCTGAGCCCCCCCCCCCCCCCCCCCCCCCACACGTATTTTTGGAATGGTATTAAGTTTTATTTACTGATATTCATTGGATTTTGCACCACCTGCTTAATTATTATTTTGATTATGACTGAGGCATTATTGTATGTACCATTTATCATACTTCTTTCCTATCTACTTCATTATCTTTCCTATCAATTTCATTATCTTCTCCCTTCTATCACACCTCCACATTTCTCATCCCTCCACTTGCTTAACTAACTTCCCTACATTTATGAGAAAACACAGAACAATATTCAAAATTCCCATCCTCTTTACCCTGTAGCTGTCTGTATTGACAATCGGGATAACATTTCTAGAGGAAAGGATTTATATATGGCTTGTTATCCAATCCTCATTTGAACTATCTGTTTTGTTCTATGTATAAATTGTCAATGTGATGTTCTGTTCTTTCGTTCAAATGAAATAATGTTTACACTATTGTTATATATGCTCAAATGAGTTTTTAACTTGCCATATGTTCAGTTGTGTTATTCTGTCATGGTTAATGTTGTGGGGTGGTTATTTTGCTCCCACCTTAACATGTTATATTGGTAGATTATTTTGTGAATAAACAGCCATTTAAACTGCAAAATTGGTTCCTGTTGTGAACTAGCATGTCCCTCCCATGGTCTAGGTTAGCTTAGTTTTGTGTCATGTCTTCTCCACAGCATAAATTTACTTTTGCAGATAAAATTACTATTTGTCTCTTTGGCTACTCACATAAAGCAAATTGTAAAACTGCAGCTGCTGTTGTATTCAGTGGAACAGTTACCTGTAATAAATATAATAACCTTAAAGATGATCTATGTCTTCCAATAACAAGTTTTGTATAATTTCCTGGGTATATAATAATAAATATGAATCAAAGACCCCTGTCCGAAAATGCTTCTATCAAATTAATGTTGATTTTATTTCAAATTTTCTGCCATAATACATACTATCAATTGTTGTCATTTTACGCCTCGTGGAGCGTATCAAGCAGGACAACTCTATATCTAAATGAGATCGCCTGAACGATCATGATGGCCTGTTCTAAAAATCGCTTCCAGACAGATGTCTTTGACTCATATTTTTTATTTTATACCCTGGAATCTATATAAAATGTATTTAGGAAGAGATAGACCATCTTTAAGAAGAACAATCTTGATATATGTTTTGAGAAGTTGAGTACACAGAACAATACACACTCCATTTTGAGTGAGGAATATCTGCCATTGTGATATCATATACATGTATATAATATATTTTGCCTCACCCAGTATTTTCATTCATAGATTTCAAACATAATTAATTCTGTTTGTATATGTTATGATACAACTGTAAATAAATTTCCAATGACTGAAAAACTTTAAAAAAAAAACTTTTTAAGTTTAACCCTTTGACAGGTGAGTACATTATATATGTTGTATCCATGGTGAATATATCATTGCAAACAAACTGAGTAATATTGTAACAATCGCCTATTGTAACAAATGAATCATACAGACAACATTATTAAAAGCACAGATCAATGTAAATAATAAAAATAATATCTACCCACATTATATCCATGAAAAATTTCCTTTTAAGAGATGAGTTTTTGAAGTTATGACACGTTAACAATTATCCTAAAACTACCATAAACCACATATATGTCGTTTCACCAGGCCTCCAACCATAACACGACATAAATATCGTACTACCTGCCAAATGGTTAACCCATTTAATTGTCAGGATAATTGGGCAGGATAAAAATATGTTGATTCTCATTAATAATGTGGGTGACACAACCTAATGGGGGGTAAATATCTCACAAAATCTCTGGGTCCATCCTTCTCACAGAACACAGCCGAATCACCATGGAGAACAGCTCCACAATTGTTGTTAATGTCCACTCCTGTATGTGTCATCCTAAAAATAATTTGAATTTGGCTTAAAGATACAGTAAGCGTTGGTGGTGGGTATGTTGTTAAAACAGTAACATCCATTAAAAACGCTATAAACAGAAAAAATATTATATTATAGACAAACTTTGTTCTTATACCAATCATAAATATCATGTAAATTGCATGTTATTGTCATGCTAGTACTCTGTATTATGTAAACAAATAACATGTTATGAAAACAAACAGTACGTAAGAGTATATGTCATAAGCAAAACACTCAACACCGGGAGACCCCACTAAAGAACTTTGGACAGAAATGCCACCAAGTTGTTCACAACATACCAGTATAGCATTTTCTAATCCTGGCCTCTCAAGATATTGGTGTTGAATGGGTCGCTGCGAATCACTCTCCTAAAAAAATCTCCATGGTGTTGAGTGTTTTGCTTATTGCTCACTATTTACATGCTGTATATAAACAAATGCTCGGCTCACACAAAGTGTGTTTTATGGATAATATCACATTCATACTATCATTATACTATACTATTGGTATATTCTTGAGGAATTTTTAATAATTTATTAACTGTTATTTCTAAATTATACCCAACAACAAAGGCCATCTGTGCCTTTAGAAATGCAGCTGTTTGGTAAATTGGATCACCCGCCCATCCAGTCACATGTTTCTGGCAGTAGACTTTATGATATCTCTTTGTTGCAATATACTGAAAATGGCTTGAATTTCATTGATATCAATTTTCGTGATTCAGCAACTTATGACTTTTCCATGGGTTGTAATTTCATGGGTCTACTACTAATTGTTACTAATTGTTACTAATTGTTACTAATTGTTACTAATTGTTACTAATTGTTACTAATTGTTACTAATTGTTACTAATTGTTACTAATTGTTACTAATTGTTACTAATTGTTACTAATTGTTACTAATTGTTACTAATTGTTAAGAAAAAAGGTAAGTCATCAGGCCTCAAAATATGGTGCTGAACATTTGAAAAATGAGGTCCCCAGAGGGTGAATTTAGTGATGCTACCCGTACAGCAGGCTAGCATTACTAAATTCACCCTTTGGGGAACTCATTCTGCTTAGGCTTCATCTTCTGGAAAGTATCTTTCTAAAGTTTATTGTCCTTTTTTTGTTTTAAAATAGTTTCTCTTTATCCCCAAAATTGGCAGTCAACACAATGCAAAATAAGGTGCACATGGGTACACATCACCATCCTCCCTATCTGGGAATTTAAATCTGTGTCTAGGCCTCCCATAACAGATGAAGCCATGCAAAATGAGGTCCCCAGAGGATGAATTTTGTGACACTATCCCGCTGTGGAGGTAGCGTCACTAAATTCACCCTCTGGGGACCTCATTCTGCAAATGTCCAGCACCATATTTTGAGGCCCAAATGTCATGCTGTATGGATCTACTATGATGCAAAGGCATTAGAAATTCATACCAAAAGTGAGATAACAGTTTATTTCTTTCAAGAGTTCTAGAACTTCTAGTAGAGTTTCTGGTATTAATAGAGGTCTGCATGCATGGAATGATCGAGTCATAGAGCTTTCACAACATCTTCATTATAATTTTCTACAGCACAGCGGTGACAACATCAATTCAACAGCCCACAATTCAGAAGTTCATCATTAGGGATGAAAGAGGAATCCAGAGATGATAATTAACCCTTTTGTGATGGGAACTGTGCTGGAGCAGCATTAAAGATCCTGTGGCAGTGCATTCTCTTATATATATGTGAGGCTCCCTATGGGAAACTCCCATATATA
Source organism: Siphonodentalium dalli (assembly GCA_032622095.1). Taxonomy (NCBI): domain Eukaryota; kingdom Metazoa; phylum Mollusca; class Scaphopoda; order Gadilida; family Siphonodentaliidae; genus Siphonodentalium; species Siphonodentalium dalli. Next base: position 202,334,106 of record CP136061.1, on the reverse strand, counting down.
AGAGAATGCCTTGATTCAGGAAGCTGCAGTCATGGAAGGGTTAATAATTAACCTCTTAAATTTGCTGCCCCAATGGTGTAATCTCATTGATAATTTTTTAGTCATACTCGGAACATCAATACGTAACATTGCTCTGTAAAATGTATAAAATTTAACCTGCAGTTTAGATCACATACTTTATTGGTTGATACAGGGACATGGCAAGTGGTGGAGAGTTGGAGTGGGGGTGAGACTTTTGTCAAAAATTTCAATAGTTGGAAATATCATTTCTGGCACACACCACAAATAGGTTGAAATAGTTTGATTTTCTAACCAGTAATTTGTGGGTAATTTGTTGTTTTTAGACTTTCAGACTGAAGTGGCCTTTAGTGGGAAATTTTCAAACCTTGGGGGAGCAGGGTGTTAGATTGGAAACCTTGAGGTGAGGGACCCGTGTTGGATGTTACAACCCAAAGGGGGGGGGGGTGTAAATGGAATTTCACAAACTTGGTCTGGTTTAATGGGATGGTGCAATTGGAAATTTCAAGGCGGATACCCCCCTCGCCAATGAATACCCCCCCCCCCCCCCCCGCCAATGGATACCCCCCCATGGATATCCTCAAACCACATACCTATGTTGATATATATAACACCTACCACAGGGAGTAGTCGAAGTCTGGATTTGTGTCAAAGTTGTCTCTGAGGATGACTCCATCGCTGTGTATTGTAGCCATGTCAGGTCTCAACGGCGATGATGTAGGAGCTAAAATTGCACACAGGAAATAACTATAACAATAACGATTATATATATGGGAGTTGGCTTCAACTTTCATTAAACTTTCTAATACCCTCCTAATAATGGTCTTTCATATTCTATTAATCAATGCGATTAGCCAATTTACAGTCATAAATTCAAAATGAAAGAAATAGATTGACGAATATTTAGCATTGAAAGAACTTGTTTTCTTTATATTTTCATTTTCTTAAACTGTCCTGAGATTATATGAGAAAAATACTAAATGAAATCAACATTAATTGGCTGGAGATTTCTGAACAGGTGTCCTTGATTCATATTTATTTTATTCCTCGGAATTTATATGAAACTTTCTAGGAATAGTTGAGTGGCTGCCCGCTCACCTATATATTGGATAGCATTTTACCAGAAGTAGCCGATACTTATCGATGATGATTAGATATTTTATCTACCATTTCCTACGAAATTCCCTGATACAATTGGCGATAACGAATTGGCGATAAAAGCATCCGTATCGTTACTGCAGTTGCGAAACAAGGCGGTCATGACATCGTTGACTGGTTCAAAAATCATGAATGAACTGACGTCACATCAATCGCGTGAAAAATCAAAACAACATTCCAACGTATATACTTGCGTACTATAAACAAATAGTTCGAAGGTTTTAACATTATTTGATTGCATACTAGGCTACCATCATGGGTATTATGGTATATCATATAACAAAGTAACTAATATTTATTTGTTCAGTATTTATTATAAGTGTAAGAGATTTTGTCCATTGAATACAGTTTCTGTTAGGCATATTCGCGTGAACTTGCAGGTTGTGAGAATTTAGCAAAGCGAGCTAATCGCGTAACACAGATACCTTTGCAGGTTGGGATAATTTACTCAAGAAAGCTTATCGTCGGACACAAATTCAACAGTTTTGGCATTTAAGAAACTCCTAAATTGTAATTTGTGCGGTGGATTCTGTCACACCAATGGTAGATAAATGTGTTATATACACAATGTGTTTGTAACGATTCATGTATCGCGACGAGGCTACTTTTCATGGCCATATAGCGGCGAGGCGACCAAGGTCGCCTCGTCGCTATATAGCCACGAAAAGTAGCCTTGTCGCGATACATGAATCGATACAAATACATTGTGTATATAACACAAATATATTATGGCATTTTGTCACTTCTTTGTTAATCAATTGACAGTACTTTACAGCTCTATGGTTCAAAAACCAAATCAATGCATATTTATGGTGTTTTTTTTTTAAAAGAAAGAAAGAAAGAAAGGAATCAACACTTCCATGATTGGTGCTTCCTAAAATTTTACGAAAACCCTGTGCCAATGCATTCTCTTATATATGACAGTCTCCCATAGGGAGCCTCGCATATATAAGAGAATGCATTGGCATAACAATATCTACCTAAATTGACCTGGCAAACCAGTACATTCTCTTATATATGTGAGGCTCCCTATGGGAGACTCACTTATATAAGAGAATGCACTGGTGCAGGATCTTTAATGCTGCACCAAAGCAGCTCCCTTCATTAAAGAGTTAAGTTCTGTCATGCCTGAAAATGATGAATTGTTCATTCAAAAGTTTATTTTTAGAACAGTATGGAACAATGGGTTACCATTAAATAAATATGTAGGAAGAGAACACACTATGGCCATTTGAGTCCTGTGAACCATGCTACATAATCTTACCTCCAGCCTCACAGACCTGGAACACTGTAGTATCTTTGAATAAAACTTGAAATCCTTGAAATGCTGTGGCCCTAAAACATCATATATGTATTCAAGCAAATAGCTCCTCAGACAAGAGATTTTGTATGCACACTGTTATTGACTCAACAAAATTTTGAAAAAATAAAAACACAAATTTAGCTCAAGTCTGACTTGAATTTGCACTGTTTTGAAGAATTTGACCAGAAGAGTTACCAGGGGCATTGTGTTGTGGGTGATGCTAACCACCCACTGCTCAAATCTCTAAAAAAAATATATACATTTTCTGACTTAAAAACCTTCAAAACTATCTTGCTTTGATTTTGTTATTATTTTTTTTATATTCTCAATAAAAATCATTAACTTTCATGTTTTCTTCATGTTTTTTAAAATATATATTAATATGTCAAATGTTTTGGGAAGGAATAAATATTGTTTAAACCAAACCCCCTATAGATTTGTTTTTCAATTTGGCCAAAGTTTCTGAAAAATGGCCCAAAAAATTGGCCAAAATAATTTACGAGCCAACTTGAAAGCTGCCATGGATACCGATGTTCCACTAAGCCATTTAGATGGCTGGGATGCATCAGATACATTGTGTTAAAGCACCCAATGGAGAGATTCTATATTTAACACAATACAAACCCAAACACATACCTTATGTGGCAATAAAGCATGTACGACATGACCAACGCAACGGTCAAACACTACAGAGTCATCTAAATGCTATTTAACCCTTTCATGACAGGAGCTGCGCTGGTGCAGCATTAAAGATCCTGTGCATTGGCACAGGGTTTACGAAAAATTTCAGAAAGCTCCAGTCAGGGAAGAGTTAACTGATCAAGACTTACAGAAAGCTGACACATCCAGTTCCAGACTGCGGGGCCTGCCACAGGAATCGTATAGTTTGTGTTGGTGTTGGACGGTAGTGGTGTAGCACAGTCGAACACATGAAGCTTTGACCAATCGGATTCTGTCCTGCACTTCCTGTACCCACAGCATGGTTATTTGGCAGTGTATACAACCCCGTTATAATCATACCCTGGAATGTCTGGCTTGATGTTATTGACACTGAAATTAAATATACGTAATCCGAATTAACGCTCTTAAATTACTATTTCTTTGACTTTAGGGGTAACAAATATTTGATTCAAGTCAATCAGATACAGATAGAGATTTTTTATATGTGTTATTTTTCACCTGGCGGCCTAGCAAATATTCGACGAGCCGACCGACATACTCTCAATACCAATTTGCATTGAACAAGATATTGATATATTACACGTTTTGGACAATTTTATACTATAGTTGACAGTGGTTAGCAATATTTTTTGGTAATTAATTGATTCTGATAACTAAAGCGCCTTTTGAAGAAATGTTGTTGTTGGAATCTGATGATACGGGGACTGAGGATGTCCCCGCCCACAGAATATGCAAACTTGGGCTGCAAAGCGGATATATAACCATAGCCCATATTAAAGTAAAGTCATAGCAATATAACCAGCTCTGATCGAATGAGTCTGTCAAATCTCAAAATATCTATGGTGCTAAATTAATTCTTCCACCAAGTTAAATAAGTGTACATCGCAATTTTATATTATTGATTTGGAGAAATGTACAGGTAATTTAAGCAGACAACAAGTAACTAAAGTCCAGAAGGAGCCCTATTTATTGAGGGAATTGTTCAGATAATAAGTTCAACAAAAGTTAACTTATTTATCTATGGGATATAACTACTAATCAATGAGTGATTAGTATAGAAGGGGTTAATATCTGTGTAGATGTTCAAAATAGATGACCAATAATTGAAGGAATAAAAGCATGTGTATGACTATTACATGTTGAAAGATGGTCATATCCATATGCTAATTAAGTCCAACAAAAATTTGCGGTACACAGGTTCTATAGTTGATATATCTGTGCCAAGTCTTTAATAAGTGACAAGAAAATGAAGTCATGAAAGCTAGGACAAAGTTGTGAAAATGATACTGACACACGCTAAAGCGAGTTCATGTGAAATAACATAAAAGTCTGTGAAACAACTATCATGAAAGGGTGCACGAAAAAATAGATTGACTTTGTTCTTATTTTCATTATTAATAACTCTGGAATAACAATTAAGATTCCACATGTCAAAACCACTAATTGTTATGTAAATATTACTGTTACAGTGAAATTCCCAATAAAAGTTTAATCAGTTCAATAGGATACCAAAGTTTAAAGGAATCATAGGCACTCACAGTGGATAAATGTTAAAAAAATATCAAAGTATGTAAAAACATTACCACAAAGAAGATCATGGCGAAAAAGATAAACTACCAACAAACACCGCTATTGTGTAATAAAAAGTTTAAATATCTAATCTGAATAAATAATTATTTTCAGAATATTTTTCAATGCTTTGACATTTTCTAAATTTTACTGTCAAGTTTTTATTAAATTTTGGTAACTTATTGGACTAATTGGACCAAGCCTTGAAATAGTGTGTCTGTCATTTGCAGAATGAGGTCCCCAGAGGGTGAATTTAGTGATGCTACCCCGCATAGCGGGCTAGCATCACCAAATTCACCCTCTGGGAACCTCATTCTGCTGAGGTGTAAAGCAGAACGAGGTCCACAGAGTGTGAATTTGGTGATGCTAGCCCGCTATGTGGGGTAGCATCATTAAATTCAACATCTGGGGACCTCATTCTGCAAATGACAGGCACCCTATTTCAAGGCTTGCCACCGTTTGAAACTTTCCCAGCATTAAAGATCCTGTGTCACTGCATTCCCTTATATATATGCGAGTCTCCCATAGGGAGCCTCACACATATAAGAGCAAGCGCCAGCCTACAAGGTCAAGGTAATTATTTTCAGGCCAATGTATTCTCTTATATATACGAGGCTCCCAGTGGGAGACTCACATATATAAGAGAATGCATCAGAACAGTGTTTTCACAAAGTTTCAGGAAGCTCCAGTCATATAATATAACAGCTTAAATGACAATAAATCCCTATAAACCATCCATTTATACAGTAATGCCCTAAATAATCGACTCCTTAACCGCATCAGAATTATGGGTAATTTTTCATGATTTAGTCGGAAATATGGCTGGTAGCTTTCCGATGACTGGCAATAAGCCATATTTCCGACTAAATCCTGAAAAATTACCCATAATTCTACTGTGGTTAAGGAATCGATTATTAAGGCATTACTGTATTAATTTGCTTAACCCTTTTTATACTAAATACTCATTTGCGAGCAGTTCCCTCAGGAAATGCCAGTTATCTAAAAATTCCCCCCCCCCCAATGAATAAATCTTCTTCTGCACATGTATTATCAATTCTTCTGTCTGTCATCTGCTTTATATTTACTGAACACTCCTACAGATGAATAATAGACTATTCCAAATTATAATTCTATAAAATTAATGGGAGAATCCATTCAGTAAAGAAAGGGTTCAGTTTTCAGCTCATTTCAGATTATTTTATATCATAATAAAACAATATAATAATAACATCTTTAATAACATACATCTGGTATCCACATGAAAAGAATATCTTGTTTATTTGTGGATACCATATCTAATATCACAACTTATAAACAAATAAATAACCAAACATATGTACAATAGTTAATAAAAAAAACTTAATAAAAACAAACTCAAATAATGATGATCAGAATATTAAATTCCACCCAACCCAATGATGCATTGACATATTAATGAATACAAGATGCTAGCATATATACAGTAATGCCCTAAATAATCAACTCCTTAACCGCAGCAGAATTATGGGTAACTTTTCAGGATTAGTTGGAAATATGGCTTGTTGCCATTCATTGGAAAGCTCTCAGTGATGAATGGCAACAAGCCATATTTCCGACTCAATCCTGAAAAGTTACCCATAATTCTGATGTGGTTAACTTTTTAGTGCCAGGCTTATTTTGTAGGTTTAGTGCCAGGAAATCTTACGTTTTTCATGGGCATCAAAATTATTACTATGGATACTTGGTGATAGTTTTGAGTTATAACATGCCCCTATGGATTTATCCAGTTTGTTTTTAAATTCGCTATAGCATGCTAATTAAGCATACCCAAAACAAAATTTCCCAAAAAAAACAAAAACTTTATCGATTATTTAGAGCATTACTGTATGTAGCTCACTGGTTTGATCAATTGAGAATGCCTTAGTATTGATTAATATTTGAAATATAAGCTCCAAGAACTTACCGTTATAAAACTGTCCTGGTGTGTAGAACTGTGGATTACCATCCACAAAGAAGCTCAGTGCGACCTCTTTTGGTACCGACTCGAACTCATCTCCATTAGAATGGATGTTGCACATGAAGAAAAATGATGGTGCATTAGGAAGATTAAAGCTCTGTGATTCCACCAGGGGTAACAACAGAAGAATGGCAAACACCTTCATATCTGAAATAGGTAATTGAGATAGAGAGTTATGGATCCAAGATAATAAATAAAAACCTCAAAAAAAGTAAATCCCCCTCATATTTCGGCGTTTTTTTTCTCCAAATATACAGTAATGCCCTAAATAATCAACTCCTTAACTACAGCAGAATTATGGGTAATTTTTCTGGATTTAGTCGGAAATATGGCTTGTTGCCATTCATCAGAAAGCTCTCACTGATGAATGGCAACAAGCCATATTTCCGACTAAATCCTGAAAAGTTACCATAATTCTGCTTTGGTTAAGGAGTCGATTATTTAGGGCATTACTGTATGGGTCCTATTGTTACCATACTCTGCACAGATATTCTGTCTCTGAAACTTAATACATCCTGCAAATGATAGCCATGCAGGTACAGCGTTGCACTTGAATGACAACAGAGACAATGCCTCATCTTCTCTGGAAAGTTTCTTTATTAAAATTATCAATTATTTACAGAAACTTCTTCACATACTAGTAGATTCTTAATTATTTTTTAGTTTATTTTCTCTATCCCCAGATTGGCAGATGATACATTGCATAATCAAGGTTCCCAATGGGTGGACATCACAATATTCACCATTTGGGAACTTCAATCTGAGTCTATGTCTCCCATAGCAGAGGAGGCCATGCAGAATGAGGTCCCCAGAGGGTGAATTTGGGGATTCTAGCCCACTATGCGGGATAGCATCACTAAATTCACCCTCTGGGGACCTCATTCTGCAAATGATAGGCACCTTATTCTCAGGCCTGCTACTGTAAAGAAGGTTAAAGGAAGAGATAGACACTCTTTCGAACAATGGAATTGTGCAGTTTGCCAATAATTAATTAAATGCGTTACAATTGTCTGCCAAAAAAAGAAAATGTGGCAATTGACGCTAAACATATAATTAATTAACCATGGCCTAAATGGGTTAAATATCTCAAATATATACAGTCTGTGTAGAGAATACAGTAATGCCCTAAAGAATCGACTCCTCTATAGCCGAATTATAGGTAATTTTTAAGGATTTAGTCGGAAATATGGCTTATTGCCATTCATCGGAAAGCTCTCAGTGAGAGCTTTCCGATGAATGGCAACAAGCCATATTTCTGACTTAATCCTGAAAAATTACCCATAATTCGGCTATGGTTAAGGAGTCGATTATTTAGGGCATTACTGTATTATGTTCCTCAAACAGAATTTTTATATTATAGAATCTGCTTTGTTAAATCCATTGAGAATCTGAATATATCCTGAGATAAGAAAATATGTCTGAGAATTTATATAAATCAGCATTTATATTAAAGGTGCACAATACGATTTGAAGGCCCCAATATCATCAGATTCCAATATTGTTAAACAACAACATTTCTTGAAATGCCACTTCAGTTATCAGGATCAATTAATTGACAAAAAATAATGCTAACCACTGTCAACTATAGTATAAAATTGCCCAGAAAGTGTTATATATCAACACTTTGTTCAACACAATTTGGTATCAAGAGTATGTCGGTCAGCATTTGTTGAATATTTGCCAAATATTCCAGGTGGTGAAAAATAACAGATTTCAAAAATTTATATCTGATCTTTAATGATGGGTGGGTTCCTCGCCTCGAATAAAATATTTTTAACCCCTGAAGCCAGTGCTGAAGCCAAAGAAATAGTAATTTGTGAGCATTAATTCGGATTGTGAATCTTTAAATATGTCTAGAAATGTTTTTTTCACACATTAAATCAGGAAACCACTGAGTATGTTAGCCAGCTATATACTGAAACTTAGTGTAATTTAACAGCACATATCCCAAATAAAATTCTTTATATTATCAAACAATACAATAATTATGAGAAGTATGGTACAGTTATGCCATAAATAATCAACTCCTTAACCACAGCAGAATTATGGGTAATTTGTTCAGGATTTAGTCGGAAATATGGCTTGTTGCCATTCATTGGAAAGCCATATTTCCAACTAAATCCTGAAAAATTACCCATAATTCTGCTGTCACATGGTTAAAGAGTCGATTATTTAGGGCATTACTGCATGTGTAGATGGGTTTAAATAATTATCTAAAATACTTACTCTATGTGTAGAAAATACAGCTTTCTTCACACAATTGTTTTTGTTACAGAATCTGCTTTGATAAATCCATGGAGATTCTGAATATATCCTGAGACCAGAAAATAAGTCTTAAGAATTTATATAAATCAATGTTTATAATTCCTCCCTGAAAAAAAAAATTCGTTCACAATATTAAATCATGGAAACCATGACTGAGCCAACTATGCCGAGACTTGTTGTAATTTAACAGCATATATTCCAAATGAAATTGTTGATGAGAAATTTTGGTCTTACATAAACAACTGCTCACAAAACACTCAATCAGACATAAACCTGATTGAAAGAATATATCTCTGGCCATATGTTGTGTGGTGATATCACATTCCCGTGTATATCCTACAAACACCACATGTTTACTGTTATTTTACTGTTATGAAAAGTAAGATTTGTATCTCAAGACTTTCCCCATTTTATTTAGAAATATAACCTTCTTTGAGATGAAACATACTTTAGTACTCTTCTTTTAAAAACAAACATCTGCCTACACAGTGAGGGTTTAAACTCCTCCAGACATACTTCAACTCTTATTTTTTTTGCAAATTGAAGAAATAATATATTTTTCTAAGCAAGGGTCCCACCTAGTTCTCACTGGTACATGGCAAAACAGATATCTTGTTTGCTATGAATATATTATGAATACAACTCCAACTACATGTGTAATATCACTATGGACTGTACTTACTTTTCATTCACGCATACAAAGTGTTCACTGGAGTTGGGAATTTGGTTGGATATTGTAAGTTGAATACCCCCCTTTGCCACCCCCACCCCATGACCCTGACTCAAAACAATTTTACTTCAGGAAAAGTTTCCTATTTCATTACTATATTAAGCAATTAAAATAAGCAATAAAATCATAGTATTTATGCAGTTGGACATTAAATCGTCTTGGATATGGGGCAGTGTTTCTGAAATAAGAACTTTGATCTCTAGAGGGTTATTTTTCTTAGTTTTTTAACCCTTTCATGAATTGAGCTTCCTGATATTTTGCGAAAACCCTGTGTCAATGCATTCTCTTATATATGCGTGTCTCCCATAGGGAGCCTCGTATATATAAGAGAATGCATTGGCCTATCAATATTTACCTTGATCTTGTAAGCCAGTGCATTCACTTCAATTCTGAGAATAAGGTGCCTGTAATTTGCAGAAAGAGGTCCCCAGAGGGTGAATTTAGTAACGCTATCCCGCATAGCGGGATAGCATCACTAAATTCACACTCTGGGGACCTCATTCTGTTAAGGCCTCATATTCTTTGGAATGTATCTTTATTATTAAATTTCTAAAGAAACTTCTTCACTTAGTTTATTTTCTTTATATTCCCAAATTGGCAGATGACACATTCCATAATTGAGGTTCCCAATGGGTGTACATCAAAATATTCAATATTTGGCAACTTCAAACTGAGTCTATATGTCTCCCATAGCAGATGAGGCTGTGCGAGATAGTATCACTAAATTCACCCTCTGGGGACCTCCTAATTCTGCAAATGACAGGCATACTAAACTCAGGCATGATTATCTTATATGGGACACTCGCATATATAAGAGAATGGCACAGGATCTTTAATGCTGCACCAACTCAGTTCCCATCATAAAAGGGTTAAAGAACATTATTAATTCATCCAACTGAAAAACATTTATCCTCCCAAGGGCCTAGCTTCTTCAGCCAGAAGATATAAATATGTCCGCAATTAAATTTGACAAACAACAGATTGGAGACTTCATGTGAACAGTCCACATGAAGTCTCAAATCTGTTGTTTGTTAAATGTGGTAACCATGGTATGTAAAGTTTCAAAACAGTTCTGCAATAAATGCAATGTGCTGATGGATTCAAATTTTAAATCCAAGATGGCTTCTAAAATTTTGGAAAAAGTGGCGACAGTAACCCTGGCGATCCAAATGAAGTTTGATGACAATCGGATGAGCGATGTGTTCTGCATGGTATGCCAAAGGATTTAGTCATGTAAATTAAGAGTAAAATCCAACATGGCTACCAGTGCATGGCCATATGATTTTTAACAAAATTCAGAAAATAATTTAAATTTTAAATGCAAGATGGCTTCTCGAATTTTGGAAAAATATCATAAGCTCCAATCAAGAGGTCACCATGAAAATCCATACAAAGTTTGGAAAAGATCAGATGAAGAAATTATCATCCGGAGACCAAAAGTGAATGGACAGACGGACAAATAACATAATATATATCCTTTTTTTATTTTTAAACTGCATTTAAAAATGGGTGACATGTACCTGCATGTACTCAAAGAAAAAATATATCAATGTTGGGTGGGCGAAGAAACTGTGCTGTTTAAATTATTTAAGTGGTTCAGATTTACAGTGGAAACAACATTTAAATAGCTTATCAAAACATGGAATCAGATGGCAGTATAACAGCTATCATCATTACAAGGCAAACATCCTTCTCCAGAAGAAACACTTGAGTCTGTCTTATCAGCTCCATCTTAACATTCCAATCAGGCCTTTCACCATTAAAGTTTCTTTTTATCCATTTGATTGCAGTGACTTCTGTTGGAGATGCAAGGATTGTAGTAATATCTTAATATGGGTCATGTTAGTGTATAAAGTTCCTTAGAGAATGACTCCATGTTATATATCTCACATTCAATGTGAGATTTCAGCTACCAATCAGGGGCGTAGCAAGCAAATTTTATTGGGGGGGGGTATAACCATTCATCGCGAAGCGATGACCCGAAGGCGTCGGTTGGGGAGAGCACGAGAGGGGGTTTCTGACATTGGAAGCTTAAAGTGGCTCTCTGGTGGCTTCTGACCCATCTGACATTGTTTTCCCACCCACTACATTATCATAGATTAGATCAACATTCTTATCATTTATCAATTGTAATTTAATTTCATAAAATGGTAGGCCGATTGAAAGTGTAATGAACAAATAGGTATATGGGAATTCATGTTGTGTTATTATCTAGTCATTAATGATGTGAAATTACTCCCATAACTGGGACCAGATATTCAGAAAGTAAATATGTCACAAACCTTCCATGAGAAAGTAGACTACATGGATACACACATCACCATGGGTATGTATCGTGGGGTATTTATCGTGTGGGTATGAATAGTGTGGGTATGCATCGTGGGTATGTATAGTGGGTATGTATAGTGGGTAGGTATCGTGGGGGTATGTATCCTGGGTATGTATAGTGGGGGTATGTATAGCGTGGTTATGTATAGTGGTGGTATGTATAGTGTGGGTATGTATAGTGTGGGTATGTATAATGTGGGTATGTATAGTGCGGGTATGTATAGCATGGGTATGTATAGTGGTGGTATATATTGTGTGGGTATGTATCGTGTGGGTATGTATAGTGTGGGTATGTATAATGTGGGTATGTATAGCGTGGGTATGTATAATGGTGGTATATATTGTGTGGGTATGTATAGTGTGGGTATGTATAGTGTGGCTATGTATAGTGTGGGTATGTATAATGTGGGTATGCATAGTGTGGGTATGTATAGTGTTGGTATGTATAGATTAGTATGGGTATGTATCGTTTGGGTATGTATAGTTTGGGTATGTATCATGGAGGTATGTATGGTGTGGGTATGTATCGTGGGGGTGTGCATTGCCGCGATCGTCGGCGATACTTCATTAGTTTGCCAAATATTTTTACTAACCTTTGGAAAATATTGGGGGGTAAATACCCCCCTTGCCCCCCCCCCCCCCCGGTTCCCGGTTAACAATTATAAAAAATTATATAACATTTGTTAGACCAATGCATTTTCTTATATATGCGAGGCGACCTATGGTTGACTCACATATATAAGAGAATGCATTGGCACAGGTTTTCGTAAAAATTCTGGAAGCTCCCATCATGAAAGGGTTAAATAAAAATAAAAATAAAATTCCTACCCTAGCTGACACCATAATTATAGAAACAAGGATGTGGCGACTGTGGGAGGGGGGACTATGATATAACTTTTCAACAACTGAATATTTGATGCCTCAAATTTTGAGAATGGCAAATATGTGTATATTAAAATTATTCTGATAGTTTATATTCCAAACTATAAGGGGGGGGGGATGCCAATGAAATTTTTCAGTTGGAAATTTGGACTGTTTCTGTGGGGTGTGCCAAAGGATTTAGTCATACAAAGAGGAAAATCCAAAATGGCTGTCAGTGGCCATGTTTTTTCATCACAAAAATTTGATAGCTCACATCTAGAGGTGATCCTAAATAAGCCAGTAAAATTTCAAAATAATTCTCCAATAAATGAAAGTAGCAGAGTGTGCTAATGCATTCAAATTTGAAAACCCCGAAGTCATCCCGAAGATCCATATAAAGTTTGGTGACAATCGGATAAGATATGTAACCTGCAGGGCGACCTGATGAAAATTGTGGATGCCGTCTCAGCAGTCTATTTTCATATCGAGAGCATTATCGGTGTCGCTTTGATGTGGCTTCTATTTGGTACAGCTGGATGCAGGCACTATGGTCCACTGAAATTGGGAGAAACTGTTTCCCTAGCTGAACTGGAGATGGGAGACTCCCACCTACATTGGGAAAGTTAACTGGGGGCACTACAAAAATGTCCAGTGCATGTGTAACATGTCCGGAGTGTAATTAAGACACCATAAAGATCAACGACCAAATCATTTCTAAGAATTCATGCGATAAAAAAAAAGTTTCTTTTTTTGTTGGCAAAGGGAACAATTTTATTATCACAGCTATAAAAACATAAAGCCTTGAAATTGTGTGTCTGTCATTTGCAGAATGAGGTCCTCAGAGGGTGAATATAGTGATGCTATTCTGCACGGCAGGCTAGAATCGCCAAAATTCACCCTCTGGGAACCTCATTCTGCTTAGGCCTCAACTGTTATTGGAGACTTATGATCAGATTGAAGTTCCTGATTTGAAGTTGGCGATGTTCACCCATTAGTCACCTCACATATGCATTTTATCTTCTGAAAATTAGGGGATATAGAAACTTTCCAGAAGGGAAAAAGTAACTAAATAAAATGTTAATATGAGACTATAGATACTTCCCAGAAGATGAGGCCTAATTCTGCAAAATGACAGACACAATATTTGCAGGCTTGTTCAACATATACTGATATATTTGTAAAATCATTAAACAAACTAAATTTCAATAATCAATCATAATAAATTGTGGTTGTATAATGAAAACTTTTTTATTGGAGATAAAACTGATAATCAATTTCATGACAGTCATTTATTAACCCTTTGAGTGCCAGGTCGATTTTTGTACCAACCCATATACCCTGTGCCAATGCATTCTCTTATATATGCGAGTCGACCATAGGTCGCCTCGCATATATAAGAGAATGCATTGGCCTAACAATTTTGTTTTTTTTTGGTTTTTTACAATTTTAATAATTTATTCTTATATTCTTTAAAGGGGTACTGTACGCCATTTTCATTACATTTCCGGTGACAACAACGATCTAATATCGATAATATAGAGAAACATAAGTAATTTGAGTCGAAGATGTATTCTGTAAACGCTCAGGTTAATAGGCTATCTTAAAATTTTATAATTTAAAAGTTAATAATTTGATATAAATTGAATTTATGACTGGAGCCATAAAATGGCGTCAATTAAATTACGAATTTACGTAATAAAATAAAATAAATGAGGGATACTGGCTTGTTAAACCGATCGCACACACGATCGCTTAAAATATTATGATGATACGGGGAGAACACTCAAGCCACTCACTGACTAGCGACGATACAATAACTTAAATGATTATATGGGACTACTATGCATATAATATAACTTTTATTTGTTTCATTAGGTTGAAAACTGTACACAAATTACTCGACAACGACAATTTGTATTTTTGCATTCCGGTAAATTTGTCATCCGTAACACTACTTCGTACTCAACCGACTTTCAAATAATGAAAAAATTGTTACCTTATTCTCCGACTCGGAGACTATAAAAACCAACAACAACATTTGGCGTACAGTACCCCTTTAACAGACTTATTTTGTAGGTTTAGGGCCGATGAGATCGGCCCCTGGCACTCAAAGGGTTAAAACATATCACACATTAAGGAATGTGTATTATCAATGAGTATACACCATAAAATGACATCATGATACAAAACAACTGACAACAAGATAACTATCAAGTAAATACGGTGTATTCTCAGGGATATTAAAACTCTGAAATTAAATAAAAATCTTAAATAAATGTTTAGTAAGTGACGCAGTTAGATTATTGTAACAATCCATGGAGGTTGTCCGAGAAGTTATTTAATGATAAGTTTACTGAGTAGAGTCAGATAGCAATAAACCAACTTCGGAACCACTTTGCCATATATAAATATTTTAACCTTATACAATGTTCCAATTTGAGGTATAGAGTTAGCTCTCTTTGGTATAATATTCAGACTCTACTGGAGAATACATTTTAATAGCAGTTATTTATAAAATATATCTTTTGTTAACCCTTTACCCAACAAACCGGCCAAAAACGCCCAAATAAAGCTTCAACAATTTAAAATATCTTCGGTCTGTCTCAATAACACCATACAAATATGGATATCATTGGAACCGGTTCATTGACCACATTGTGATGGTTACAGTTATGCCCTGTGCCAATGCATTCTCTTATATATGCGAGTTGACCATAGGTCGCCTCGCATATATAAGAGAATGCATTGGCCTAAAAAAACTCTTTTTTTAAACACTTTTTAACATTTTTTCTTACATTCTTTAACAATTTTATAATATTTTTCTACATTCTTTGACAATTTTATCATTTATAATATGTGTTAAGCCAATGCATTCTCTTATTTATGCGAGGCGACATATGGTCGACTCGCATATATAAGAGAATGCATTGGCACAGGGTCGTTCTGTTGGGTAAAGGGTTAAGGAATGAATACTATATCAATGAGTATGCCATAGAATGATACCATGATACCAAACAACTGACAACAAGATAACTATCAAATAAATACAGTATATTCTCAATCTATTATTTAGGCCTATATAAAACTTTAATATTAAATTAAAAAAAAGTTAAATAAAAGTTCAGAAAGGGACGTTTAGCATTGTTACAATCCATGGTTCTTGTCTGAGAAGTTAATTGACAATAAGTTACCGAGTTAAATAGCAATACATGTACACCAACTTCGGAACACCTTTGTCACATATAAATATTTTAAGCTTTTACAATGTTCCAATTTGAAATATAGAGTTATCTCTCTTTGATATAATTTTCAGAATCTACTGGAGATTACTAATACAGTAATGCTCTAAATAATCGAATCCTTAACCACAGCAGAATTATGGGTAACTTTTCAGGATTTAGTCGGAAATATGGCTTGTTGCCATTCATCTGAAAGCTCTCACTGAGAGCTTTCCTATAAATGGCAACAAGCCATATTTCGGACTAAATCCTGAAAAGTTACCAATAATTCTGCTGTGATTAAGGAGTCGATTATTTAGAGCATTACTGTTGGTTGCCAGCGCTGTATAGAATATGGAAATATATAACCCGCGAACCATTTTTTATCATTAATGTTTTTTTGTGGTCATGCCTAGCTGTGCCTTTTATAATTCCTATCATATCTGAATCGGACAAGGGTACTAGTAAGAATCTCATAGAGTTAGAAATATATAACTGAATTCAATGGACACAAGTCTGAGTTTAATTCTCATTCTGCTTAGGCCCCATTTTTTCTGGACACTTTCTTTATTATAAAATTTATATAGAAACTTCTTCACACAGATTCTATTTCTTTTTTAGTTTAGTTTCTCCATATTACCAAATTGGCAGACCACACATTGCTTAACCAAGGTTCCCAATGGGTGTACATCACAATATTCACCATTTGTGAACTTCAATCTGAGTGTATGTCTCCCATGGCAAATAAGGCCATGCAGAATAAGATCCCCAGAGGGTGAATTTTTGACTATGCATGGGCTTCATATGCCACGAGTTAACCCTTTGATAACTGAATTCTAGCCAATGAGTAGTTAACTCTTCCATGACTGGAGATTTCTAAAATTTTGCGAAAACCCTGTGCCAGTGCATTCTCTTATATGTGCGAGTCTCCCATATGGAGCCTTGCATACATGTATATAAGAGAATACATTGGCCTAACAATATTTACCTTGACCTTGTATATTCTCTTATATATGCAGGGCTCCCTTTTTGAGACTCGCATATATAAGTGAACGCATAGGCAAATTATATTTAATGCTGCACCAGCTGAGCTCCCGTATTGAAAGAGTTAATATGGTCTCATTCATTCATTTGTAGGGATGAACAGCTAATTGGTTTATTAAACAATTTGTTGAACTTATATAGCTCTTTTAGGACAGAATGGTAGGATGTACTCAGAAGTCAAAGGGTTGAAGGAACATTTAATACTTAAAGTTATGGAAGTCGTTCGTGAAGGGTACAACTGAAAAATCATACATAGTTTGTTAGGCACTTCTTACCAAGGAGAACATGAAAAAAAAATAGAATAAATTTGTTCTCACTTTCATCAATAATCCCCCAGTGACAATATTATGTATGTTAAAAACAATGTTGGAAAACAATCTACTGTAACAGCAGCCAATGTTTATGTTTTCAGCAATGAACAATAACTTTAAAATACAAACATGGTCACCGGGCTATATGGAGACACTTCACTTGGTAAATACCAATCCATTTCCCGGCTTCAATCGCAATTGTCAGCTACAGTAATGTCCTAAATAATCGACCCCTAAACCACAGCAGAATTATGGGGAAATTTTTCTGGATTTAGTCAAAAATATTGCTTGCTACCATTCATCGGAAAGCTCTCGGTGAGAGCTTTCCAGTGAATGGCAACGAGCCATATTTCCGACAAAATCCTGAAAAATTTCCCATAATTCTGCTGTGGTTAAAGGGTCATATACTTTGGGCATTAATGTAACTGAGATAATGCCTTTGATTTGTCCTAAAGCGATGATTTATGCATGTCGATATTGAGAGAGGAACTATTTTGTCTAGCGCCAGGTCACAGGGTACTTTGGGTATACAATTCTCTTTTCTTGGGAAGTGACTGTCGCAATCGGTCGATATTTCTTGCACACCCACCCTCCCACCCATTATTTATGCTTCAGTCTTTTTCAGGTCTATGGGATACACCAGGATCTCATGGTTAGCGTTTTGGTGGGACCAAATAAGGGGCTTCGCCAATAACAACAATGCTGAAGGTCCATAAACATGTTTTCGACTACCTGTTGCTTTATTGATTAATAAAAGGTAGTTATATAAGGCAACCCTGTCTTGTTATTAATAACAACCTGGTGGGATAAATATTTTTTGTTGTAACTAGTGAATTTCTGTGCAAGACAATAATAAAAGTGCAAAAGGAGTGACATTTATTGGAGGGAAATGTTCAGATAATAGTTCATCAAACAATTTATTATCTGAATATTTCCTATTCTGTGGGTAGTGTTGAAATAATTAGTCGACTAATCAAGGTCGACATTGATAGCTTGATCCCCAATGTTGACTATGTATTTTGCCGTCGACTAGTCGGAATATTGTATATACTTCCCACAATAAGAATTAAAAGACTATAACGTAGGTACATGGCACATTGATCAAACATTTCTGTGGATGATCAGTGTTAAAAATGTAGTCAGTATGCTCAAAATGTAGCATATAAGCCATGGACTAATCGTGAGATAACTGGGTCACCAGGTGTTCCATGCTCCATGACGGTAAAATTGACATTCGGGACTCACAGTTACATGGAACATTTTTTATTAATACGAGTGGTTGAAGAACACTGGTTTATCAAAATCACATGATTAATTAACCTCTTCGCTGCTAATGACGTTATGACGTCGTGTGCTGGGCTGTTGACGTTGTTGCCATTTTCCAATGGGAAACTATAACGGGAATACCACAAGAACTATAAAACTGACTCGATTGAAAGGTTATAATCGTTCACAATCGTGGAACATCATACACTGTTAGAAACTTGGAGATACAGTTATTCCGATGCACCAATCTCTGAGTTCCAGTTATGTATAATGGCCTACTTCTAGTTTGCTGAAGTAGGTCCGTAGTACCTACGGACCATATAGCACACGGCGTGCACTTTTACGTCCGTAATAGTTACGGACGTCATAGCAGCGAAGAGGTTAAATACTTCCGGTTTAGTAGCATGTGAAATATCTGATATTTTACAATTTTGTTTTTACCTGTTGTGTTGATAACTTGCTTTATTAATCTGTGAACATAATCATTACATGAGTTCTTTCATCAATTAAATCAAATATGAAGATTTTTATCATGTGATTTCCTGAATAAACAGATATTTTCCCACTGAATTATTGTCCTTTGAACAGCACCGGTAATTGCGATTAGGAGAAGAGGGAAATAAGGATATGGGTATAGCTATATAATTCTCGGCTGCATGTACCATAACTCGACTCCAGAATCTTAAGAGTCGTTTCAACACTACCTATGGGAACTACTCATTAATGAGTATTTAGTAAAGAAAGGTTAAAATAAGCCTTTGTTTCAGTCACTCATGATATCATTTTCGGAATCCAATAAAATACTATATATTCGCCATTTATTGCAGTGAGGGTGTTTGCATAAATTAAGGGACAATCTTCATTTTATGATTAATGCACTGTACACACAATTTGGGCCAAATCATAGCAGATTAATGTTTGTGATTGGCATAAACATTGAATATCTAGTGTTTTGAGTGGACAAAAATTATGTCATGAGTGAGCAATACAAATGTTTATTTTTGCGAGCGGCTTGCAAAAACACTAGATATTAATTATATTATACATGTTTCCAAATAAATTTGCCATTATGATGATAAATGTTCTCACAATTGACTTCAATCCATGTATCGAAGCCAACAGCTGTTTGCTGATTGTTCACTTCACCATCCACAGAATAGAGAAATATCGTTACCGTATTCTTCATTTATGTTCCCATAATTGTGTCGAATTTCAACATAAAACAGATTTTTATTACAACTATAATTATAACAGAAAAGAATAGCTCTACTAATTCACAAGGATTTTGAAATATTTCCGGTAGATTATTGGTACACACAAATGAATCAGTCACACATGCAAGCTAGTGTGAACATGAAAACTTCTATATCCCCTTCTGGCGGATATAAAAATTTATTTAAATGTGATTTTTTTTTATAAATCACTATTGAGCATATAATAAATTTGATTATACTGTGTAATTATATCAGGAATGAAAATCTATGGAACATATTTACCTGAAAATGCATTGTGAGCTGGAAATATCATTAAATATTAGGAACTTTATAGACAGACATTGCTGTGAGGTTGTGTGTTGCCTGGACGAATTTCCTATGATCAATGTTCATTTCTGCCATAATGTAATCCTCCTATTTACAGCGATTCATCCTTATCAACAAGAACATGGAAAAATAGATAGAATTTGTTGATATCTTCATTATTAACCCTTTGATGATGGGAGGTGCAATGGTGCTGCATTAAAGATCGTGTGCCAGTGCATTCTCTTATATAGGAGAGTCTCCCATAGGGAGCCTCGCATATATACAAGAATGCACTGGCTTACAAGGTCAAGGTAGATATTGTTAGGCCAATGTATTCTCTTATATATGTGAGGCTCCCTATGGGAGACTCGCATATATAAGAGAATGCATTCGACAGGGTTTTCGCAAAATTTCAGGAAGCTCCAGTCATGGAAGGGTTAATAATTGCCCAATGTAAAAGTTTTTGTCAACAAACATCACAAATTGCAATTGTGATTCAAATGCTTAGTTGAACATCTGTGTTTTGCTGCAAATTTTTGTCACGGAAATGTTTAAAAAGCCTCGTCAAACATTTTAATCCATATTTTATGTTAGAACTATTGGATTTGAACAACGGATTTTTTCTTTTTCTTTTTCTGGAGTATGTTTTCCATTTTTGGAGGAAAAAATTAAAATAAATAAATAGCCTCCCTCCCTTATCTCAAAATTGAGATCTAATTAATTGCCTGAGAATACAAATATTTTATTTTAATGGCCTAATTGTCTAAATTGCCTAATTAAAAACTATAGTGCTCTTGGCATAAATAGAATTTTTTCCATATTATTCATTATTTACATATTACAAAACAAGTATTAACACTGATGATATGAAAGGGATTTGGCAAGAAAGTTTATGCTTTTGGAAGTCGTAGAGTGCCAGTGGCTAGTGCTCTTCACAGTAAGTGTAGTGAAAACAACAGTGTTTGTATAACAATGGTTTCAACACATGTCATCTCGTTATTGGAGATTCATTGACGATGGATAAAGAATAAAGTATCTAATTTCTCACGTTCTTCTTGATAATGATGATTTTACAGAAATTTATTATATTTTGCATGTTAACCCACTTCAAAGGAATGAATTACCTTTACAACATATTAGCTTTTTGCAATCCAATGGCAGTTAGTATTCTAAAGAAACCAAGTGGATATAAATATCTCATGATTACTGAACTGCTATTCTATACAAGTAGAATTCATATCATTGAAAAATGTTAACCAACTTCCACATGAAGAACAATTATGGCTTCTCTTGTGACGTTATATACAGAGTGATAACAGCTTTGGCGTTTCCTGCATCGAATCCTCGTTCCTTAATCAACATGTTTAATTCCAACACGATATCCTGCGGTCCTTGTACAGGCTGGATCAACGAAACGACCGCCCTGGATGGGTAGTAGTCATAAAGGTTAAAGAAGTTCCTGGTCGCAAGTTCAATGTTGTCAGTTCCCGTCGGCATTGTTGAACTCAGAAGCCGCAGATCCCACCGATAAGATCGTTGAGGCTTCGCTGGAGCTCGCATTGCAAATAAGTCCAACGGAACTTTGATGTTTGTTGGGAATGACAGGAAGTTGTATGAATGTGAAAGCGTTTGGTTTTTGCATTCTCTATCTCCTAGTGAACACGGGAATGATATCTTCTTACATCTTATGCTGAAATGATCAAACAAGGGTTATACATAAATTGGAAAAGGGCAAGCCTTGAAATAGTGTGTCTGTCATTTGCAGAATGAGGTCCCCAGAGGGTGAATTTAGTGGTGCTACCCCGCATAGTGGGCTAGCATAGCCAAATTCACCCTCTGGGGACCTCATTCTGCTTACACCTCAGCAGAATGAGGTTCCCAGAGGGTGAATTTGGTGATGCTAGCCCGCTATGCGGGGTAGCATCACTAAATTCACACTCTGGGAACCTCATTCTGCAAATGACAGACACACTATTTCAAGGCTTGGAAAAGGGTATAAAGAACTTTATATATAAATATGGTTAATTATTACAGGCCTGTTAATGTAAACACTGATTATATGCTTCAGCCTTAATTGGTCATATTCATGATATTGTGTGGTATGGAACCATGTATATTATGCTGAAATCGACAATGAAACTGAATCTTTAAATAAAAGCATGATCACAAAATATTCCAACCCAAAAAATTACGTTATCAACTAATTCATTCCTTTTCAACCGATTTAATTTTTTTCTAGCATGTCTAATAGCAGTGCCATGGTGATAGAAAAAATAATTCTGTATGTTCACATCCTGAGATTTAAATTTTAATGATCGTGGAACAAACGGCTAGCTGACCTATTATTTCCGGGTTAACCCGATGAGGAACGAAACCAAGAGCATTGCCTGGAAGAACGTATTTTTCAATAATGGAAGTGAGTCCGTCTTTTGCTGGCTGAATCGTGCAGACTCGGACTGCAAAATCTGCCAATGGGCGTGGCAGCCCCAACTATAGGATTGGAAATACACTCAGGTATATATAAATAGACAAGTCTGAAAATCGGATCAGTGTCAGGAGATAACTCATCATTGAAGCTATTAGCAAAAAATATGAATTTAAATCTGAGATGGAATCCCAAGTCCAATCGAGTCATCAGTGATGGTGTAACAGACCCAAAATGAGAGGGAGTTGCGGCCGATGGAATTTTATTATTTTGCTGGATTTGGTCCAAATAAACGTTCATTGATTTGGGTCATAATGGGGCATAGGAAAAGCCAAAAAGTTAGGATTGCATGAATTCACCTCCATATTCTTACAACGTTTGGCTCTGGATGTATACCGCGAGCGATTTGGTGAATTTCTTAGTCGGAACTATTGATAGGGTTGCTTAGTCTGAGACTGAACGGGCACCACTATATACAGATATGGTAGCAAAAGTTTGGTGGTGTGAGGTTCACTTTCAAAACCATTAGACTGTCCTCATCTCGCTGTCCAACAGCCAGGGGAATTCCTTATCCAATAACTCAGCGTGCTCATCGACATCCAAACTAAATTCTCTTATATATGCAAGTCTCCCATGCACTGGCGTACAAGGTCAAGGTAAATATTGTTAGGCCAATGTATTCTCTTATATATGGAGGCTCCCTATGGGAGACTCGCATATATAAGAGAATGCATTGGCACAAGGTTTTTGCAAGCTCCAGTCATGGATGGGTTAACATGGGTTGTTAGGATGTTATTGATGAAGCGGGTGTCTCAAAATCAATGCGCAATATTTGACATCCAAGATGGGCTTGTTGCCATTAAGGAATCTTTGGATACTGAATGGGAAATTGATTACAACATGTATTCATAAAAAACAAAATTATTTAAGTTAGTAATCAATTGTGTTGAATGCAAGTAATTGTATCATATTAAATCTTTGTAGAAACTCAAAGAAATAATGCAAATTATTGTGCAATAGAATGCAACTAAATAATTCCTGGGACCATTTATGGCTGAGGTTCAACCAATCAACAAAACATTTTCACTTTAACACTGTAACCCTTTCATGATGGGAATTGAGCTGGTGCAGCATTAAATATCCTGTGCCAGTGCATTCTCTTATATAAGCGAGTCTCCCATAGGGAGCCTCACATATATAAGAGAATGCACTGGCTTACAATGTCAAGTTAATATTGTTAGATCAATGCATATGTAAGAGAATGAATTGGCAGATGGTTTTTGCAAACTGTCAGGAAGCTGCAGTCATAAAAGGGTTAAACTTTAGCGGTCTTACCTGTTTTTATGTATGCGACTGGATGATGGTACAAATCCTTCTGGACATGTGACGACAGGACATTTGAATCCTCCTCTTATATTGAAGCATTTTTCATCATCGCTCTGAGCACATGACGCAGCTCCAGTCTCACATTCGTTGACATCTGCAGTGAATTAAACAGATGTATTAACCCTTTTCTATTCTAAATGGATTCTCCCATCCGTTATAAAAGTATACACTAGAATGGACTATTCATTTGGAGGGGTGTTCAGGATAAATTAGCAGATGACACTCAGATGAAAAGATAATACAAGTGCTGAGGTATTCATCTTCATTGGTGGGAAATGTTCAGACAAACAAACTTATTATCTGAGCAAGGGAACTACTCATCAATGATTATTTAATATAGAAAGGTTAAAGACCAAGCAAAGTCAATTTCCCATTTCTCAGAAACCCAGAGCCAGCAACCTTTTTATTCGCGTTTTATATGTCGGAAAAATTATAATCAGTACGACATAATTGCGGTAAGCTTTTCCACAAACTTTCTCCTTTCTGAGATCGAACATACCCATTTCTGGATTAAATTTTCTGATTCATACACGACCGTCGTGATGAATTGCGTCTTCAAACTCAATAAATAACGTGTCAATGATACTTTATTGGGTGAATTTTTTGTGAAATAAATGACATGGAGTCTATCAACTAACTTTTATGGACATTTTTGTTTGGGTAATAATGGGCAACTGATATTAAACCCAGAGCTAGCCCATCCAGGCGCAGAAAGCTTTGTTGTTGTGTTCCCCAGAATAAAACACGTAATTA
The DNA here is from genome assembly GCA_032622095.1 of Siphonodentalium dalli. Taxonomy (NCBI): domain Eukaryota; kingdom Metazoa; phylum Mollusca; class Scaphopoda; order Gadilida; family Siphonodentaliidae; genus Siphonodentalium; species Siphonodentalium dalli. The sequence goes on along the minus strand of CP136061.1, from coordinate 202,309,274 downwards.
AAAACTGCATGCTCACATGCTTTTCAATTTTTTTTTACCTTAGAAATGGGAAATTTACCTTGCATGGCCTGATCCAAACTTTAATAAAGTGTAGCGGTCGCGTTGTAAATATAGAAGGCCGATTAATCAACAGCTCCAACGGAGCATGCTTCTTTGGTCCAGTGGTTAAGACGCCTTGTCTCGTCACCGAAGTTAAGCAACGTCGAGCCCGGTTAGTACTTGGATGGGTGACCGGTGGCCTGAGATTTCGGGTGCTGCCAACTTTCGGTGCGACTCCCGCATTCCACCCTTCTCCCGTTACACTGGGGGCTCGTCCGGTCCTCAGAGTCTGTGTCATGGTGCGACCGCTCTGAGAGAGGAACTTGGGTGAGGATCACTTGGTGGTGAACCTCAAAACGAGGAAGGGAGGAATGTAGCGGTCGCATTGTAAATATAGAAGGCCGATTAATCAACAGCTCCAACGGAGCATGCTTCTTTGGTCCAGTGGTTAAGACGCCTTGTCTCGTCACCGAAGTTAAGCAACGTCGAGCCCGGTTAGTACTTGGATGGGTGTAGGTGGCCTGAGATTTCGGGTGCTGCCAACTTTCGGTGCGACTCCCGCATTCCACCCTTCTCCCGTTACAAAAGCATCAATGACACTGTAGCTCAACATGGAAAGGGAATAATGTCATACATATGGAGGGATAAGGAATGCAGAAAGTTTAAATGTTTAAGTAATACCAGAGGTCAACCTGAAGAACAATTTGAAATTTGCAATCAAATGGATAAACCCGAGGTCAACCAGAAGAGCCATGTGAAATTTGGGGTGAATTAGATAATGATCAGATGAGGGATGTGGCATGTAGGGTGTGCCAAAGTATTTAGTGATGCAAAGAGTAAAATCAAAAATGGCTGCTGGCAGCCATGTTTTTTATTGAATATTGTTCAAATTCGAAATCTCCCATCCAGATGTAATCCTAAATGTGCCTGTACATTTACAAAACAATTCTCCAATAAATGAGGGCTGTAGGGTGTGTCGATGGGTTCAAATTTAAAATCCAAGATGGCTGCTGGTAGCCATTTAAAAAAAAGAATTTCAGTCAAAATAGGAGGCTCCAAACTAGAGGTCACCCTGAAGATCAATATGAAGTTTGCTGATGATTGGATGTGGGAGGTGGCCTGTTGGGTGTGCTGAAGGATTTAGTCATACAGAGTAAAATCCAAGATGTTTTTTAACGAATTTTGGTCAAAATAGGAGGCTCCCATCTAGAGGTCACCCTGAAGATCAAAATGATGTTTGGTGATGATTGGAAGTGAGATGCAGGCTGCAGGGTGTGCAGATGGATTCAAATTTGAAATCCAAGATGGCTGCCGGCAGCCATTTTAAAAAATGATTTTCGGTCAAAATAGGAGGCTCCCATCTAGAGGTCACCCCGAAAATCCATTTGAAGTTTGGTGACCATCAGATGTGAGATGCAGGCTGCAGGGTGTGCACTTGATTCAGATTTGAAATCCAAGATGGCTGCTGGTGGCCATGTTTTTTAATGAATTTTGGTAAAAATAGGAGGCTCCCATCTAGAGGTCACTACGAAGATCCTTATAAAGTTTGATGAAGATCGGATGAGAAATGTGACCTGTAGGGTGTGCTAACGGAAAATGATGATGGACGGATGCATGGATGGATGCATGGACGGACGACAGATGCCAACCCATGGCAATAGCTCAAAATTAACTTTTTAAAGTTGAGCTAAAAAGAAGTGGTCATACCTCGACATGATCTTCCATCAAACAGCTTCCATCCTTCTGGACATTCACATTTATAAGATCCAGGGGTGTTCCGACAGGATCCGCCACAGAGTCGTCCACGGCCATATCCAATTCTCTGGCATTCATCAACATCTGTATACGTATATAGTAATCAAAATTTAAGTAGGCAACAACCTAATAAAGAGCCTGATTATTCGCCTACTCTATAAATAAATTTCAGTGAACTAACTACGAAGGACTGAGTCTCTTTGAAATACAGACAGAAATCCTAACAGATCTAGATCTCTAGCAGAGCTGTTAAGTTTCACGGATTGTCCGTGAGACTCCCGGATTGCCATATGGAAAACCTCTAAAATACAGATAACCACCCTTTTATCCTGCATGTGACAACATGGCTAATTAGTAGGGCCACACATGACAACAGATATAATGAGTACACAAAATCGGCCACTAATCCCTTTTTCACAGTTTGGGCATTTCTCAATATATTAATGAATTGTTCTGAGACAGTTCAAATGTTTGTCAAAACAAATATGCAATTATGCATCTACTTTATTTCAATAGAACTATTTGTTAATTGCTTCCAGACTGAAACATAACCACACTGCTGTTAAAGGTGAAGGAAACCCTCAACAAATCAGGCTGTTAATATATTTATTATATCGACCATGGTGCGATAAAACACCTCTCTTTTCTCAGTTAAGCTCAATCACAATGATATCACATCACGTAACACAAAACTTCTGCTAATTACGGCGTGTCCATATTTATAGGAACATGACGTCACAGCTTCACATCGCGTTACTCATCCTTTGTACAGATATATATAAAGGCTATCACACTAAAATCATTTTGGCATGTTTTTTTGTTATTCTGCACAAAATCCAAGCAATCACAGCCAATTGAAGACTACATACATGTATTAATTTACGGCCAGTTAATGGTCGCATAACATATGAAAGTGACAATCTTGGCCAAACTCACACGACTTCTATATGTGCAAATATGACAACCAAACAAACTTTCCTGAATTAAACTATAATTTATTCACAACAATCATTTATTGTGCACAACAAACATTAAATCTGCTGTTTATCTATTTATCTAAAAACAAACTAGCATACGTGATACAGTTTAGCATTAAAAAGCCAAGTGTCACAAACTATAAAGTGAGATAATATTTCTTCCAAAATGGCGGTGTTAAGTACTGGCGTAATTGCTTGCGCGGGTTAGTTTGAGATGACATACCTCCGATCTTGTGTGGAGATTCGCGCTAAAATTTTAATAGCTTGCTTAATTCACATGCCTTTTCGTTATGCGATAGTTTCCTTCCCCTTTAAATAACCACTAAGTCACAAAGCATGCAAATAGAATTTGTCCATTTCATTTGCGGGTAAAACGGGTCTATTTTGTACTTTCGGTTTCATGCATGTCCGGTTGTAACCTGTGTAACTCTTGTTCATTTTTACTTATTTTAAATGAAGTTTCTGCTTTCTAAATTGTTTTAATAAATGATGGAATGTGTCTTTTGGGGGTTAAACCATAAGACAAGTCCATTTTGTAGTTTATTTCGCCCATATCCAGCTGTATCAAGTGGAATTCTGAGTACTTTACTTAGTTCAAATGAAGTGTCTGCTTCTTTCTCTTTAATAAATGGTGGTGGTCTCTCAACACAGGTGGAATTTGTGTTTTGAACCGAAAATAAGGTGGTTGCTGCCACATTTAACAGGTGATCGCCCATTGAAGGTGATATTTAGAATAAACCAGTCGGTGAACAGGAATTGCAGTTGAAAATTGGAGGTGGTCGCTTCCACAAAAATCTCCAGATGGCCATTTTCAAAACTTAAAAGGTCTGGTCTCTAGATCATTTGTTTACTTTTCATTTCTGCTTTGATGGGATTCCATCCATTCCATCCATTCCATGGCACAGATCATGCAAAAGATCATTGGTTAGTGTCATAAGCCTCATAGCAGATCACTTCAACTGCAGAATCCAATTTCTATAAATAGCCGATAATAATGACAAACCCTACTTTGGGGTTGGTTATATTGGTTATATAGATCGGAGGTCAATAACAATTTGACAATTTTCCCATGATAGTGAAAAACAAATGTTATAATGCAGAATACAGTCGACACATTCCTTATGCACAAGCCTTGAAATAGTGTGTCTGTCATTTGCAGAATGAGGTCCCCAGAGGGTGAATTTAGTGATGCTACCCCGCATAGCGGGCTAGCATCACCAAATTCACCCTCTGGGAACCTCATTCTGCTAAGGTGTAAGCAGAATGAGGTCCCCAGAGGGTGAATTTGGTGATGCTAGCCCGCTACGTGGGGTAGCATCACTAAATTCACCCTCTGTGGACCTCATTCTGCAAATGACAGACACACTATTTCAAGGCTTGTGCATTATACTCATCACAATCTAGTAGACTTCATCTTCATGTTTTTATCAGTCAACGATATTTATTACTGAATATTCTTTAGCATTTTGTTGTTTTTCTAATTTCTACTAAATACTACGATTCTCACAAATGTTTACTATGCCTGACAGGCACTCCATATTTGGAAACAATTTATTTCGTCATCTTGGTAAAGCAGCATCGTCCTTGAAAATGAAAAGTGAATCACAGATCTAGAGACGTACATCTGTTAGGATTTCCCGTCGGCTTTTCAAAGAGACTGCGAAGGACTTAGAGGCAAAATTTATGGACAAGCGAGATGATATGTGTGGACGTATCGAGTTGAGAAAACATTGAGGCCCAACAGGAATCGTAAGTGAACATTTAACTTTTTCTGACAGTGGTTTGGCAGGTTTGAAGGATTATTGGGTTTCAGATCCCTATACTACAAACTGTAGGAGGAACTGATTACACCAATATGATACAAAGTGCATATTCACTAAATCTTTAATGTGTCGAGAAAGGGTAAATAACTCTAAATTAAAAAACATAAAACCTTTCCATGTAGAAAATGACAATAGCTGTGCCAAAATGACCCAAACTGAACTCAAAATCGCAGGTGCGCAGGTTTCCATGCTGGTTGACATCTATGCCAAGTTAAAAAAAATTGACTGAAAAATGACGGAATACAGTCTCAGACAAAAGATGCATTCAAGGATGTATGATTCTATGTCAAAAAATGGTAATAACTCCACCAAAATAAGACCGACCAAACACAAAATCGCAGGTGTGCAGGTTTAATACAATGCTGGTTGATATATGTGCCAAGTATACACAAAATTTTTCAAATATTTCAATATTATAGATATTTAACCCTTTCTTTACTAAATGGAATCTCCCATTCAGTTATAAAAGTAGTCATTAGAATGGCTTATTATTCATCTGGGGGGATGTTCAGGAATATTAGCAGACAACAGATTGACAATTAGATATATCAAATGCAGAACATTCCTGTACTTTGGTGGGAAATGTTCCGATAATAAGTTCAACAAACGGTGGCCATTTATATAACTAAAGAAAGGGTCAAAAATATACTACTATGATCTGCTATGATGATGATTATAGTTCAATAGCCTCAAATTTTATAAGTTTTGTTGTATAAGTTGTCTCGCCACAAATTTCCTCCACAACACATTTTCAACACAAACAATAGTTGAATGTTTATTTACACCATACATAATAAATAGATTACTATATTGACACCTTGAAAACTGTTGATTCATCTAAATAATAATAAATTAGGGTCTCTAGATTTTATCAGGTGCCCAACGGAGATGATTATAAAAAATATTTTTAATATAATTTTTACCTAATGCTCGTTTCTAATTAAAATCTGCAAAACATTTTTTTATGGTATTTTTAAGCATATTAATAAAGTAATAGTTTGAAAATGTATTCTTTTTTTAGTTAATCATGTGATGAATATGAGATGTAGACATGGCAAGATAGGGAAAGTGGGTTTGGAATAAGATGCTACCTTTACAAGTGTGTCTATCCACATTAAGTGTGTAACCTCTTTTGCACTGACAGACGTAACTTCCGTAAGTGTTCTGACAGTCCTGTTCACATGGAGTTGAAACTTTACATTCGTTGATATCTACGAAAAATATACGAAAAAAGTCAGAAACAGAAATATTTATTCACAGAAGTATATGCATGTGTTCGAATTATTAGCATGAATTAATAGAGACTTAATATTCAATATTCATGCATTACAAGTGAGTTGTATGTAGCAATTTTGTAACAAGATTTCGGTGTAGAATCCAAAGTTCCCCGTAATATATAGCACCAAAAATGATGAATGATCAGTCTACAATTCGGTCTGAACATGTCCTGTGACTTCCGGACCTCTGTGGTTATTGGAATATGGTAGATAAAAATTAGGCTCGTGTGAATCACAATTTTTTTCGTCAAATCGAAATTTGAATCAAATTGGAATAGAGATTTCACATCGAATCATACCCTAAATTGAAAAAGTGATCAAAAGTTCAGTGACATTAACAATTTATTATTGTCACCAGCGATTATGGAAAACATGACGAGTAATTTATCAATTCATCACGGCCCCACCCTGTAATATTTTGGCTGATTATAGGCTAGGGTCCTGCGAATATTCGATATTCGATTCGATTCGAAAGTCAAATTCGATTCGAATTCGATTCGAAATTGCCAACTCGAAATTTCGAATATACACTGATGGAAAAGTAGGCTGTTTACGGACAAGTACACACGTCGAACTTAGCTGTTTTTGTGCCATTTAATTACAGAAAATGATGTATATATGCACCTTATAATTCTTATTGTACATCATGATTATATATATTAAATATAAGTATAGCCAGCAATTAGCCACTATAGGACTACTAAATACGCCTGAATTCTAGCTTTGAACATGGTAGCCAAAAGCTCGGAGATCACCGATGGACCGACAACGCGCGTGAATAATAGCTATGAGACTGAGCAACCGCTAGCGTTATCCGCCGTCTATCCGTCTCTGATTCTGCATTAAGTAGTATAGCTGAGAATTTAAACAACACGTGTTCGAAATGTGCATTTTGGCGATGTTTTCTTTTGAAGTTTACTTTCAATTTCGGAGCGTTCTTTGACACTTGACAAAATGTCGTCGTTATTCATGTTTATTTTAAACATGATAAAGCTGCAGGTAGTGCAGGGACTTACACGTGAGATGAATCCAACCTGGTGTATAAATCGCAAGCATCTGGGACAATGACCCAACTATGGAACCATCTGCCCAAGAAGCATCCAGCACTACATAATCAGGCTACCCTGCGACTGTTGTTGCATCTTCCAAGTTTATAACTACGGGTGATTCCGAATGTTGATTTGCAATTTTGCATGTACATTTCGCGTGATTTTAGTTCTGATAATCCGTTTAGTGGTTATATATTAATCGTCGTGACAGCCGCATGGACGTTTTATTTAAATCTGCCTTTTTTTCTCGACAATTATCATTTGAAGTTAATAGTATAGCAAATGACGGTTCATCGCCACATAACATAAGTTATGATGGAACTTCGTGCATGTAGTTGATACAACGTTTCACAAATCGTCTAATCGTTGACAAAACATGCCCAATTGAGAATGCAACACACAGATATGATTCGATTCGATATTCGATTCGATTTCCAGAATTCGATTCAATATTCGATTCGATCAAAATCTCCAATTCGCAGGACCCTATTATAGGCCTATACTGGAAAATTGAATGATAAGGGTACTGTGAATATTATGGAGGAAAATATTAATGCAGTGACTGTTAAGCACACAGTATTATACTTCATTGCAACATAAGTAATCCAATATATTTCATGTAACACTCCGGTGCAATCATGAGTAATTCAATTTTCAGCAAAGGTGATAATTATTGGAATTCAATTACTTCGAATAGTCATTGCAATTGTGAGTCTTTTTTCTGACTAAGAGTGTCAGTAACATTTAAATGTGTCATTTGAATTACATTTCGGGATGTTCAGTGAAAAAATTATTATGAACTGCAAGAAGGACGTCAATCGGGTGGTGATTGAGGGAAATATAAATCTGCTCAGTGCACCGGAGACCTTTGCCTAGAGGTCAAGGGTAGAGGCAGCCAGAATGGTGTTTACTTAGGCCTCAAAATATGGTACTGGTCATTTGCAGAATGAGGTCGTCAGAGGGTAAATTTAGTGACACTACCAGACACAGCAGGCTAGCATCACCAAATTCATCCTCTGGGGACCTCATTATGTATGGTCTCATCTGCTATGGTAGACCTAGACATAGGTTAAGTTCCCAGATGGGTTAGATGGTGATATGCACCCATTGGGCACCTCATGGGTATTGTATCGTCTGCCAATTTGGGGATATAGAGAAACAAAACTAAAATAGAAAAAGAAACTTTCTATATAAGTTTCTAAAGAAACTAAAAAACTCGTTAATTTGATAATAAAGATACATTCCAGAGAAGATGAGACCTAAGCAGAATGAGGTCCCCAAAGGGTGAATTTAGCACAACAGGCTAGCATCACTAAATTCACCCTCTGGGGACCTCATTCTGCAAATGACCACCACCATATTTTGAGGCCTGTGTTTACCTAATCTATTATATATCTTAGAACTTCTGTCTGTATGTGTGTGACTCGAAAACTGTTTGACCGATCCGACTCAAATTTGGTATGTAGGCCTGCTTTGATCCTGGGAATAATGCGACCATGTCCTTGACCTCACTCATAATCACTCATATAGGCATGTTTCTGGACCTCAACCGATCGGACTCAAATTTGGTATATAGGCCTACTTTGATCCTGGGACGACCGTGCCCTTGACCTTGACTTTGACCTCGCTCATATATGCTCATATAGGCATGTTTCCGGACCGACACTGTATTTGCCCATGAGTCAATGTGTTAAGGACATTTTCGTTTATATATTTGAGAAAGTCCTATGAGTCTCCAGGTGCGGGAGGATTCAAAATTTATCAAATTTTCATGATCATCAAACCTTTTAAGAAATTTCACATCAAATTAAATCTTGAATGTTCGCAGGAGCCCATTAAAAATGGCGACTTAATGTAATTCATTGGTTTAAAACAATTTAGAAAAGGCAGAAGCAGTATTAGGTGACTATACATACCTATACACTGTGTTCCAACACTCTTATATCCTGATTTGCAGTTACATGTATAGCTGCCTGGAACGTTGACACATGTTGAGTGTGAGGCACATATTTGACCATACATTCTGCATTCATCTATATCTAAAACAAGAAAAAAACACAGTCCATACATAATGGTCTATGTATAGATTGAGTCCCCAGGTTCACTGCGAATATTTCTGAATAGAGCCATGAATATACAGTATTGCTGAGGAATCGTGCAATGAAATAGAGGCTATAATATATTTGCTATATTGTGGCATAGAAATGTGCACCAAGTGATATAATACTGTTCAGAGAATGACAGATAATATTCCCCCTAATATACCCCCCAGAATGTATTGATGCATTAATTGTACATTTATAAAAAAAAATAAAAAAAATTCAATCAAATAACATACCTATTGATTGGAACTTCGTCTCTAATAATATATCAAACTTCTTCGGTTTATACTGGTTTATATGGTACTAGCAGGTTAGCCCGCCACTGGCGGCATTCGTCCCATGGCTTTGTTTCAGAAACATGACATTTTTGTAATTATTTTGTTTTTATTTATTTTTGTTTTTTATTTTTGAATATGAATTTAATGTTTTTTAAATTTAATATATTTTGTTTCTGAATTGTTTTTTTTATTGTTTATTTTTTTTTATTTTAAATTGTTTTAATTAAATTGTAAATTGTTTTATTTAATTTTTTTGTTTCTGGCGGAAAAATTTACCCGTATAAATCCCCCCTTCCTAGGAACGACAGACAACGCATTCTTTGTTTCGTGAAATCTCTCTACGATAACATTGCATTGAATTTAAAACAAACGCTTCCCGTCGGGAAATCTGTCTTCGGGTCGTTGTTGTTGGCATCACGGCTCCCCGAAAACTCTCACATTGCCGAAAACGTGTATTTAGTAATATCGTTGTTGTTGATATTTACGGCTTGGGGGCTATTTTCTTATTTAGCAAGTTTGAGCTCAATCGGTTAGAGTCTATAAAGGACACACTCATATATATGACACTTCCCGTAGGTAGCAAGTTTGAGCTCAATCGGCATTCCCTGGAATTTCCCGTAGATTGGCAGATTCCAGTAGCTTTATAACGATATATCTGGGGAGAAATCTGATGCTATATTCGTGATTATCTGGGATGATTTCGGTATATACCAAAGGTATATACTGTAAAAACAAAGCGGGCCACCCGTGCTCGCAGGGAATAAATTTCGAGCGATAACGTTTGCGTTCCCGTATAACTCTGCAGATGCGAATAACGTTGAATGGGAAACAGACGCTCTTTATAGAGATGCGTCAAAAACAAACGCTCATTAAATAATCACTTGATTAACCCCCACCGTGCCTTTGCGGTGATTTGAGATTGGAGAACGGGTGCTCTGAGCTTCTCTAAACCGCGACTACGGCGGTGTCGGTGGGATTTTACACTTACATACGAAATTTGATCTCAATCTGTACACGCGTTTTGGATTCTATGAAGTACACACACACACACACACACACATATATACGAAGTCTCAAAATATATAGTATAGACTAGCAGGTTAGCCCGCCACTGGCGGCAATCGTCAGAAACATGACAATTTTTATGTTTTAATTTTTTTTAATTAAATTGTTTTGTTTTTCAATGAGTTAATTGTGCCTTTTTAATTTTTCGTCTCATGGCTTTGTTCGAAAAAGCAATTGCAACAGCTTCCGAGACACGTATGCTGCACCTAGGTGTACAATTTCGTCGAAATCAGCGAGTTTTACCCGATTTTACCTTGAATTGATCAGTAGGCTTCAATATTCGACACAGCAATTGACTGCCGTGGGCCACGGACTGCCGTAACAGTTGATAACATGTTCACATTCGGCGGATCGGGCACTGCGGTCAGTCAAAAAACATAACGCGCACGCTATAACTCCATATCACTAACGTACGCGGCATTGGAAGGGTCAGGTTAACTTCCGCCTGGACCCACGTGGCGTGACGTAATTCACAACCACGTGTATTTACCTCGAAAGTGTTAAAATTGCGGGACCGCGTCACACACAATGGCCCGATAATGGGCACACGTTCCCTGGCATTTCCCAGAAGATATTCATGGGGAGGTCAAGTGACCAATTTTGAAATTTGCTGGTCGCATTCGTCTGTATGTCTGAGGAATTCTCGGCTAGATATTGTTACCAACATGACATATTTAAATTAATCCCGCCGTGGACCCAACACCAACGGCAACGCAACATGTGCTGCGTTCTAAAAATAGGTCGATTGCAGTGGATTCGTACAGATGACGAAATATGAGTGCGACAAATAATATTGTTTGATCGAAAGCATTTGAATTAATACGTCGCAAAACTCGCCTTGATGTTGGCTAATAGATATTTGTCCCTGTTAGGTGTTGGGAATGTCGTCACACAACACGCTCATGTCTGCATACAGTCTTACACGCACACGCCGAGACCCAGACGTAAGGATGACATCAGGCATATACGGTCTTTATCAACTACAATGCGATAGGAACGCTCTTTAACTATCAACGCGATTAACCTCCGCCGTGCCTTTGCGGTGATTTTGGGAGTGGAGAACGCGTGCTCTGAGCTTCTCCAAAACGCCGCGACGACGATTCCCGTGGGTTTTAACATTTAGATGGGAAGTTTGAACTCAATTGAGCGAACCGTTTTCGATTCTATGAAGTACATATATATATATATATATATATATATACGAAGTCTCAAAATATATAGTACTAGCAGGTTAGCCCGCCACTGGCGGCATTCGTCTCATGGCTTTGTTTCAGAAACATGACATTTTTTTAATTTAACCAAATTTCAAGTCGATAGCTCCACCCGTTTCCGAGATCTGGTCTGCGCATGCGCGAAGCTTGCGTCGCACGGGCTCGGCGACCCGATAAAATTCGTACCCTGGGCAAGATACATTCACATACCAAATTTCAAGTCGATAGCTCCACCGGTTTCCGAGATCTCGTCTGCGCATGCGCGAAGCTGGCGTCGCACGGACTCGGCAACCCGATAAAATTTGTATCCGGGGCAAGATACATTCACATAGCAAATTTCAAGTCGATAGCTCCACCCGTTTGCGAGATAACGCATTCTTTGTTTTTCAATGAGTTAATTCATGGTACCCGTCCTCCCCGTCCTAAACTTCAGAACGGACAGTCAATTAATCCCGTCGTGAAATCCCTCTGCATAATATTTCGAGCTCTTAGATCAATTCTGCCTTTTTAGTTGCATTTCGTCCGCATCCGTATTTCGGACGCATGGGGTCAGTCGTTTAGCCACGTCCATTGGAATCCGCATCGGACGCATGGGGTATCGTTTAGCCACGTCCATTGCAATAAAGAGCGTTAGTTGTTAAAACCTCCGTATAAGGTATAGATAAAGAGCGTTAATGCCTTAACCCCCGCCGTGCCTTTGCGGTGATTTGGGAGTGGATAAAGGGTGCTCAGTGCTTCTCGAAAACACGACTACGGCGGTGTCGGTGGGATTTTACACTTACATACGAAATTTGATCTCAATCTGTACACGCGTTTTGGATTCTATGAAGTACACACACACACACATATATACGAAGTCTCAAAATATATAGTACTAGCAGGTTAGCCCGCCACCGGCGGCTTGTCCGAAACATGACATTTTTTTAATATTTGTTTTTAATTTTTAGCTCCACGCGTTTCAATAAGAAAAATTTGTACCCGGTAGCTCCACCCGTTTCCGAGATCTGGTCTGCGCATGCGCGAAGCTGGCGTCGCACGGACTCGGCGACCCGATAAAATTTGTACCCGGCGCAAGATACATTCACATAGCAAATTTCAAGTCGATAGCTCCACCCGTTTCCGAGATCTCGTCTGCGCATGCGCTGCACGGGCGTCGCATGGACTCGGCGACCCGATAAAATTTGTACCCGGTGCAAGATACATTCACATAGCAAATTTCAGGTCGATAGCTCCACCCGTTTCCGAGATCTGCCTTTCTGCATAATATTTCGAGCGATAACATTGCATTGAAATGTCAGACTCCCATCGTGAACCTCAACACGAAGTAAACACGTGTTTCGAGCGATAACATTGCATTGAAATGACTCCCATCGTGAACCTCAAGACGACGTAAAACACGTGTTGCGTTCTAGGAAATGCACTCAATGCAGATGCTAATAACGTTGACTTCGTATATATATATATAATGACGTTATTAACCCCGGCCGTGCCGTTTGAGCTGATTTTTATGACTGGGAGTGGAGTACGGGTGTTCGGAGCTTCTGGAAAACGCGTGGACGACATCGTACGTGGTATTTTACCTTTAGATAGGAAGTTTGAGCTCAATCTGTCCAGCCGTTCCCGTCCTAATGTACTATTTCGAGCGATAACAATTGTCAGACTCCCATCGTGAACCTCAACACGAAGTAAACACGTGTTTCGAGCGATAACATTGCATTGAAGTCAGACTCCCATCGTGGACCCCCAAGACGACGTAAACACGTGTTTGTTCCGGTATAACTTTGGAGACTCTGACTTCATATATATATATAATGACGTTATTAACCCCGGCCGTGCCGTTTGAGCTGATTTCGATGACTGGGAGTGGATAAAGGGTGCTCAGAGCTTCTCGAAAACACATCTACGGCGGTGTCGGTGGGATTTTACACTTACATACGAAATTTGATCTCAATCTGTACACGCGTTTTGGATTCTATGAAGTACACACACACATATATACACACATATATACGAAGTCTCAAAATATATAGTATAGACTAGCCGATGAGCCCGACGTTGTCCGGGCTATTCAAAAACCAAATTTCAAGTCGATAGCTCCACCCGTTTCCGAGCTCAAATTTCAAGTCGATAGCTCTACCCGTTTCCTAGATCTGGTCTGCGCATGCGCGAAGCTGGCGTCGCACGGGCTCGGCGACCCGATAAAATTCGTATCCGGGGCAAGATACATTCACATACCAAATTTCAAGTCGATAGCTCCACCCGTTTCCGAGATCTCGTCTCTGCATGCGCAAAGCTGGTGTCGCACGGGCTCGGCGACCCGATAAAATTCGTATCCTGGGCAAGATACATTCACATACCAAATTTAAAGTCGATAGCTCCACCCGTTTCCGAGATCTCGTCTGCGCATGCGCTGCACGGGCGTCGCACGGGCTCGCCAATACGACAACGACGACCGCCTGGTCAAACTACACACACGTACCAAGTTTCGTCCCGATCGGTCGAGAATCGTAGATTTGTATTAATGACAGACAGACAAACAAACAGACATATTCAAAATATATATGAGATAGATAGATTATTCATTAAACTTTATTTTAATTAAACAATGGCAGCTAATGTTTATTTGTCGTAACCTAAAGCATCTTATAAAGACACATTTGTTTTAATTAGGGTGACACAACATGTGATGGAAGATACAACCAATTCTAAATGCCATGCATACCAATTGAAATGAACCATGCAGCATTGTATTTCTATACTAATTTGAAAAGATACTATGATACATGTGTACTATAGCAGTATGGGGTATATGCCTTTATATAATGACTTTACGATGATACTGCCACCAGTGTGTTATAGTCCGAGCGTTCGATGGACTGATGGTTGGATATATAGTCTGAGTTAAAAACCTCCGTACTATCAAATGATAGGACTACATTGTATAACCCACAGTGTAGGTGACTCATGTTTATCATTCATTGGTACAAAACATAAAGATGGAATGGTCTTAATTTTGACATGACAGTTAGAATTGCTATATTAATTTTTTTATAGAAATTTCAGTGTTGAAACTTGGGGCATCCAAAACTTGGCGCCGGGGGAGATATTTTCCGAAACAAAATGTCGCAGAAATTGTTTGCTCTGCATGGAGAAAAATAGGCTAGGGCAACCAAGTCTCGGGATGTTGGATCAGCCCTTTCATGGCTATACATATTACATGGAATACCAAATTGAAGTAATTTCAACCCACAGTTAAAATAATTGTATATGTTTGAGTAATGTAAAACATGTAAACTGCTGTATTTACATGTATGTTAGCAATATTCAGTGCAGAAACTTCAGGCGCTCAGAGACAGAAAGGCTACGGCTTCATTTATTATTACTACTACTACTTTTAGATGACTGCTGCTTCAGGCAGTTACTATACTGTGGTCCAAATCTTTATTCCATTCTGGAACATGTCACATTAAGTCATATAAAAATGTGCAATCATGCTCACCTGGGACAGCACAGAGGTAATCAACATAAAGGTCACTGTAAAAACACAATAATACCTGAACAGGAATCAGAGTCTATTATTTTATATTTTCTGGAAAACATATACACAGTAATGCCCTAATTAATTGACTCCTTAACAATGACTGAGAGCTTTCCGATGAATGGCAACAAGCCATATTTCCGACTAAATCCTGAAAAGTTACCCATAATTCTGCTGTGGTTAGGGAGTCGACTTCTTATCTTATCTTATCTTGTAAATACCTCCTATGTCAGGAGAACCGCCGATGGCATACACACCCAAACATCTGTATAAACTTTTTGTTAGTATTGTTATTCTAGGGAGGGGTATTTGTTTTTTAGTAGGACTTGTTAGTACTTTTACATATATACATACCTGGAGGAGTATTTTACCACGCTTGCGAACCATACTGGGACTCAACTCTACAGGCCTGAAATTTTATGTCTATACTTATACATACCCTGTTAGTCGGGTAACTCTATCTACATATCTACAATGTACTAGAAGCTTATGCCCTGAAGGGAGGAATTTAGACAGGAATTTTGCCATTAACCTGTGGATCGTTGCCCACAGTAGGGTTCTTTAATGTGCACACATGGTTGTACATGAGACAGCCATTAACGTCTCCACACGATGGGATGGTATGATCAAACCAGTGTCATCCTTGTACATGACACCGGGCGGGAGAGGATTACCGCTTAACGACACCTCAGCGAGGCATACACGGTACTTTATATAGGCATGCTCAGAACTCCCGACTTTTGTTTTGTCGAGGTGAATCAATCCGGGGTCCAAGCGAAACCTGTGGTCAGTAGTCAAACACGCTAACCACTCGGCCATCACACTCCCTTACTGTATATTTTACTTACCGACACACTGTCCATTCATATCAGTCTCGTAACCGTCCAGACACCGACACAGATACTGTCCCTCCTGGTTAAAACATGTCTGGTCTTCTTTACAGGTATGAGTTCCTTCCGTACATTCATCAATATCTGTTGGACACAAAATATTAACCCTTTTCATGATGGGAGTTGCGCTGGTGCAACATTAAAGGCCCTGCGGCAGTGCATTCTCTTATATATGCCAGTCTCCCATAGGGAGCCTTGCATATAAGAGAATGCACTGGGTTATAAGGTCAAGGTAAATATTGTTAGGCCAATTTTGTATTCTCTTATATATGTGAGGCTCCCTATGGGAGCCTTGCATATATAAGAGAATGCATTGGCAAAGTGTTTTCGAAAAAATTCAGGAAGCTCCAGTCATGTAAGGGTTAACCCTTTCAGTGCCAAGTCCGATTTTTGTATCAACCCATATACCCTGTGCCAATGCATTCTCTTATATATGCGAGTCGACCATAGGTCGCCTCGCATATATAAGAGAATGCATTGGCCTAACAATTTTTCATCATTTTTATTATATTTTACAATATTTTACAATTTTAATAATTTTTTCTTATATTCTTTAACATACTTATTTTGTAGGTTCAGTGCCAGGGAATATTACGTTTTTCATGGGCATCAAAATTATTAATATGAATACTTGGTGATAGCTTTGAGTTATAACATGCCCCTAAGGTTTTATCCAGTTTGTTTTTAAATTTGCTATAGCATGCTTAAGCATACCCAAAAAAAGTTCAACCCCAAAAAAAAAAAAATCTAAATAAAAAACAAATAATTCTTTTTTAATTTTTTTAGGGCCGATATTACAGACCGTAAAGGAAGGATTAACCCTTTTAATACTTAATTATTTTGGTTCAATTTGACATTAGATCTCAATATTTATAGAGGTTCTTGGAAAATTACAGGAATTTTATCAGTAAATTGAGTGTTTGGAATTGATGATTAGAGTTTTGACAGTGATGAAAGTGGTTCCCAGTTGTAGGTGAACAGGTTACTTAACTGTAGTAATTCATTATTCTATCTCCCAAGTACTCATAAGTTATAACAATTGTGTCGGTTTCTGAAATCTGTATTATAAACAAGAGGTACGCTGTCGCGTGGCATTTGCCCCCGACCGTAGCAATTCGGATTAAGCATGGACGGTATCACCATACCAAATATCAGCTCAATCTGCCCAGCGGTTGCTGAACAATAATGCAAAATGTTTGTACGGACGGAAAAAATTGAATTTTCTAAGTAAAAAAAGGGCCATAACTCTGGTGAAAATGGGTGGACGAAACCCGCGCTATGCATGTAGCTGTTCCCCCATGCTGCTCTATCACCATACCAAATATCAGCTAAATCTGCCCAGCGGTTGCTGAACAATAATGCAAAATGTTTGTACGGACGGACAAAATTGAATTTTCTAAGTCAAAAAAGGGCCATAACTCTGGTGAAAATGGGTGGACAAAACCCGCGCTATGCATGTAGCTGTTCCCCCATGCTGCTCTATCACCATACCAAATAACAGCTAAATCTGCCAAGCGATTGCTGAACAATAATGCAAAATGTTTGTATGGACGGACGTACGGACGGATTTCTAAGTTGAACAAAGGGCCATAACTCTGGCACAAATCATCAGATCATACCCAAATTCGCACTTGACATGTATTTTCATATAACTGATCCACAAAAATACGGGATTTGCAATCGTACCACCAAAGCTCACGCTATCATCTGGAAACCCAAAAAACAAGAGAAAAATTGAATTTTCTAAGTAAAAAAAGGGCCATAACTCTGGTGAAAATGGGTGGACGAAACCCGTGCTATGCATGTAGCTGTTCCCCCATGCTGCTCTATCACCATACCAAATATCAGCTAAATCTGCCCAGCGGTTGCTGAACAATAATGCAAAAATGTTTGTACGGACGGACAAAATTGAATTTTCTAAGTCAAAAAATGACCATAACTCTGGTGAAATAGGGTGGACTAAACCTGCGCTATGCATGTAGCTGTTCCCCCATGCTGCTCTATCACCATACCAAATATCAGCTAAATCTGCCCAGCGGTTGCTGAACAATAATGCAAAATGTTTGTACGGACGGACGTACGTACGGACGTACGTACGGACGTATGGACGGAGACGTCGACTATATACCCGCCGACTTCAAGTCGGGGGCATAATAATTATAGGGCATTATCTCCGCCCCACAATATGCAGATCTGGCCAGTTTTCAAACTCGAAAAAGACAATGTTGAGAAAGTATCATACACCGAATATCAACAAAATCAGATGAATATGTTCAAGATACCACGATCAAAATTCACAAAATTAACTGATTAAGGGCCATAACTCTGCCCACAAAACTTGGACCTGGCCGGTTTTCACACTTGATAAAGATACTGTTGAGCAAATCTCATATATTAAATAGAAATGAAATCAGTTAATATTTGTTCAAATTATCACATTAATGCCATCTGTAGACACCTGCCTGCCCGTGAACTGACCTCGGCAAACTGTTGTTCAAGTTTTTTTGACAAAATATTTAATGCCAATGAAAGGGTAAATCAAAATTTTTTCGAAACGAAGGAAATTTCTCCATAGCCCACATCACGTGCATCACTGTTGCCATCCATGGCGGCTTGCTGCTATCCAGGATACAAATTTTAAAATGGCCTAGTCGTGCATTTATTTGAAAAAAAAAAAGCTAATTGTAAGATAAATATCTACATTTTATTCTCCCCCATAGACGTGAGGCACATGTATTGAACGGAATCCCAGCCATTGAATACATATCAGTGTATAGTAACAGCCTAAATAATCGACTCCTTAACCACAACAGAATTATGGGTAATTTTTTCAGGATTTAGTCGGAAATATGGCTTGTTGCCATTCATCAGAAAGCTTACAGTGAGCGCTTTCCGATGAATGGCAACAAGCCATATTTCCGACTAAATCCTGAAAAATTACCCATAATTCTGCTGTGGTTAAGGAGTTGATTATTTAGGGAATTACTGTATACCTCAAGTAGAATACAAGCCGGAACTATTTTTGTTGACATTGTCGCCAAGAAAGATGACATACATTACATCAATGATCTGCTTCGGGTGATGCCCCTATCATTACTGGTTATTAATCAGAGTTAAATCACAATAAAGGTAGCCATAGTATCAATGAAGGTGACAGTAAGGATTTAATTTATCTGACACAACGGTGTAGACTAAATACAGAACACAACTTGCATCATAATCTTGAATCTTGAATGGAACTCATTGCATACGGCGCATAGTTACATTTCCCTTTCGTTCAATCTATCCTTGTGCCATCCGCAACTCATTCGATAAAAGATTCTCGATTAAGATGCACACTGTGTTCTGTCTATATACAAGATTTGGAATAAGCCATGTACATGAAAATATACGAACCTACACATTCCTTGCTCTCTGTGTCATACTTGTAACCCTCTCCGCATGGATCGACACAGTTGTAAGCACCGTAAGTGTTTTCACATTTCTGGGTGTCACTCTCACATATACCTGGTGTTTCTGCACATTCATTTATATCTATTGAAATGAAAGAGGATGATAAATTGCTTAGGGTCATCATAGACAGATTCATGAACAATGAATAGTAGTGCATTTTCCACGATGTCGGATTCAAGATATTAATTTTAAAATTGCTGAATTGTGGCGTACTTGCCTCATGGTTTGTTGCTATTACTATCAGCCTCGATAAGTTTGATCCATTTCTGACATCTCCGTCACTCTCCATAATAAAATGACGGAAACATCCCAATAAAAAAATATAATTTGAGGCTGCATTAAAACTTCCTGTGAGGTTCCTGTCCATGGTCATAATTATGCCTAGGGTCTGTGTTAACACTGTCTATACAAAATACTCATTGATAAGTATGCAATTCCTTTAGGAAATGCTCAGATAATAAGTTCAATGATAGGTCGTTTGTTGAACTTATTATCTGAATATTTCCCACCAAATGAATATGAATTCTTCTGCTCTTGTGTTATCTGTTATTTTGGCTGTCATCTGCTTTTGTTACATGAACACCCCTCTAAATGAATAATATACCATTCCAATGAATGGGACAATCCATTAATTAGTATAAAAGT
Source organism: Siphonodentalium dalli (assembly GCA_032622095.1). Classification (NCBI taxonomy): domain Eukaryota; kingdom Metazoa; phylum Mollusca; class Scaphopoda; order Gadilida; family Siphonodentaliidae; genus Siphonodentalium; species Siphonodentalium dalli. The sequence continues at coordinate 202,289,172 of CP136061.1, read as the reverse complement.
AGTTATATGAATTACCACTAATTCCCTTTTGTTAAAATGGTTAAAGGCCATCCAAGGCAATTTTCGGGGTGAATAGAAATAATAAATATTAACATGTAGGAATGCCATCAAATTAGCATAAATCACCAAAAACATGTATCACCTAAAAACATATTTGAGTCTCAAGGTGTCAAAATTTATGTTATTTGCCAGAAAATTTATATAAAGTTTTATAAATAATGTTTCCTTTTATTTTTAGTACCAAGATTACAATGTAGAGTGACTTGAGTGCATACATTCCTGCTGAAAATAAGTTAACCCTTTCATGACGGGAGCTGCGCTGGTGCAGCATTAAATACCATGTGCCACGCATTCTCTTATATATGCGAGTTTCCCATAGGAAGCATCACATATACATAAGATAATGCACTGGCTTACAAGGTCAAGGTAAATAGTGTTAGGCCTATGTTTGCTCTTATATATGGGAGGCTCCCTATGGGAGAATCACATATATAAGAGTGCATTGGCACAGGGTTTTCGCAAAATTTCCTGAAACTCCAGTCATGGAAGGGTTAAAATGTTACGACGGTCTAACCATCATCCAAGCCTTGAAATAGTGTGTCTGTTATTTGCAGAATGAGGTTCCCAGAAGGTGAATGTGGTGATGCTAGCCCGCTATGGGGGGTAGCATCACTAAATTCACCCTCTGGGGACCTCATTCTGCAAATGACAGACACCCTATTTCAAGGCTTGCCATCATCAGCATCATGGACAACGTGTAAGCATAGAAAACATTCCAGCAAAATCAAAGTGAAAACAATAATGACATATTACATGTTTTCAATAACTATACCTAAACATCTTCCGAAATTTCTGTAAAGCTTCAATCCCGGTTTGCAGTCGACTTTCTTGCACTGACCAGTGACTCTGTTGAACTTGTGGCCAGGAGGACATCGTATAGGTGTGCATCGGAACGAGCCATATGTGTTGCGACATTCATAGATTCCCAGGCAGTTGTGTGTGTTAAGTTTACACTCATCAATATCTAAAAGGCAACAAGAATAATATAATAATGCCACATGAAGTTGATTGTCTGTTTCTCAAATTTTTATATTTCAAAATGCTATGGGAGACATAGGATCAGATTGAAGTTCCCTACTTGAAGTTGGTGATATTCACCAATTAGTCGCCTCAATTATATATTTTATATTCTGAAAATTAGGGGATATAGAAACTGAACAGAAGGGAAAAGTAACTAAAAACAATGTTAATTTCAAACTATAGATATTTCCCAGAAAATGAGGCCTGAGCAGAATTAGGTCCCCAGAGGGTGAATTTAGTGATGCTAGCCCGCTAATAACATACATGTCTTTAAGGAGTGGAATGATCAGATGATTTTATGATGGTTTCATTCCAAATGCATTCTAAATTCACGCTCTGAGGACCTCATTCTGCTTATGCCTCACCTTTTTGGAAATACTATAGTCTCAAATTAACATTGTTTTTTCCCTTCTGTTTCAGTTTCTATATCCCTTAATTTGCAGAAGATAAAATGCATAATCAAGGTGACTGATGGATGAACATCACCAATTTCAACTGGGGAACTTCAGTGTGATCCTAATTCTCTCATAGCAGTTGAGGCCTAAGCAGAATGAGGTTCCCAGTGGGTTAGTTTGGTGATGCTAGCCTGCTGTGCGGGATAGCATCATTAAATTCACCCTCTGGGGACCTCATTCAGCGAATGACAGACACATTATTTCAAGGCCTATTTGTTCACCCCTGTTCTTGAGGCTTTCTACAGACAGTATAAACATACCTATACAGCTCTGTGAACTAGCGTCCGTTGTATATCCAGTTCCACAATCAAGAATTCTCTTGCATGCATAACTACCAATCGTATTCTCACAGCGGAAGAAGCTTGTACAACTATCAATCTTCATTGCACACTCATTTATATCTGAAAAGTGCAAAAAAAAATAGACAATAGTTTTCGTTGCTATATACATAGAGTTCCAGAGTAGGGCCCTGTGAATCGGAAATTTTCATTCGAACCCCTATCTCAAATCTAATCACCCACATGATTCCGAATCGCATTCAATCGAATCATTGCATCAGGTATAATAATAGTGAAGATGAAGATAATACATGACTCAAGAGGCCATGCCAATATCAATTAACTCACTTCGTAACGAAGATAAACGATCGTCATTATACAATGTAAATGGTATCTATAAATGAATCAAATGCATGTCTAACCAATTAAGTGCGCATTCTTTAAGGGCCGTCTCTTTTATACAATAACGAGACAGTATCAGAAGCAATATTGAAGCCAGAAAGCTATTGCATTGATAAGTTTGACATATATATGAAATTTTCTAGATCAGTTGCATAAGTCTTACAATGATTTGGTGGTCTATATTATAGCTGAGTTGACAGAAATGTTTATTTATGTGTTGATATCATAATATATCTTCGCGAAAAAGCAATGTGCTCCATTGAAGTAATGGTAATGCAACTGGTGCCAATGATTCGATACAATTCAAATCAGGACAACAGATTTCGAATCGAATCGAATCAGATGAAAGATTCCGAATCGCATAGAATCCAATCGATTCGCAGGGCCCTATTCCAGAGGGTCATAATATCTTTTGATTGAATGAAGTGAGATCACATGTCATTGAGTTGTTTTGGGTAATAGCATTCCAACTATTACCTGCCTGCTGACGTGACTAGGGGCCTACTATTCAATGAATCAAATTCGGTTCAGTCTCCCGAATCGGATAAAATAATTTTTGATTATGAGTCATCACAGTTTCGATTCGACTATATTCTCGTTGATTTATCGTCTACCAAAGCATCAAACATGACAATAAAAGACAGGAATTATGATCAAAGAAATTCATCATAGATGTGAATCATTTGCGACGTTGCCCCATTACCTTTAATTCAATGTCAAACACAGTCATAGAATCAAAATCATTTTTTGCATTGACATATCATAAAATCAACGCACTATTAATGATCACACTGTTTGTGTCAACAAGCGGTGGTCGTCAGCCCTTATCTTGGTTATATTTTGCTTTTATTCAATGTTTTATTCAGTGAACGTCAATGAGTTTTTATTAAAGTTATTTTAAAGGGACAGGCGGCCTTCCTTGTAGGTTATAATTTAGAAATAAGATCAAATTATGATAATTTCCTCAAGAATATACTAATAGTATAGCATAATGATGATATTATTCACAAAACATGCTTGTTTAGTTTCTCGCAAAAAGTGCAGTAGATTGCTTATAAGCAGCATCAAGATATTGTGCCATTTCCTTATTTAGAATCACGCGCATTCGATGTCAGTTGTAAAACCCCTATTTGGTGCACCTACAACTTACAACTCACAATACGACTCGTAGTAATATTCCTTATGTGTGACCATATATATATATATAGGCCAGCCTTGAAATAGTGTGTCTGTCATTTGCAGAATGAAGTTCCCAGAGGGTGAATTTAGTGATGCTACCCCGCAGTGGGCTAGCATCACCAAATTCACCCTCTGGGAATCTCATTCTGCTGAGTTGTAAGCAGAATGAGGTCCCCCAGAGGGTGAATTTGGTGATGCTAGCAATGCGGGGTAGCATCACTAAATTACCCTCTAGGGACCTCATTCTGCAAATGACAGGCACACTATATCAAGGCTTGAGGTTAGGAGAAAATACTACCGGTAATTGGATTGAAAAATATTCATCTCTTTGCAAGAACAATTATATTATGTACATGTCTGATCATTTCCCAATCTCATGAAGTAACGTGGATTAGCTTGATATTGAACTGATAGCGGGTAAAATGGGTCGAATAAAATAAAATTTGATGTGATTTGAATGCGATTGTAGATTGCGTCAATAATTTTATCTACGCATTCCAGAGAACAACGGAACATTTTCATTGGACGATATGGTAGTTCCAAGTGTTTGTCTATAAACAATCGTAATGTAACGTTACCAGGGGTACAAACATGACAATAACATGCAATATATGCAATATTTATGATTTGTATAAGAACAACATCTGTCTATTATATAATATTCTTTCTGTTTATGGCAGTTTTAGTGGATGTGACTATTTAAAAACCTGTACCCACAGGGAAGGCCCCTGTATCTTTAAAACAAGCTATAAGGCTCTTTTAGCCTCCTAGTGTGGGAATACAAGAGACAAACATATGAACCAGTCGTCAATAAATAAACAAAATTATCTGGAGTTCAAATACTGAGATAATGAAACATCTATTAGAAAGGTTGCTCAAGAAATTACAAATTGGCATAGAACTTATCTTGGAAACAGTTACCTACTTTGAGAAATAATAATAAATGTCTCAAAATTGAACTTATTACCCCAAATTTACGGTATTGATTCAACATTCCAAATGTCAAAGGAATGTTTGTTCATCTTATGTTTGTGATCAAGCAGCGATGATTTAACATTAATTCTATTAAATTTACGACCTGAGCTCTTCAAAATGTCTCCCAAACTAGAATGCAGATGTTCACTTACAACCCATTGAAATAGGTGCGACTTATACACTAGAAAGAGTCAAAAGGCAGCAATTTAATCTAAAAAATTCATTGCAACTTATGCACAGATGCAACTTATCCACTGGCCAGTATGGTAGCTGCTATGACAATACTTTACTGCTTTGTGGTCATATAACACCATGATTTCCAGTTTTTATGGATCTCATTAGTGCATATAGCCAATTTTCTCATCTCAAAATTTATAAGGTATTTTGTTTTTAGACATGCACTTTATTATCTTGCCTTCGTTTTTGTGACTGTTTTTTGTTTTTTTTTGTCAAGTTATTGTCAGTTCTGTTTCTCAATGATCCTATTTTATTTTTTTTCAATTTCAAGTTTATGAAAAATGGCTAAACAAATTCAGAAATAACCAAAAAATTGGCCGAAATAATTTTCTGCGCGATCGAACGCCTGTCAATGTCATGGAATAAAATTTTGGTACACACCTTGACACTCTTTACTCTCACGGCTATATTTTAATCCCGTTTCGCACTCTGGTATGTATTCCTGACAGCTCTGTGTGGCAACATTGAACTTTTCGCCCTCGGCACATAAATCTTCACACTCTAGCAGATCATGATTGTACTCCATTCCCTCTGGACAGTATGGTATAGCAGGCTCGCAGTAAAAGGCACCTTCAGTATTGATGCATTGTTCTTTATCCAGACACATGTACTTGTTTGTGCATTCATCAATGTCTAAAAGGGAAACACACAGGACTCAAAATATGGTTCCCAGAGGGTGAATTTAGTGACGCTACCCCACACAGCTAGCTAGAATCACTAAATTCACCCTCTGGGGACCTCATTCTGTTCAGGCATCATCATCTGGGAAGTATCTTTATTATCAAATAATTTTTTTTAGTTTCTTTAGAAAGTTTCTTATTCTTTTTTAGTTTAGTTTCTCTATATCCCAAAATTGACAGATGACAACATGCATAATCGAGGTGCCCAATAGGTGCACATCACCTTTTAAGAACTGAAATCTGCTGAAATCTGAGTCTATGTCTCCCATAGGAGATGAGGCCATGCATGCAGAATGAGGTCCCCAGAGGATGAATTTGGTGATACTAGCCCGCTGTGTGGGGTAGCATCACTAAATTCCCCCTCTGGGGACCTCATTCTGCAAAATGTCCAGCACCATATTTCCAGGCCAGGAAACACAAGTATACAAAGTGAGTCAAACAATATACTAGATCATGCCATGAATCTCCACTATGGCTAATGCCCGTAGAGATCATATTCCACCAGTAAAAAACCTGGGAACTTTTTTGAATTTTTGACAGAGAACCTCATAAAGTCGAAAAAATAATACAGGGAATTTATTTCTTAGTTATTACTTATTCCTTGATAATGCACTTCACTGTAGGTGAAGGCCCCAACTTGAAATTGCATGCTTTTCTGTGACTTTTGTGAGCTGATATATCGCAATAAACATAGATATAATGACTCTGGCGAAATTCCATAATTATAAATGACGCAAAGCAAAATCGTTCACAAAGTCACTTAAATCATGAAATATTGAGTTGGGCCTTCACATATAGTGAAGTATGTTATTAAGGACCAGGTAATAACTAAGAAATATATTCCCTGCGTTATTTTTTCGACTTTATTAGTTTCCAGGTTTTGTACTGGTGGAGTATGATCTCTACGGGCATTAGCCATGCAGAGTAGAGATGCATATGGCATCATCTAACAATATACATGCTCAGATGACTGCAATGGCTAATTTTTTATAAATCCAATCTCACTGTAGAACGGAAGTAATTATCTGTACACAATTTCGTAGTATTGTAATTTGAGGCAGAGAAAGACAAAATAATTGAAAATGGTGAGTAGAATTATGTTATTTTCTCGCAAACACCCAAAAAATAACCACCAAAAGTAGCTTTTCTTGTATCAGTAGTGTACGAGCTATATTGTGCAAGTGGTAGCCCAGTGGTTAGTGTTGGACTTGTAATGGTGTTAATGCACCGGCGTGAGTTCGCGCCCCGCCAGTGGACTATCGTCTCTGCAACAGTGGCTTGGCCAGATTAAGCGGTGTGTGCTATATAGAGCCACATGCTGTTTCAAATCTCGTGCCAGGTTGTGACCCTTGGACAAGGTCACTTATACTGTGCTTGCTTCGTTGTACCTAGACGAGAAATAGGGACCTGGTTGTTGGGTAAGTGTAAGCCGCTCTTATGAAGCACCTGTAAGATGGCAGCATGCAGAAGACTCGGCATTACTCAACAGCTTGGATAATAATGTGAAGCGCTTAGGTCCCTTGCGGGGATAGGCGCTATATAAGGACAATTATTATTCATTATATTTCTATGCCATATTTGTCCCAGAAATGGATACAAACTTTGAAAAGTCCAAGACAGAGTTCTACCAGCCCTAAGCTGCCTTTGGCTGAAGGCAGGGCTAGTAGTACTCACAGTCTACCCTCTAGGAATCAGATTCCATTCCTTTCCCCCCAGATAAATATACATGTATAGTATACCTAGACATTCCTGACTCTCTTCATCATATTCGTATCCTGGTAAGCATTGTGGTTCCTGGTTAGCACCGGGCACAGCGTTGGAGTCTGGGTCAGGCTTGTTATCTGGACCCGGTTGTATTTCTTTGTCCGGTAGAGTCATTGCTTCACATGCATGTGTCTGCCCATTAAATTTCTCATCAAGAAGACAGCATATGAATGATCCCTGTGTGTTGTAGCATCTCTGTTCGATGGTACAATGGTCAACTCCTAACTTACACTCATTCAAATCTAAATAAAAGAAAGCAAGTAAAGTTGTGTTTAAAGTAAAATATGGGCCGTAAAATTAGCCTAGCTGGAACACTGAAAACATCTTTGATAAAATTCTCGGGATCAAAGTGAGTCAATAAATACATGAAATTCTCACAGATAGGTTTGATAAGATTTCATTGCCACCTTTTTGTAACAAGCACCCTACATTCTTTTGTTAACCCTTCCATGACTGGAGCTTCCTGAAATTTTCGAAAACCCTGTGCCAATGCATTATCTTATATATGTGAGTCTCCCATAGGGAGCCTCGCATATATAAGAGAATACATTGGCCTAACAATATTAACATTGACCTTGTAAGCCAGTGCATTCTCTTAAATATGCGAGTCTCCCTAGGTTCCCTATGGGAGACTCGCATTTGTACGAGAATGAGCTGACACAGGATCTTTAATGCTGCACCCACACAGCTCACGTCATGAAAGGGTTAAATAAATTCTGGGGATCAAAGTGAATCAATAAATACATGAAATTCTCATGGATGGGTTTAATTTATATGTCTATTTGAAGTGATAGATTTTATTGCCACTTTTTTTAATAACATGCAATCTATATTGTTTCGTTAACCCTTTGAGTGCCAGGGGCCGATCTAATCGGCCCTAAACCTACACAATAAGTCTGTTAAAGAATATAATAAAATATATTAAAATTGAAAAAAATTGTAAAAAAAAAAAAAAAAAAAAAAAAAATATTGGGAGGCCAATGCATTCTCTTATATATGCGAGGCGACCTATGGTCGACTCGCATATATAAGAGAATGCATTGGCACAGGGTATATGAGTTGATACAAAAATCGGCCTGGCACTCAAAGGGAAAATACTTCTCTGTAATTCTCAATATTCATTTGAATTTCTAAAAAATTAAATAATTTTGATTGTTATTAATCTGGGTTGAATTCAGATTATTCTCTGTCAAAATTATAACCAGAGAATTACCTGTACATAGACTGAGCTGTTCATCGTAAGCGTATCCCACCTCACATGTGGCAGACACGACTGGTTCACATGCCTGGCTGTAGTGGTTAAACAGGGTTCCTTCTGTGCACATTGGTTCCCTCTCGACGCAGTCATATGATCCGGGAGTGTTCCGACAAATCAAGCCTTTCATGCAGACATAGATTCCCAAGACACACTCATCCATATCTATTTATCAACAAGATGGTACACCATTAGTGAATCTCATCATTTTAAACAGTGTATTATGTTCTTGAATTTTGTCTGCTAAAAGCTGTTGCATGGAATCAGTTGTAGAGTTTTCGCGACATTCCTGTTAAATTTTATCCCAGTGGTTGAAACTTAATTCTGCATACTCAAGCCTGAAAATATTGTGTCTGTCATTTGCAGAATGAGGTCCCCAGAGGGTGAATTTAGTCATGCTATCCTGCATGGTGTGTAAGCATCACCAGATTTACCCTCCGGGGACCTCAATCTGCTTTGGCCTCAATGCTATGGGAGACCTACTGTCAGATTGAAGTTCCCCAGTTGAAGTATGTGATATGTTCACCCATTAGTCACCTCAATTATGCATTTATCTTCCGCAAATTAGGAATATAGAAATGGAACAGAAGGGAAAAAGTAAGTAAAACAATGTTAATTTGAGACTATAGATACTTCCCAGAAGATGAGGGCTAAGCAGAATGAGGTCCCCTTTGTAGAGTGTGAATTTGGGGATGCTAGCCCACTGTGTGGGGTAGCATCACTAAATTCACCCTCTAGGGACCTCTTTTGGCAAATGGCAGACACAATACCTGCAGACTTGCATTAGAGTCCGATTATCAATATTCATCAGTTTCAACCCTTACTTTACTAAATGGAAGCTCTCATTCAGTTATATATTATATGCCATTTGAATGGTCTATTATTTATTTGGAGGAATGTTCAGGTAATAAAAGCAGGTGACAGACAATAGAAAGTGCAGAAGGATTCCCTATTGTTTAGATATATATAAGTTCATCAAACAATGGTCATTTGTTGAACTTATTATCTGAACATTTCCGAAAGGAACTACTCCTCAATAAGTATTTTGTATAGAAAGGGTTAACCCTTTGGCGAGTAGAACGACACATATGTCGTTGTACGGTTCGCGAGTGGAACGACATATATGTCGTTTCAGGAAGTGTCATTTTTATGTAGACATAACTTCAATTGATCATCTGATTTATAAAGGAGATATTTTGATTAATATAATGTCCCAATATATAAGTGCAATAGATTATGATAGCACACGTAAACAGAAAATACACATAAATTAAAAAGAATTATTGGATCTTTTGATCCGAATTTGTTAATAATTATTTCTATGACATTGACATTAAACTCACGCATGACGTCATGTATATGACGTTATAGATACTCTCCAAAGGGTTAAATAAGTTAGATTTTTTTTTTAGATGTTTTTTTATATCCTTCTAAAGACACCAGCTCTTGGCTGATATACATCCATACAGAGTACGATTCAGTTGGATTGAAATATGCGATTGACTTGGGGAGATTAGATCTGTCCAAAGCAGTCCAATGAAGGCGGTCTGGTCTGGTCCAGTCCATGGTCAGGCCCTGGACCGTACCATTTTTTGCAGTCTGGTCTGCATCCCTAATCTCCACACTGTACATGTATCTACTATGTATATTTATGACAACATAAATGTTACCTTCACAAGTCTTGCTGTTGTCATCAAATACAAATCCATCATCACAGGTCGCTGGTGCTTCAGTTGGGCTCTCGTTTACCAGATCACATGTTTCTGTTTCTGGGTTGTAAACACTGTTACCAGGGCAACAGGTGAAACCACCTTCTGTGTTGACACAAATTTGACCTTCGAGGCAGCCATCATTATCAAGGACACACTCGTCTATATCTGTAGGTAAGATATAATTGAGCAGAATATATATATACACCATGGCACAATACATTAGGTGATAAACATACTCTGTTCAGTTGGATATTCGGGAATTCGAGCATTCAAAACAGTTTGTGAACGAGCCTGCTTGCCGGTGAGTTCACAAACAGTTTTCATGTTTGAATTCCCAGCTATCCAACGTAACAGGCTATGTTTATCTACAATGTAATTCAATCCACCACAAAAATGGAAAGAAACTGTACGATATGTGCTTTTTATCGGCATTACATTCCATGAAGTGAGATATCCTTTTTGGTGATCAATTCTCTGGGTATGTTCCATGTGTTTACTCTGAACAGCACCCGAATAACTTCATGTCAACGGTATCTATAGTAAACGTCTGTGAGCGTTTGACACAACGCCTTGCTGCGCAGTGACAGATTTTACCCTCGACGTCATGATGCAGTGCTCTATTCAAAATTTGTTTACCAATCAACGGCCGATGCATGGTGAATTGAAAACTAAAGTTAGCAACTCTCGACCAATCAGAATGCGTGTTTCAGAGGCAAATATTCAACTTGAATTACAATAGTATATAGCCACCTCCTATACCACTAATAGCCATGCCCCTGGCATCATGCAGGGAATAGACAAAATCTGCAGAGCAAGTCTGAATATAGTGTTCGCAGATTTGTTGAATGAGATCCCCAGGCTAGCAATACCAAATTCACCTTCTGGGAACCTCATTCTGCATAGGCCTCAACTGCTATTGGAGACCTAGGATCAGATTGAAGTTCCCCAGTTGAAGTTGGTGATGTTCACTATAATAACAATGTTAATTTGAGACTATAGATACTTCCCAGAAGATGAGGCCTAAGCAGAATGAGGTCCCCAGCTGGTAAATTTGGTGATGCTAGCACCCTCTGGGGACCAAATGCCCCAGACACACTATTTCCAGGCCTGCTGCAGACAAGCCTTGAAATAGTGTGCCTGTCATTTGCAGAATGAGGTCCCCAGAGGGTGAATTTAGTGATGGTACCCCACATAGTGGGCTAGCATCACCAAATTACCCTCTGGGGACCTCATTCTGCTTACAACTCAGCAGAATGAGGTTCCCATAGGGTGAATTTGGTGATGCTAACCCGCTATGCGGGGTAGCATCACTAAATTCTCCCTCTGGGGACCTCATTCTGCAAATGACAGGCACACTATTTCAAGGCTTGGCTGCAGACCTGATATCACAGTATCCAGGGTCAGGAACATACGTCATAATTTGTTCGAATAAGGCGGTAAGATATTATGCCTGGCAAGTTTTTTTTCTCTCAATATTTTCCTAAGATATCAGCAATCTATTCGATTAATGAGCTACAGTAACGCCCTAAGTAATCGATCATTTAACTACAGCAGAATTATGGGTAACTTTTCAAGATTTAGTCGGAAATATGGCTTGTTGCCATTCATCGGAAAGCTCTCAGCGAGAGCTTTCCATTGAATGGCAACAAGCCATATTTCCGACTAAATCCTGAACAGTTACCCATAATTCTGCTGTGGTTAAAGGGTCGATTACTTAGGGCGTTACTGTATCCCAAAATCTCATCTCCGATACTGCAAAAATGAATATCAGACATTTGATTATAAGAAGATTTAGGCATTCAAATTCACAACCTCGAAAAATGGTGACTGAAGTCACTTAAACACTAAAAAAATTATTTGGCCACTTTTTAGCTAGGCCAGAAGATTTTTCGGTCCAGCGCAAAAACACTGTTCTTTATCTTTTTTGGTTGAGTTATTTCTACAGGTGAAGAAAACAATGAATAATCATTTGATGTAAGACATCTTGCCATCATTATCTAATTATTTTGTATAGGTTCCGGGTGCTGGTATCCTTGCAAGACATCTGGTATTCATATAAGCTAAAGATAGTTTACCTGCACATGACACACCATCAACATGAAGCTGGTAACCCTGTTCACAGTCACATGTTGCTGACTCCGCCCCGTTAACACATAGTTGATCACATGGGTCATTAGTTGCACAAAAATCTATAGGTTCAATTGGGACGACAGGGTCTGTAAGTTTCTCAGCTGAAGTAAAATAAAATTAAGCTACAATTTAACCCTATCTATACTGAATGGATTATCCCAATCAGTTATAAAAGTATGCATTGTGAATTTCTATTATTCATCTGTAGGGATGTGTAGGACATAAAAGCAGACGGCAGATAATAGAAAGTTCAGAAGAAATCCTATTCATTGGAGGGAAATGTTCAACCTATGGTCATTTTTTTAAACTTATTATCTGAACATTTTATAAGTGATAACTACTCATCAATGAGTATATTATAGAAAGGTTTAAAGTATATGCTAATAACTTTTCTACTAGGTCTAACCCACTGGTCAATTAGTCATAACTAGAGGTGCGACTGTCCCAATGGGGCTAAGGATACATGTACCCCCGAAATGCACACAGGTTGCACACAAGTAGCCATATTAAAAGCAGATGGCTCTTTCAATCATCAAATTATGTATATATAATTATATGGTAGAGATAATATAGGTTGATAATCATAAATACACAAAATGACAAAATTATTTATGATGCTAGACATTTCTAAGTTGAAAATGTGAATAACTATAGTAAAAAAGCCGGAGAGATCACAAAATTGCAGGTGCACATGTTACGATGAAAGTCAATTATTGTGCCAAGTTTGAAAAACATTAACCAATAAATCAAGTAATACAAGCTCTGTCAAAATTACAAGGTTGCAAACAAAAGGGAAAAAAACCTCATAATTGCAGGGGCAGAGGTTCCTTAATGGTACTAAATACATGTCACAAGTTTCAAAAATGTTTACTGAAAAATGAAGGAATACAAGCTCAGACAAAGTCGCGTCCATGGATGGATGGACAAGTCGATTATTTAGGGCATTACTGTAATTACCAACAATTTCCTGGTGTGACCTGTTTTTCAACTGTGTCCGATGAATGATTGACTATGTATAGGACATTATTAGTAAATTATTCTCTATCAGTATGGCTGCATGGCACCACCAACTATTCATTGTGAGTTTGTTCATGTCATTGTTGTTTTTATTAGAAACAGCATTTTTGTCCACAGGCTATTTTTTCCCACAGGTATCTACAGAGTTCGTGCTGCCACTTGTCAAATTTGCCAAGGCAATATATATTTTTGTTTGGCTAAAATAATAATCAGTCCAATGCAGACTCTGAGTATCTACCCATGGAATGATCTGGATCAATCAATAAACAATGAAGTTGGCAGTTAAACAAAGCCTCCAATTCATTGAAATGAATACCCGGGACAGATAAAGGATGAGGTGGGTAACTAGCACTACGTAAGTGTCTTACATTCGCAATTCTTTTCATCTGAGTTGTCCATACAGTCCCCAACATACCCATCACAGCGATAGTCTATGTTAATACACTCTCCATCCATACATTGGAACTGGTTTGGAGTACAGTTACCTACAAAACAATTTCACATCTGAATTCAATATATGACATGACTCATTTGAACCTTCAAATGTATATGTAATTTGGGAGGAGGGGTATCACAAAATACCTACAAGGAACATTACTGACAGCATGAACTTGTCAGGACAAAGTTGAAAAAAATTGCTTACTTTCACATAATTTCAGATTTTTAGGACATTTTGTTTATACTAGTAGTAAATATGTCTATTCCTGCAGTCCAATCTCATTACTAATACATGTATTGTAGTGTTGCACATAAAATGGAAGAAATTAAAGTACTTCCATAGGCATATATCAATGACCATACCAACGGGAACTATTAAACAAAATGCATGTAAAAATTCATTTTATAAACAAAACAATAATAAAAATATTCATATGAAACTAACTATGCAAATGTATTGTTAAAATATTTCTTTAAATATGAATACCGACTTGATGATCTTGTTGTAATTTTTAATTATGTCGATGATGATCAATGCAAGATCAACAATTTTCCAATTCTATGTTTTATATTGAGCTCTTTCTATGACAGCTTTTCAATGGTCAAGATTATAGATTGTTTTATAAACTTAAATTACCTATCGGAATAAACTTCTTGGTGTGAATTAAGTATGTGTGATGGTTCAATTGTTCTGAACAAAATATTTTGGTGATAATGTTACCTTTAGGGAAATAATTATAACTAGGTTATGGGCTGTCCAAATGGGACTCAGGATATCGCCCCAATACTGCCAATGATGTAATCTAATTGGGAATTCTCAATTGTTCACTAAATGTGTGAAAGAAACACAGCGATATCTAAAAACACTGATCCGATGGTTTCTGGAGGTAAAAAAGCAGCATGTGTTCGGTGACTTATGGACTAAAAATCTTGTTTGGGATTCAGGATGGAGATCTAGGCTTTGGATTACAGAGGTAAATTTTAGTGAGAACCAAGTCTGCAAATAGTGTTTCTGTCATTTTCAGAATGAGGTCTCCAGAGGGTGAATTTAGTGCACAATCCCGCTGCTTTGGCCTTAACTGCTATGGGAGACCTAGGATCAGATTGAAGTTCCGCAGCTGAAGTTATTAATGTTCACCCATTATTGATCTCAATTATGCATTTTATCTTCTGCCAATTAGGGGATATAGAAACTTCCCAGAAGGGAAAAGTAACTAAAAACAATGTTAATCTGATACTTCCCAGAAGATGAGGCCTAGATGTGGGATAGCATCACTAAATTCAACCTCTGGGGACCTCATTCTGCAAATAACAGACATACTATTTGCAGACTTGGTGAGAATGCACTTGGGTAAAATCGGGACTGGACAGTTTGTTTGGTATATGGAGGGGGATTTGGTTTATAGAGGGTCCGGTTTGGAGAGATTTTACTGTACTTACTTTCCTCAGTCATGCGACAGGTCTTGCCATCTTCCATAATGATATAGCCCTCTCTGCATTGGCACCTATATCCTTCTAAAGAATCCACACATATCTGGGCACATAGCTGGTCTGGGTATAACTCACACTCGTTGACGTTCGTAGGCTCAGTTGTCAGTTCCTCTGAAGGGGAAGTTACTTCTTCCAAACTCGACTCTGTCGTCTCGTAAGTTTCTAATGGAGGCTCAAGACTGGTGCTCTCTTCTACTAAGGCTGGGTCTTCTTCCTCCGAAGGTGTGGTCTCTACTGGGGGAGTGGTCTCTTCCAGGGGAGTGGTTTCTTCTGTGGGAGTGGTTTCTTCAGTGGGAGTGGTTTCTTCTGTGGGAGTGCTTTCTTCTGAGGGAGTGCTTTCATCTGTTGGAGGCACCTCAGGGGGAAATTCTAGCGTTGTTGTATCCTCTTCCGAAGTAGAGTTCTCTTCATTTTCTGGATCAGTTGAGTCATTTTCTGGATCTGGAAGTAGGCACAGAGTAAAGCCCTAAATAACTGACTCCTTAACCACAGCAGAATTAGAGGTAATTTTTCAGGATTGAATCGGAAATTCCGACTAAATCCTGAAAAATTACCCATAATTCTACAGAGGTTAAGGAGTCAATTATTTTGGGCATTACTGTAGGCATACCAGGATACATTTATATTTTGCACCTCTTTAGGGCCCTGCAAAGCTTCGAGATTCAACTTTATTCTCAAATCGGGCTGCTGTTACGATTTGTTTTGTTCGATCACAGGATTAGAATATTTTCGTATCACCCTTCTTGGCATGATTGTGGATGGAAAAGAATGCAAGGTTGAAGATGTTGTGTTCTAAATTTCAAATTTAACTATTGGAGTATTTGAATGATTAATGCAATTATATAGTCCAGTCAAGTGGGATGTACATGCAAATATAGGTGCTCCTTAGAAACCATAGGTTTCAATTTGTTCAACCATGACAGTATGAACAAATTGGAAACTATGGTTTATAGCAAAAATCCACAAGTATTAACAACATAATTTGAATAATGTTTGAAATTTTAGCCTACCTCACTGTTTTTGTCTTGCTTTATTGATTTTTACCATGCATAGCAACTACATGACAGTAATATAATGACTTTCTCACCCGATCATGCAAATGTAGATCGTCATTAGAAATATTGGAAACATTTTACAAATGCAAACAATTATATATGTTCATCTATCAAATCTTGAAATGTACTTGCAGACTTACAATGTTCGTAATTGATTTTTACACAAACTCTACCAACTTTTATAATTTTGAAACAAAAAGATTTACTTTTGCGACTAAAACTTCCAGTGTTTTGCCGCATCTTCACCCCTCCGATGCCCTGATAATTGCATACCATATTTCACAATGTTGTTATTTATCCCATTGTTTTGGTCACTAAGTTACCCAGGTTCAGAAAACTGCTATGAACCTGTTTCGACAATTTGCATGCCGCTAACCAGTGCAAGAATGACCTTGTGTGTAAAGTCTGTTGCAATCCTGGACATAAATCGTCTGATCTTAATTGCCCGAACAACGAAAGCCTTTTTGGCAGTTATCCCCCCCCCCCCCCAACGTGGGGTGTCAAGAAATTGGGACTAAAAAATAAGTTTTTTGCATGTTTGTGGGGGAGGGTGGGTCGCTGAAAATGCCAGATGAAAAAAACCGGCATACCTTCCTGCAAATTTTGTACTACCCCCCCCCCCCCCCCCCTGTTCAATCAAGACTTTTTACACCGTGTTCAAGTGTTTCCCACTCGGTCAATACGTTTCCAAAAAGGTTTATGTCTTATCAATGATCTCGTCTCCAAATGTACTATATAATAAATAAATTCAACATCATAATCGTCATGCTACCTTATTGAGCTACATTCAGCACAATAGTATACTTTATCCATAGTTGTCACTGATCTTGTGGTCAGTGAACACTGGAGATTTTTTATGAGTTTCTTTTTCCACTAAATTCGCCTGTCAAGAAATATCAGACTCTACTATAAGTCATGACGTGGTGGGAGATCGTGATAATCGAGAACAACTATAATCTCTTCATAAGCTCCATACAACACCCATTGTCAATGTTACGCACAAGTAGCCTGGCTGACTACTATATACAGTACTGCCCGAATTATATGACCCTTTAACCACAGCAGAATTATGGGAAATGTTTCAGGATTTAGTCAGAAATAAGAGCTTTCCGATGAATGGCAGCAAGCCATATTTGTTATTGAATCCTGAATAATTTCCCATAATTCTGCTGTGGCTTAGGGGTCGATTATTATGACATTACTGTAATACTATAGTCTATTATGCTTGACGGCCAATGTTAGAAGTTTTAACATTCTAAACCTCCCCACTATGTCAAACTTACCCATTGGAGGAATCACCGTGGTAGGTTCTGTACTGTGCCCACAGCATTCTGAGAAAATGTGATCACATGGCCCACCATAGCGAAATAAGTTACATGACAGCCCAGCTGATTTAGCTGTCAGACCTAGCTGACAACACAAGCAGCACTCCTGAAAAAATTCATATGCTCCAATTTGATAATCAGAAAATAAGAGCACATATATCACATACAGTAATGCCCTAAGTAATCGACTCCTTAACCACAGCAGAATTATGGGTAACTTTTCAGGATTTAGTCGGAAATATGGCTTGTTGCCATTCATCGGAAAGCTCATAATTTTGCTGTGGTTAAGGAGTCGATTACTTAGGGCATTACTGTACCAACTAGCTAGTGTGGTCATACCGTAAGTAGAATGAGAGGCCAATCACTATCGGCAGATGTTTAACACATCCCTAAATCCTTAACCTTAAATTTCAATCTGTTAAGTATTCTGAGGCCCCTAAAATTCAATCAACCTTGACAGTATGAACAAATTGGAAACTATGGTTCATGGCAATAATCCACACCAATTATTAACAATATCTGCCCTCTTGGACTAGATAAACAGATCTTTGAAGTATTTATATGATTTAGTGTTATCTGACCATTTTGTTGCCTTCTGTCTTGCATGGACCCTCTGAAGCCCCTGACATGATAAACTGAAAATCCTTTTCCAAATGTTCTATAGTGAGTTTTTCATACATAGAAAAGTATTGATTCTGCACTCAAGATGAAAACCCCATAGCATTCAATGTTAATTTTCTGACCCCTCAGTGGCCCCTATAATTCACTCAACCATGAGCCTATGAACAAATAATAAACTAGGTCTTATACAATAGAAATGGTGAGACTGAATCTCAGCAATTTGAACAAAAGCCAGTGTCTGTATGAAACAGTTATGAACATAAATATTTTTGAAATATATTAATCATGGCAGCACTTGTAGGGCCAGACAAATTGGCAATTTCAACATCAAAATCGAATCAAATATCAAATCAAATCTTTTACTGACACTTTAGTAGATTTGCAGTACCTATCTATTGATGGGAGTTTAATAGGAGCCAAAATGGGGGCAAATGTCCGATGATATTATTATGTCGGTGAGATAACTCAAAGATACTGAAGAAGGTTCATTAAACTTCATATCTATGATATGATATCACAGTTAACATTTAATCCCAGTTTAACCCTTTACCCAACAGAACGGCCCTGTGCCAATGCATTCTCTTATATATGCGAGTCGACCATAGGTCGCCTCGCATATATAAGAGAATGCATTGGCTTAACACATATTAAAAATGATAAAATTGTCAAAGAATGTAGAACAATATTATAAAAAATGTTAAAAAATGTTTGAAAAAATTATAAAATTGTTAAAGAATGACAGAAAAAAATGGTAAAAAGTGTTAACAAAAGATTTGTTTTAGGCCAATGCATTCTCTTATATATGCGAGGCGACCTATGGTCGACTCGCATATATAAGAGAATGCATTGGCACAGGGCATAACTGTAACCATCACAATGTGGTCAATAAACCGGTTCCAATGATATCCATATTTGTATGGTGTTATTGAGACAGACCGAAGATATTTTAGGCTGTTGAAGCTTTATTTGGGCGTTTTTGGCCGGTTTGTTGGGTAAAGGGTTAATATACGAGAATGGCACATCAGTTTATATTTTAGTACCACTTCCACTATGCCTGAGGTTCGCGAAAAGCAAGCAGCTTGGAGTCAATTAAATTTGATTCATTTCATTGCAAACTGAAACTATTCTGTGCATGTACGCCTCACCCTGTTGCGCCATGCAAGCAGGCATGCATGTTATCAGAATTGCACATTGTGACTTGGGAATGGCGCATATGCAAACGGAATTACGAGATTACGGAAACTGTAGTATCCCAATTTGGGCCTGTCCATCGGATCAACTGAGTTGTCAGGAACAATTCGCTGGAACCATTTGGGGAAGGAGTATCAGGTTAAATATTGGGGATATAATGAACATTTTAAAAACATAATGCAGGCTAATCCCAGTGATAAAGGACTGTCATACAATGATTTGGAATATGCCGAATCACACAACACACTCTTGAATCGATTCGAATCGAATCAGAACATAATATTCAAAATTGAATCAAATCTCAAAGCCTCATCTGGCCCTAAGCTCTGGTCTTTTCAAAATGACAGGAACAGCCATCTTGATTATGGTTTGTTTTCAGCAACCAAAAGTGTCATTTTTAATAATATTTCACGATATATATATATTTTTGAATGTTTATACACATATCAAATGAGTTTTACTTCTTAACCCTTTGAGTGCCAGGTCCGATTTTTGTATCTACCCATATACCCTGTGCCAATGCATTCTCTTATATATGCGAGTCGACCACAGGTCGCCTCGCATATATAAGAGAATGCATTGGCCTAACAATTTTTCATCATTTGTTCTTATTTTTTACAATTTTAATAATCTTTTCTTATATTCTTTAACAGACTTATTTTGTAGGTTTATTGCCAGGGAATCTTACGTTTTTCATGGGCATCAAAATTATTACTATGAATACTTTTGAGTTAGTTTTGAGTTATAACATGCCCCTAAGGTTTTATCAAGTTTGTTTTTAAATTCACTATAGCATGATTAAGCATACCCCAAAAAAATTAAACCCCAAACAAAATAATAAAAAAAATAAACAATTTATTTTTTATTTTTTATTTTTTAGGGCCGATTTTAGACACTGTAAATTAGGGCCGAAGGGTTAACAGCATCACTTGACCTCACCAGCATCATATCAATTAATCAGAACCCACCAGCATCATAGAAAATTAGCAGGACTACTTAAAGATGCATTATCTCTTTAAATAACAAATTTGAAATAGTTGCATGGGTATAAAATATATGATATGAATCGAAGACCTCGTCCGGAAACGCTTCTATCAATTAATATTTATTTTTATTTCGAATATTTTATTATGAAATTAGATGATCAAATGGGACACTTTATTGTTCTATTTTTAGAACAGACCATTCAGGCGATACCATATAGTGATAGAGATCATTAGGCTGTTCCCATAGCTACATTCCTGATGTCAAATGTCCAAGATTGATTGTTTGTATTGTTTTACTTAATAGTTATAAGCGATAATGAGTCTAATTAACATTTATTTGTAAAAAATAACAGAATAAAATTTCTGGTCTCTGTTAACAGTAACCATTATTGTTTGTTAGCTAAACAGCCACTCTTTTTTAGACAAGAAAATATTTGAAATATAATCAATATTAATTGATAGAAGCATTTGCGGACAAGGGTCTTCCGATTCATATCTAATATTTTATACCCCGGTAACTATATACCACATGTTTACAAAATGACAGACCATCTTTAACCCTTCCATGACTGGAGCTTCCTGAAATTTTGCGAAAACCATGTTCAGATCCCTGATCCCATCATGAAAGGGTTAATCAGGAATGGGAATATACATATTTTCACCCCAAAATCGAACAAAAATTATGTATAAAAATATGGTTTAAAACTTCCAGGCCCACACACCTTTAAGTCTTACCTTATATTGTTCTGAGCCAAATTCCGAGTCTTGAACAACACAGAATTGTGACTCCAGGGCTGCGCTTTTTCCTTTGTCACACATCTGAATGTGTCGTTGCTTCAGACAGCAAACTTCAACAAGTTTCCGACAGCTCGCTTGGTCGTCGTCACCAATGCCATCAACTTTTCCAGGAAAACTGTCACATCGACTAAATGGAAACAGTGCCCAGTCCGATCCTGTAGCACAACACTGGTCCAAAACCTCATCAAGAGCACCTTCAAACAAGATAACATTTCACTTTTAGTTTGATATGAAAGACTTTATTCATGGGATTTTCTTAACCCTTTGAGTGCCAGGGGCCGATCTCATCGGCCCTAAACCTACAAAATTAGTATGTTAAAGAATATAAGAATAAATTATTAAAATTGTAAAAAAAAAAAAAAAAAAAATTTTTAGGCCAATGCATTCTCTTATATATGTGAGGCGACCTATGGTCGACTCGCATATATAAGAGAATGCAATGGCACAGGGTATATGGGTTGATACAAAAATCGACCTGGCACTCAAAGGGTTAAAGCTATATTATGTTGTGATACGATTCAACTGAATTTGATATTTTGAAATTAACCCTTTCTATATTAATTACTCATTGATGAGTAGTTTCCTTAGAAATGTTCAGGTATGTTCAAGGTCATTTTGTGAACTTTTTGTCTGAACATTTCCCACCAAAGAATAGGAATCCTTCTGTATTGTAATATCTGTAATTGCTTTTATTTCTTGAACACACCTTGAAATGGATAATACTAATAGTCCATTCTGATTGATAAATACAGTAATGTCCTAAGTAACTGACTAAATCCTGAAAAGTTACCCATAATTCTACTGTGGTTAAGGGGTCGATTACTTAGGGCATTACTGTACATAATCTATTTAGTAAAGAAAGGGTAAAATGCATACTCAGGGACCAGAATAATTTTTATGAAACCTATATTACTTCTTATTAACCCTCTCATGATGGGAGCCATGCTGGTGCAGCATTAAAGTTCCTTGTGCCAGTGCATTCTCTTATATATACGAGTTTCCCATAGAACGCCTTGCAAATATACGAGAATGAACTAGCTTACAAGGTCAATGTTCATATTGTTAGGCCAATGCATTCTCTTTTATATGTGAGGCTCACTATGGAAGACCCCAATATACATGAGAATGCATTGGCACAGGGTTTTCGCAAAATGTCTGGAAGCTCCAGTCATGGAATGGTTAATATATTTCAAAACTATATATGTTCATAAATGTTTCATACAGACACTGGCTTTTTCTCAAATTGCTGGGATTAGCCAAGCACCAGGAAAATGACAAATTTTGAAAAAAATAACAGCACCGTTACATTTAACATCATTATCTTGCCCCCACCAACACGAAATAAAATATGAATTAATAACCAATGAAAAAGATGAGTAATATTAATAATATTGTATTTTTCTCAATTGAATTACACTTACATGATCTTACGTTATCGTCACTAGCAAATTCATGTACATTTGATTATATATTCCTGTTTTCTATCAGAATTGTGAACTAAAAATCTACTTGGTATAAAGAGGGCTAGTAATTAACACATGAAAACCCAAGAAAGCATAAAAACCAATCAGTCAGGAAGCGTGATTACGGTAATTATTCTTAACCCATCCATGACTGGAGCAACCTGAAATTTTGCCGAAAAAACCTGTGAGAATGAATTCACTTATAAATGCGAGTCTCCCATGGGGAGCCTCACATATATAAGAGAATACATTGGTCCAACAATATTTACCTTGACCTTTTAAGCCAGTCCATTCTCTTATATATGTGAGGCTCCCTGTGGGAGACTCACATATATAAGAGAATACACTGGCACAGGGCCTTTAATGATGCACCAGCACACTCCCATCATGAGAGGGTTAATTGTATATGGTGTATCTCTTTAAACTTTTTGTAGAGATACAGGGGCATAAAATAATGAAGTTGATTGCTACTACTCTGCAAATGTAATATATCTTATAACCTGTCGGTTTTGAGTCATAAATTCCAGTCAAAGGAGCTCCTGTAAATATAATTTTTGTTTTTCGAAAAATAGTTTTACGTATTGGGACAGAAAATGTGGCTATCTTTAGAACAGTGTGAGTTCTTTCAATCGAGAATATCTTTTAAAGATTTTATAAGTGAAATATGTGTAATACCAGAGGTGTTGTTTGGGGATAATAATACAAACATCCATTCAAAATAAGTTTTCTTGAAATTATGTTGTTGTTGTTATTTGAAGTGGTGCCAGGAGGAGATAGTTCATCTTTAAAATCTTTTTTTTAATAATATTCAAGTTTAATTCTCAACTCAATAATTTTCTCTACACATGCAGAAAAAAAAAAGTTGGCTTAGCCCATATGAATTAATGACATTTCTAATATATGAATATGTTACTTCAAATATTCACTGAATTAAATATTAATAAACTTACCTGATATTACTCCAATAGATGTAAAGATGATGAACAAAACTTGCGAAATTGTATCCATAACAGGAAAGGAAACTCCAAAGTCCAAAAAAAGCTAGAAAATGTACATCAAGTGGAACTTATCAGTATATATAGAGAACGTGATATATCCAGTTTCTCAGTAACAATGCCAAGAATATGTTATCAGCTCTTGTGACCAAATTACTAACTAATGTAAACCATGATATAGCCATGCAATATAATTAATTATGAACTAAGAGCTATATAAGATTCCAGAGTATAGCATTTCTGCCAGATGCAAAGCCTATATGTACAATACAGTAAACAATGCTCTAATTGTAGTATTCTTAACAAGAGCAATGAGTCATTAATGGTAATTAATAAAACAAGCTATTAAATGAAAGGTCCCAAATCTTTGGTGATTAACAGTTACTTGTCAAGAGCAGGTGACTGACTATATGCAGAAACCAGGGATGATAATTAGCAGCATGTCATGAGACACAATGGTTCTGAGATATGTACCATATACATGAGAACATATGGTCAGAGTAATATAATTAGGTGGGTGTTACGCCCTACCCCCAACAATGCTGAATACCAGTTAACAGAGAGGGACGAATCCTGAATACCAGTTAAGAAATAATTGAATACAAGTCATGGTTATTTCACACTAATATGATCATTTTAACCCTTTACCCAACAGAAGGGCCCTGTGCCAATGCATTCTCTTATATATGCGAGTCGAACATAGGTCGCCTCGCATATATAAGAGAATGCATTGGCTTAACACATTAAAAATTATAAAATTGTTAAAGAATGTAAGAAAAAATGGTAAAAAGTGTTAAAAAAAGATTTTTTTTAGGCCAATGCATTCTCTTATATATGCGAGGCGACCTATGATCGACTCGCATATATAAGAGAATGCATTGGCACAGGGCATAACTGTAACTATCACAATGTGGTCAAGGAGCCGGTTCCAATGATATCCATATTTGTATGGTTCTATTGAGACAGACCGAAGATATTTTAGGCTGTTGAAGCTTTATTTGGCCGGTTTTGGCCGTTTTGTTGGGTAAAGGGTTAACACATTTGCTAAAATGTGTCAATTTGGCTAAGAAATAATCAAAATTTGAACAATTTGATGCTATAAAAGCTGCAGTACCATGACTACCATGCAGCCTTGTTTTTTAATCCTAAATACCCATAAAATGGGCATACAAATCATATAGATGGGTATGAGTCCTGTTACCACTTAATAATCACACAAATTCTGCATGGCAGGAAGTTAACACTTTCAAGATGGGAGCTGTGCTGGACTGCTGGTGCAGCATTAACGATCATGTGCCAGTGCATTCTCTTTATATATATGTGAGTCTCTCATAGGGAGCCTCACATATATATATATATAAGAATATACACTGGCTTAGAAGGTCAATGTATTCTCCTATATATATGAGGCTCTCTACGGCAAAATTTCAGAAAGGTCCAGCCATGGAAGGGTAAATGATGCTCAGGTGGATTAGATAGAACTTTCTTCTTGCACAACATTGCCAACAGACTTTTCTTATGAAACAACTCATTTTGATGACATATTAATAAAAAACATTTATATTATATTTATTATTATCAGGGTCCAACCAAGGGATTTAAAATTGATAAAGTGACTTTTCCCTATACATCCATCCCGTATGAAGAATTTTCAGACTTAAATTCATTAACCCTTTCAGTGCCAAGTCTAGCTCTTTCCATCAATGTATCACATTATTATAATCAATAAATTTGAAAAATGATCAAGGAAATATGGGTTGATACAAAAATCGGACTTGACACTGAAAGGGTTAAACCTGTCACAAAATATTCATTTTCTGATAAAATTTAAAATGTAAAATAAGTAGCTGAATAAAAAAAATCGAAATCTTCAGTTCCTAACCAACTTCAGTTGCAAGACCTCAACTATACACAAGCCTTGAAATAGTGTGTCTGTCATTTGCAGAATGAGGTCCCCAGAGGGTGAGTTTAGTGATGCTACCCCCGCATAGCGGGCTAGCATCACCAAATTCACCCTCTGGGGACATCATTCTGCTTATACCTCAGCAGAATGAGGTTCCCAGAGGGTGAATTTGGTGATTAAATTCACCCTCTGGGGACCTCACTCTGCAAATGACAGACACACTATTTCAAGGCTTGACTATAAAATTCTTCCAAACTGGCCATGCATACAATTTTATTATTTCAGAAAGCAGTTAACCCTTTACCCAACAGAACGGCCCTGTGCCAATGCATTCTCTTATATATGCGAGTCGACCATAGGTCGCCTCGCATATATAAGAGAATGCATTGGCTTAACACATTAAAAATTATAAAATTGTTAAAGAATGTAAGATGGGATCCAGGTGGCAGGCCATATAGTCAGTTTATTCATGACCATAGGGGCACCCAAATTTTTAGGGGGGGGGGGGGGGGCTGAGAGTTTTTGCCCGAATTTTCTTTACATGATATATTCATGGTAAACACAGTTTTTGCAGAATATACCTTGTATATATACAGAATTATTAACAACATAGATTCAAATTAACCTATGATATGTATAATTTGGGCAGAAAAATACTGTAACTTGCCACAATTTTTCCCTGAAATCCCACTCAATTTGCCTAAAAATATCTTCAATGTGCCCAAAAATTGTCCGAATTTGAGCTTTCATAACATTTTTTTTGGGGGGGGGGGGCTGTAACCCCCCTAGCCCCCTGGCCCATAATGCTATAGGGTTTTATTGGGGGAGAAAACATCCTGAATAGAGTTATTTTCAGTACGAAACCACGCAATTCAAAGGGACCCAAGGCATTAGCAGAGGGTAAGTGTGCAAAAATCTAAAAGTGTGTAAAAACACCTTCACTATTAGAATAACATTAAGAAATACAGCAATGCCCCAAATAATCACTCCTTAACCACAGTGAGAGCTTTCCGATGAATGACAACAAGCCATATTTCTGACTAAATCTTGAAAAGTTACCCATAATTATGCTGTGGTTAAGGAGTCGATTATTTAGGGCATAACTGTAGTTCTCCAATAATAAAATTTTACACGTTGAAACCAGTGATATGTTGTAAACAAAACTGTTACAGTGACATGTCAATACACATTGCCAATCATTTAGTATGTTCAAATATTTGAGTCTGAACATGATTTCCAGAATATATCTCAATGCTTGACCTTTTTCAATGTTTTCCATCAGGTTTTGATTAAACTTTGCATGGTATCTTATTAGACTAATTGGACTTTATAAGTAATTACATTGTAACAGTAATGCTTACATAACGATGGTTTTGACATGAGAAATCTCACTATCAACCCATATACCCTGTCCCAATGCATTCTCTTATATATGAGGCGACCTATTATCAGTTCCTCTGTCTGTCCTCATATATCCTGAACACCCCTACAGATTAATAATAGTTCATTCCAATGTATACTTTTATAACTGGAGAATCCATTTAGTAAAGAAATGGTTAACATTAAATTTTCTAAGGGAAATAGCCGTCAATGAGTATTTAGCGAAGAAACGGTTAAGCAAATTAACCCTTTGAGTGCCAGGGGCCGATCTCATCGGCCCTAAACCTACAAAATAAGTCTGTTAAAGAATATAAGAATAAATTATTAAAATTGTAAAAAATTGTTAAAAAAAAAAATTGTTAGGCCAATGCATTCTCTTATATATGAGAGGCGACCTATGGTCGACTCGCATATATAAGAGAATGCATTGGCACAGGGTATATGGGTTGATACAAAAATCGACCTGGCACTCAAAGGGTTAAATATGCATTATCCGAATTAATGCTCTTAAATTACTAACTCTTTGGCTTCGGGGGTAAAATATATTTGATTCGAGTCGAGGAACCCACCCATCAAAGCTTAGAGTGATCAGATATCGATTTTTGAAGTTTGTTATTTCTGGAGATGTGCAATTATTTGTGGCCCAGAAAAATGTCATCAAACAGACGGTCTCGGACAAAATTGTGGATGAAAATGGATAACTCTAAAATCAAGTGGTTATATGGCCAAATTTCGTGATACTCAATTGATAATACAGCCACATTTCATTGAACAAAATGTTGATAAATAACACGTTTTGGGAATTTGATACCATAGTTGACAGTGCATGGTTTGCATTATTTTTTTGCCATTAATCGATTCTGATAACTAAAGCGTATTTTGAAGAAATGATGTTGTTGTATCTTGATGATATGGGGACCGTCTGATCGGATTGAGTACATTTAATAATGAAATTAATAACAAAGTCAATCTATTTTTTCATGAACTTGTTGATGATAGTTGTTTTACAGACTTTCATATTATTTTGCATCAACCCACTTTCAAGGCATTAAAAGACCTTTCAAGTGACAAACTTACCCACATACACAATCTATTTACCTCAAGGGAGCTGCAGACGAAAAGTATAAGCTGAACACCATTCCCCAACAAAATACAATGCCCCTGATCAGCACTGGAGTTATGAGAGGACAAATTTATTTACAGGATGAAGCATGGAAATTTCTAGGATTTTTTAAATGTAATACACCATAAAATGATCTGTTGTAAAAAATAAAATGATTTATTCTAAGTAAAAAAAATAAACAGTTTTACAATATTGTTATATAAAGGCAATTGGTTAAATGTCTATAATAACATATTAGTAAAATACATCAACAAAATTTACACAAATTTCAGAACAGCACACATTTCTTTAACCCTTTACCCAACAGAAGGGCCCTGTGCCAATGCATTCTCTTATATATGCGAGTCGACCATAGCATTGGCTTAACACATTAAAAATTATAAAATTGTTAAAGAATGTACCGGTAAGAAAAAATGGTAAAAAGTGTTAAAAAAAGATTTTTTTTAGGCCAATGCATTCTCTTATATATGCGAGGCGACCTATGGTCGACTCGCATATATAAGAGAATGCATTGGCACAGGGCATAACTGTAACTATCACAATGTGGTCAAGGAGCCGGTTCCAATGATATCCATATTTGTATGGTTCTATTGAGACAGACCGAAGATATTTTAGGCTGTTGAATCTTTATTTGGCCGGTTTTGGCCGGTTTGTTGGGTAAAGGGTTAACAAGACAGTCAATGACTGTTAAGATGATCACAAGACTGCAGCAAAGCCTTGAAATAGTGTGTCTGTCATTTGCAGAATGAGGTCCCCAGAGGGTGAATTTAGTGATGCTACCCTGTACAGCGAACTATATCCCCTAACTTGCAGAAGATAAAATGCATAATCGGGGTGACCAATGGGGGAACACCACCAACTTCAACTGGGGAATGTCAATCTGATCCTAGGTCTCCCATAACAGTTGAGGCCTATTAAAGCAGAATGAGGTTCCCAGAGGGTGAATTTGTTGATGCTAGCCACTATGAGAGATAGCGTCACTAAATTCACCCTCCGGGTACCTCATTCTGCAAATGTCAGACACACTATTTCAGGGCTTGACTGCAGCTGAACAGACTGAGAAGTTGACAATTAACCCTTTCTTTACTAATTACTCTTTGACGAGTAGTTTCTATCTAAAATGTTCAGATAATAAGTTCAACAAACGACCATAGGCCGTTTGTTGAACTTATTATCAGAACATTTCACTCCAATAAATAGGACTCCTTCTGCACATGTATTATCTGCTTATTTTTCCTAAAAACCCCTCCAGATGAATAATGGACCATTCCAATGTATACTTTTATAACTGAGTGGGAGAGTCCATTTAGTATAGAAAGGATTAAAAATATAAAATATAGCTTTTTATATTGTGTACTATTAAAAAATAAATATATATTATTTATATAGCTCATCACACAAAATCATGTTCACCAGTTGGCCAATTGAGCCATGTGGTTCATACCCTAATAAAACACATTTATACCCAAAATACTCACCATAAAACAAGCTGGTATCACGTGATCAAGACGCAAAAAATTTACAATTCACAGATAGAAGTCAAGTTAATATCGGGCTAACTTGTGCTGAATTGGTTAATTTCATAACTCGCAAGAAATTTCAGAATAAGCATATTCCATCTACTTTTATAAGAATAGTGAGAAAAAAATCAATATAAATATAAGGAATGATTGTAGCGGTACTGCGTTTTATTGAGTAATATGGTGATGTGGCCATTGTGATAATTTAGTACAAACTGCCTAGCTGTGGAACACAACAGCCATTAGTCGCCTTTAAGGAATGAATGAATATTGACTGTTTTATTGAAGAGTATACTATAGTGCTGTGGCTGTTGTGCTCCAACTGCCCCAATGCTATACCATTCAACAGAATACAAACTACATTCATTCCTTTATTATAATAAACAGCGTTTTCCTTATTAATTTCTATAAACTCAACTGATTTTTTCCTGAAATCTGTTTGCAGTTTGGATATTATACAATCCAGCACTGTAAGTTAGCCTCAAGCCTTGAAATAGGGTGTCTGTCATTTGCAGAATGAGGTCCCCAGAGGGTGAATTTAGTGATGCTACCCCGCATAGTGGGCTAGCATCACCAAATTCACCCTCTGGGGACCTCATTCTGCTTACACGTCAGCAGAATGAGGTTCCCATAGGGTGAATTTGGTGATGCTAGCCTGCTATGCGGGGTAGCATCACTAAATTCACCCTCTGGGGACCTCATTTTGCAAATGACAGGCTCACTATTTCAAGGCTTGGTTAGCCCAATATTCTACCTATGAACCAATCGATTGTTCTATGGCCACACACTCAGAAAAAACACCCAGTTATTCTATCTACTGCTTTTAGACATCTAGATTAACAACGGATAATGTTATGTTTTGTTTTATTGGGATATGAAACACACAAGACAATTGGCAGTTGATTAATCATGGAAGAGGATTAGTGTAACACACATGGGGAATATAAATATTATTTAATAAAACACAGCACTGCTACATTAATTTCCCAAATAAATTCCAATTCACTTTAATCCTTATCAACTTGAAAATTTAAAAAGATATGGATATTAATTCTGTTTATGAATGAAAATCATGAGACTCTCTCCTCATTTCACAACTCAAACTCTCATAATAGTCTATTAAAGCACTATAGCATGATATTCTGTACATACATATAATCAATATAATGAAGATAAATAACTTGTACTGCTCAAATATATCTTAGCTAGCAATAACATAATTAATATTCACCTCTCATACACCTCACTAATATAGGTGCAGAAAACAGCCCCCAAATACAGTAATGCACTAAATAATCGACTCCTTAACTACAGCAGAATTATAGGTAATTTTTCAGGATTTAGTCGGAAATATGGCTTGTTGCCATTCATCGGAAAGCTCTCACTGAGAAATTTTCGATGAATGGTAACAAGCCATATTTCCGACTAAATCCTGAAAAATTACCTATAATTCTGCTGTGGTTAAGGAGTCGATTATTTAGGGCATTACTGTATTAGATTACAATACCCAACACTCACAAGGCTGCTCTTACAGATATATTTTTAGAGGCCCACTTAATTTTCGAGTAACCAATATTTTTTTTATAGTGCCTTGATATACAGTTTTAATAATAATCTATGCCATAAAATATGATTAAAATACTATAATTCATCACCATTTGGAACGTCTGTGTCTCAGAAGGTGCCCATAGAGTAAAGGAAATTGCTGAAATCATAAAATCATTTCCCCCGTTATGGCTCCCAGAATGCAACAGAATTTATATTATAGTTTATTTTCAATTGAAAGGGAATTCTATATCTAAATATATAGAGTTATTCTCCTTCCATTGAAGATAATCGACTTTTTGCGGAAACTTTAGCACAGAACAGAAGAAAAAAAACATGTTCACAGTTTATTACATTGAACAAGTTGAAAATAAAATGTTTTGGAGCTTCTTCTTTCAAATGGTATATAATATGGCATATATTTTATATAATGTGATCTGGGGGTTCGAAAATTAAGTGGGCCTTTAATTTGAGTGGAGATGGGAAAATAAAATACACCCATCAGTAAGCCCAGGGGGCCCGTGGATTTTTTAAAACAAAAATATGGGACTGGTCTTACCTTTGAGGATCCCCACATGCAAAATCTCAGTGTGCATTCATAGCACTAATCTAATATTGTGGGTTATATGAATCATGATGTATATTATTTTATGTAATGAAAATAATTTGTTTTGTGCTTTATTATGTTAGATAAATATTTAAACTAAGACACAAAGATCATCTTATATGTATATATTATAATACAGCATTTTGTGAAACACAATGGGGCAGGTATAATTAATGAGATTGCAATGGAAATTAGCTGGAGTAATGCCAGTTTTTGTGCATGAATTTTTGTCATCTTCATTCAGAGTTAATCTCACATCCATGTATACTCACCCTCTAAGTTAAAAAAATGGGGGTGGGCTTATCTACGAGGATCATCCCATGATTTGTTTGGGAGGAAAAAACATAGACTGGGCTTATCCTCAGGGATGGGCTTAATGGTGGACGAACGATGGGCCGTAACTCAGGCAAACATATTGGGATAAACCTGGTTTTCTCACTGATATGATATATTTTTGCAAGCATCTCTTCTATACAAGCCTGATCATAGTGCACCTGTCATTTGCAGAATGAGGACCCCAGAGGGTGAATTTAGGGATGCTATCCCACAGAGTGGGCTAGCATCACCAAATTCACACTCTGGGCACCTCATTCTGCATAGCCTTATCTACTTTGGGAGACATAGACTCAGATTTGAAGTTCCCAAATGGTGAATATTGTGATGTACACCCATTGGGAACCTTGATTTATGCAATGTGTCATCTGCCAATCTGGGGATATAGAGAAACTAAACTAAAGAAGAAATAGAATCTATGTGAAGAAGTTTCTATAGAAATTTGATAATAAAGAAACTTTCCAGAGAAGATGAGGTCAAAGCAAAATGAGGTCCCCACAGGGTGAATTTAGTGATGCTAGCCTGCTATGCGAGATAGCATCACTAAATTCACCCTCTGGGGACCTCATTCTGCAAATGACAGGCACACTCAGGCTTGCTTGTATACCAATTGGTCAAATTAAACAGAGGTGCTTGAATGAATTTGTTGGAGTAAAAAGTGCTAAGTCTCTTACATGTAGCTCCATCCAAATTTAACCCTTTCTTTACTAAATACTCATTGACGGCTATTGAGTGCCAGGTTGATTTTTGTATCAACCCATATACCCTGTGCCAATGCATTCTCTTATATATGCGAGTCGACCATAGATTGCCTCGCATATATAAGAGAATGCATTGGCCTAACAATTTTTTTGTTTACAATTTTTTACAATTTTAATAATTTATTCTTATATTCTTTAACAGACTTATTTTGTAAGTTTAGGGCTGATGAGATCGGCCCCTGGCACTCAAAGGGTTAATTTGCTTAACCCTTTCTTTACTAAATACTCATTGATGCAGCCTGATTGACAGCTATTTCCCTTAGAAAATTTAATGTTAACCATTTCTTTACTAAATTAATTCTCCAGTTATACAAGTATACATTGGAATGGACTATTATTAATCTGTAGGGGTGTTCAGGATATATGAGGACAGACAGAGGAACTGATAAAACAAGGGAAGAATGACTCCTCTGAGTCCTATCATAATATTCAGACCAGACTGGTGTGTCTGAGCATTTTCTGCCAATGAATAGGAGTTCACCTGCAATTATATTATCTGTCGTCTGCTTATATTTCCCAAACATTCCTCTAGACAAGAATAGATCTAGGGCCCTGTGAATCTATTTGATACAATTCAGAATCTTTTGTCTGATTCGATTCAATTTGAAATTGTCTGCCCTTACCCAAATTTTATCGAATCTTTTCTATCAGGTGCATTCCCATGCTTACTATAGGCTATCAGCGCACCCATAAATGGCGCCTTCTGATTGGTCGAGAGCTGTGTCCTATATGGTGTAATGTTGAGCTAAATTTAGCACACTACTATACAAAACTTGCATGCAAAAGCAATGAACAGAGGCAACAATCTCGAGAACAGATGTACCTAAATGTGTCCATCAATTTACTAAGGCCAATGTAATCAAAACATTACTGAGAAAAAAGTTTTCACAGGAATGACGTCAACTTGCGAAGTGGCAACATTCAGTTGTTGAATTTACCTTGTGGTACAGTTTCAGGTCTTCGTGCATTCAAAACAAAACCTAAGTACTGCGCGTTTCAGTTAATTTATTGAACTATAGATTTCAGCACATTCTTCCGAAGATTATGTTTCTCTAAAACTGTTTGTTGGTAAGTGTATAAATCATATTTGTTCTCAGTAAACGAGTTGTACATGATTTCGATTAAGGTCTTATGAAGGAAATTTGAACAGTCCAGCAGTTGGTGAGTTTGAATTGTTGGTGAAATATAATAAAAAGAGCATGTCTTGTCGTTGCCCTGTGGGGCGGGTATAGTTCACTCCACTTAATGTGTCGTGAACTATATCAACCCCCACTGGGCACTATACACATGTAGTCAAATCCAAGCCATGCTCTATTTATTAAATAGTACATACAGCACTGCCCTTGCTCTAAGGAACTAGGCACATACAGATAAAACTGTTGCAAATGATCTATATATAGACCACATCATAAACTCATCATGACTCCAGGATTCTAGGCACTAATTTGGCATCCCCCTAGTCTCTGTTTCGTATACTGTCATACAGTAATGCCCTATTGACTCCTCAACCACAGCAGAATTATTGGTAATTTTTCAGGATTTAGTCAGAAATATGGCTTGTTGCCATTCATCGGAAAGCTCTCACTGAGAGCTTTCCGATGAATGGCAACAAGCCATATTTCCGACTAAATCCTGAAAAATTACCCATAATTCTGCTGTGGTTAAGGAGTCAATTATTTAGGGCATTGCCATTGGACAAGGAGATCAGGATGATTCAATTTAAAAAGCATATTTCAATACATCACACAAGACTGTGAGTTTGGAAGCATATTATAAAGAGTTACTCCCCATTCATTGCTCTTCGGTTTTCAATGATTAAAATCCATCAGTATTTATGACAAAAAAGAGCTGATTGCATATTCCAGTTTACTCTATTTCTTGTTGCTTCTGATATCTTTACTTGTTGTAGATAGTCTATTGTGCAGAAGATGCATTACTCTGGTTATGTAATACAAGATCCATTGGCGATCACTTAATATTAAGTGGTTTTCAAATTTTGATTTTCATAAAGTGTACGTGTTTCTCAAATTATTCTGCCTCTTCATTCTTGATCGATACACTCGAGACAATGATTCGATTCAAGATTCAATGGAATTAAAGATGAACTGGGATATATTGTTAAAGATGGTCTATCTCTTTCTAAATATGTGTTATATAGTTATCGGGGTATAAAATATTTGATATGAATCGAAGACCCCAGTCCAGAAGTGCTTCTATCGATTAATATTGATTATATTTTGAATATGTTCTGGTCTAAAAACGTGTGGTTGTTTAGCTAACAAAATAGTGGTTTCTGTTAACAGAGACCAGAATTTTTATTGTGTAATTTTGTCACAAATAAACGTTAATTAGACTCATTATCACTTATAACTATGTAATAAAACAATACATAGCTATGGGAACACCATAATGATTGCTATATATCGTTATATGGTATCGCCTGAATGGTCTGTTCTAAAAATAGAACAATAAAGAGTCCAACTTAAGCATCTCATTTTATAATCAAATATTCAGAATAAAATCAATATGAATTGATGAAAGCGTTTCCGGACATGGGTCTTCAATTCATATTTATTATTTAATACCCACAAAACTATTTTGAAATTGTTATATAAAGAGATAATCCATTTTTAAGAATTTGTCCGATTCGAGATTTGATTAAAAATGAAAATAGCCGATTCGCTGGTCCCTAAGTAGGCTATTCCAATGTATACTTCTATAACTGGGTGAGAGAATCCATAGAGTAAAGAAACAGTAAACCCTTTCAGGGCCAAGTCCGATTTTTGTATCATAGAGCTCTTTCCATCAATGTATCACATTATAATCAATAAATTTGAAAAATGATCAAGGAAATATGGGTTGATACAAAAATCGGACTTGGCACTGAAAGGGTTAAACAAGCAGTTCTTTCTAAACAAAGTTGAATCCAAGTTCCCTAGTGATTATTTACAACATACATGTAGTTGAGCCAACTATGTCTTGCATTTCCAGAAGAGAAAATATTAATATACATGTACATGAACATTGGAATGTAAAATGATTCAAATGAAATTATGACAGTGAGAATGGTTAACAACCCCTTAATATGAGATTACAATCAACAAATTGATATGCATAGAACATGTGCGGTCATAGTAAACAGCACGGAAAGCCCATTATAAAAGTGGACAATTTCTATGGAATAGCTATTTGCTACGTACAAACTTCTTAAAATAAATTAATTAAGAAATAAAGACAAAGTACCAGTTTCTTGGGTCAAATACATGACAATGTGCCATTTATTTTGTAAATCGACTTGATTTCGTCAAAATTATAGTGGGCAATAAAGCTCAAGTTTTCATACCTGTTCGGTACAATTTTCTAACAGATTGAATGTCTGAAGCTGTAATGTCAAAAATGATGTCACTATTACATAGTGACCAAGCCTGAGTTTAGTGTGCCTGTCATTTGCAGAATGAGGTCCTAAGATGGTGAATTTAGTAACGCTATCCTGCACAGCGGGCTAGCATCGCCAAATTCACCCTCTGTGAATCTCACTCTGCATAGGCCTCAACTGCTACGGGGGATCTAGGATCAGAGTGTGAAGTTCCTCAGTTGAAGTTGGTGATGTTCACACATTAGTCACCTCGATTATGCATTTTATCTTCTGTAAATTAGGGGATATAGAAACTGAACAGAAAGGGAAAAGTAACAAAAAACAATTTTAATTTGAGACTGTAGATACTTCCCAGAAGATGAGGCCTAAGCAGAATGAGATCGCCAGGGTAAATTTGGTGATGCTAACCCTTCCATGGTTTCGTCTGCAAGCATTACGGTTTTACGTACGAAATATTCCTGCTAGGCGACACCAATTTTAAAGTCTGGTTGACGAACATCTGTTCAGAAAGAAAGTAGATGCAGCAGGATGCAGGAGGGAATGAACTTTTTTTTTAAAGATTCTAATTAGCCAAAAAGTCAGTCAGAATCTGTCAGAAAATAGCAAATTTCCTGACATTTTATGATTTGTGAAATACAACTTATTTCAGTTTTCTGACACTTTCTTGCAGGTTAATTTCGTATTACCTCGGTTTTTGTTCCAAGTTACAGATAAATAGATCTTTGCATACAAATATCATAGTGGGAATGGCTGCTTTACATTTATTGAATGTGTTAGTAATAAATAGTTAGAATGTCTACGTGTTTTGAGTTTTTTTTCTTCAGAGTTATGCTTACTATTAAATGTTTTGTTTTTGTGCAACTTTGTGAAAAAAATTGTAGGCGATGTTCGTAAACCAATAAAATTGATGTCACATTACATCTCAAACGATAAACAATTTTTCATTCCGCAGAAAGATTTAGTCTGGTTCTCTATACCCATACACTGCTATGTGTGTGGATATTATCCGGTGAGTGTTCGTGATTTAGTCATGAAACAGTGTCCATAGACAAATTGCAAATCTGATAGATTGAGTTAATCATATCATCGACAGTGTGTGTTTGTCATTTGCAGAATGAGGTCTATAGAGAGTAATTTTAGTGACGCTATTCCGCAATGGCGGGCTAGCATCCCTAAATTCACCCTCTGCAGACCTCATTCTGCTTAGGCCTCATCTTCTCTGAAAAGTTTCTTTATTATCAAATTTCCATAGAAACTTCTTCACATAGATTATATTCTAATTTAGCTTGGTTTCTCTATATCTCCAAATTGGCAGACGACACATTGCATAATCAAGGTTCTCAGTGGGTGTACATCACAATATTTACCAATTGGGAACTTCAATCGGAGTCTATGTCTCCCATAGCAGATGAGGCCATGCAGAATGAGGTCCCCAGAGGGTAAATTTGGTGATGCTAGCCCAAATAGCTGGCTAGCATCACCAAATTCACCCTCTGGGGACCTCATTCTGCAAATGTAAGTCACACTAAACTCAGGCATGCTCACGAAGGTACCTTTTGCATTCCTCCCCTACGAAATAGACTAACTGGTTTATAATATAAACCCCGTTGTTGATTAGGAGCCCAGGCGTGTTGATCAAGCTAGGCTGAAGAAACAAGACATGGACTCATTGGAATGACTACCTACTAAAAGGTACGGCCAGTGGATGGGACCATCCTAGAGGGCGACTTGTGAGAAATCTTGGGAAATCTTCTCCCTAAAAGGTGCCATTTCTCCCTATTTTTGTCCTAGAGAGATGTGACTTCTCTCTCATATACCAGTATGCATATTTCAAAACAACATTAGTGACCCGCCATATCAAATCCAGTCGTAAGTCAGGATTTTTTTTTACCCTGTGCCAATGCATTCTCTTATATATGCGAGTCGACCATAGGTCGCCTCGTATATATAAGAGAATGCATTGGCCTAACAATTTTTTATCATTTTTTTTAAATAAATGTTTCTTACAATTTTTAGGACATAAAATAAAAAAACATCCATTACCCTGCAGGGAGCCCCACACATATATAGAAGCATATAGAAGAGTGTTGTCTGCTTATGTTTGTCTGGGGCTCTGTATGGGTGAAATTATAAAATTGTTAAAGAATACAAGAAAAAATTATTAAAATTGTAAAAAATTGTTAGGCCAATGCATTCTCTTATATATGCGAGGCGACCTATGGTCGACTCGCATATATAAGAGAATACATTGGCACAGGGTAAAAAAAATCCCGACTTACGACTGGATTTGATATGGCGGGTCACATATTTGAAGTGTATTTACTGATTGTAATGGTGTACTTACTCATTATAATATTACTTAGAGGATCACAGAAAGGTGATGTTAGAACGTAAATCAAACTACAGAATTTATGACTTCTCCCCAATAACAGTCCATTTCTCCCTAATAATCTAAGTAAGTAATCTAATAAATGACTTCTCCCAATTGGATACTCTAGGCTGGTCCCTGACTTCTCCCAACTGAATACTCTAGGCTGGGGGCCTGGCCAGTGTGAACCCTGGTAGAAGGCACACATCAAAGTGAAGCAAGCTAAATACCACCCTTGAAATAGAGTGTCTGTCATTTGCTGAATGCGGTCCCCAGAGGGTGAATTTAGTGTTGCTATCCCGCATGGCGGGCTAGCATTACCAAATTCACCCTCTGGTAACCTCATTCTGCTTAGGCCTCAAATGCTATGAGAGACCTGGTATCAGATTTAAGTTCCCCATTTGAAGTTGGTGATGTTCACCCATTAGTCACCTCGATGATGCATTTTATCTTCTTTAAATTAGGGAATATAAAAACTGAACAGAAGGGAAAAACCAACTAAAAACAATGTTAATTTGAGACTATAGATACTTCCGAGAATGAGGCCTAAGTAGAATGAGGTCCCCAGAGGGTAAATTTAGTGATGCTAGCCCATTGTGCAGGATAGCGTCACTAAATTCATCATCTGGGACCTGATTCTGCAAATGACAGACAGACTATTTGCAGGCTTGGCTATATACAGTAATGCCCTAAGTAATCGACCTCTTAACGAAAGCAGAATTATGGGTAACTTTTCAAGATTTAGTCGGAAATATGGCTTGTTGCCATTCATCGGAAAGCTCTCGTCGAGAGCTTTCCGATGAATGGCAACAAGCCATATTTCCGACTAAATCCTGAAAAGTTACCCATAATTCTGCTTTCGTTAAGAGGTCGATTACTTAGGGCATTACTGTACATCCAACCTCCGACTTTCAAAAATAATATGGAGGGGGAGCTTCTGACTGATCATCATGCTGTGTTTTCGTTCTTATAGCTTCATCATATGTTGGAGGAGCACCGGATAAGGAAGTCATGGTAACTTGATCAGATCCACGGTTATAGTTAACAGCTAACATATCTGGGTCGTCTGAAAGTAAAGATAAAAAACTTGAACTCGAGATTGAACTACAAGTGATGGAGTATGCCTAATGCGCCAAATTGAAACATCACCAGGACAATGAGGCTATTATGA
This sequence comes from Siphonodentalium dalli, assembly GCA_032622095.1. NCBI lineage: Eukaryota > Metazoa > Mollusca > Scaphopoda > Gadilida > Siphonodentaliidae > Siphonodentalium > Siphonodentalium dalli. The sequence goes on along the minus strand of CP136061.1, from coordinate 202,249,558 downwards.
TGGTGAATATTCTTACTAACTTCATTGAAATCTGATAACCCATGGCTGAGATGCTTGTGGACAAAACAAAAATCAGCATTTTCATGTAAACAATGAAAAAGAACTCTATAATAGCAAATATATACAGAGCCCGCCTCTGTTACACTAAATCCTGTTCAGTGATTGATCAACAGCCAATTGGGTCATCCGTTTCATACCCCAAAAATACAAACCGTAACATGATCACGACGTCACAAATTGTTGACCCAATCACTAAAAGCGGTCAGCAGAATTAGGCATGCTTTTAAACCGAATTGCATCTGAAACCAGTTATTTATATCATTGACACGATTGTTGCTAATTTTAGTCCTTGGAAATCTGATATTGAGCTGACTTAATGTGCTGTATTTGCTAAAGTCTCAAATTCTCTGCTATATTTCAGGGGATTCTACAAATTCACTGTAATATATACAGATTGAGCTACATTATCTGGGCCGTATCTCGACAAGTCCGCCAGGATGAGTTGATTACAGAAGGTAGCGGCACCTCAACACCAATCCCGGGAACATACAGATGGTTATTTTTATACCAAATAGATTCTCCCACTCAGTAAAATATTATACATTGGAACGGTCAATTGTTCATCTAGATGAGTTTTCAGAAAAAATGAGCAGACAACAAAAGTCCTATTTATTGGAGGGAAATGTTCAGATAATAAGTTCAACAAATGACCTATGGTTATTTGTTGAACTTAATATCTGAACATATCCTTAGGGATAACTACTTGTCAATGAGTATATAGTTTAGAAAGGGTTAATAACCAATTTTACTACCTCACAAATCATTCAACAGAATATCAAATAAAAGATACCTACGGTGGGAATTACATGTACATGTATATTGTTTCATAATCAAAATAGCACACAACACAGTGGACGTCATTATGTGTCATCAATGATTCAGTGTGTCAAAATAGGTCCATTTCACACTTTGAATCAAAAGATAGCAGCTTAACTAGAATAAAGCCAATTATTCAAGTGTTTCTCACCAATGCCACTGAAAATATATCAGTTGATTTGAAATGACAGATATACTGTAATGCCCTAAATAATAGACTCCTTAACCACAGATGAATTATGGGTAACTTTTCAGGATTTAGTCAGAAATATGGCTTGTTGCCATTCATCGGAAAGCTCTCACTGAGAGCTTTCCAATGAATGGCAACAAGCCATATTTCCGAATAAATCCTGAAAAGTTACCCATAATTTTGCTGTGGTTAAGGAGTCGATCATTTAGGTCATTACTGTATGTGTCTAGTGCTGTAAAGAGAATAGAAATAATTGACTTTCCGGGGGATGGATAGATATTTGCTTATAGGTACGAGTCTACAATAAGCTTAGACTTATGGGAATGGCGTTATTAGCTTACTTTGATTCTCACTTGGCAGCCATATCTTACCACATATTATTATTATATAGCCATGCATACCATTTAAATTATGCTATACTGCACAAATTAGCATATGTATACAATATATGACGACTTATAATCTATGCTGATACTTCTAGAATGGTATTCTGATACTTTCATGTTGTTGGGATCAAAATATTGTCCTATAAAGCACACAAATTTTCATAGTAATGTGATACATATATATGTGTACCTAATATTGGTTTCTGATCTATCTCCAACTGGCCGTATCGTTCCAAGACTGGACAGTCTTCGTAATTAAACCCATCATAATTATTAGGGACCACTTTGCAAATAAGAGGGATTTTTTTGTCCTTCTTTAAGTGTTATCCATGGTAATGATATATTTAATTATAGAGGCTTGATGACCAGTATTAATAATAAAATTTATTAATATTAATACCACCACTAACCATCTAAAATCTAAAAGATGCCAATTGCCCATGTAAATTAATGGGGTTTTTTTAGAAACAAAGTGAGTTTTTCCACCCACATGCAATCATAGTTCCATAGAGGATATGGTTTGTATCATGGATACAGAATCGGAAACAGCATGTATTACAGGAAATAGAAGGCGACAGTAAGTTAAAAATAAAAGGCCTCTAGACCAAACATACCCTGAAAAAAGGTGGCTTTATTAGACCGGTGGCTTTTTTAGAAATGTAAAATTTGATTCTGGAAACAATCATTGAATCAAACTTTGCTTCCAACTGTTTATGTTGTTAACAAAAAACCTACATGTTTTTATTTGATTACATACCACAATAATAATTTTAAATTCTAAGTTTACTGACCATAACTCTGGTAAAAATGGGCAGACTACACCCATATTCAAATGGACCTATATTTTCATGTGTGTAATCTAGACACAAAATTAAACGAGAGGCCGATCACGATCGGCAGATGTTTAACCCATACCTTGGCGATAACGATTAGCTATAACTGATAATTTTTCAAAGATATGATCACAGGAATCCATACGTCAGTACCCAACTTGAAATCAAAAGCTCAAATAATTTGTCTTAAGAAGGTGTTAAAGTATTTGGGGTGGGGGAGGAGTAGTTTTAAATCTCATAACTCTGTCCCTATTCACCCAAAGACCTCTCACTGTGAGATCCAACAGTTTAGTGATTTCGGAGGATATGTTTAGGAGTTTAAGTTAACTCATTGGAAGCAAAAGTGATAAATCCCTATCTCTGCCACTTTTGACATGCCAGATATTCAAAATTCATTCACTTCAAAAGAGAAATTATAATTTGTTGACAAGCCAGACTGCTTAGAACAACATACATGTATGGGAATCCATCTCATATTTAAACTGTACTTTAATTACTACCCCCCCCCCCCCCCCCCCCCCATTCTCCCCAGTTGTTATTTGTTTATCAAACATGAACAGATAAGATCATATCTGACCCCGTAATGAGGAATGCTTATATTGTTAGGTACATGCAAGATTAAGTGTTTCATAACAGGGGTGTATGTTTTTCAAAAATATATGTAGTTTATACAATACAAAAGTGTTATCTATATAATGTTATACAGACATAATATGATGAGGATGCTGGCCCCTATGACCCTGAATCGAAACAGATTACCATAGTTCATATAAAGAAGTAAGTAGCCCTTAGTCAAATGGTTTCGCACATTACAATGTTTTACAAGTAGCTTGGACACTAAAATCCATAACCTTCAATGTTAATCTTCTATGCGCTCTGTGGGGTTAATATATTTTTCAAAAATCAATTACTGTAAAAGTACATTTATTCGTGGGGTTCCAATTTTCGTGGTTTTCGTGGTTGCTGATAACCACGAAATTAAAAACCCCACGAAAAATTAATCTTCGAAACTAGATCGATTTTGAGAAATAAGAAATTGTCCCAATGTAAAATCAAAGCCTAGGGAGGTAACTCTATCAACCTGGGAGTATATTAATGGAAGAGTAGCTACGGTCTAATTACAATGTTTAAACAATCTAACTTCATATAAATAAATAACATAACAATAACACATGTTTGAATTATCAACAATTAACAGTCATATCACAGTCCAGCTTTTGTGAATCCCGACACAATTAACTCTACTTTTGTAGCGATGACTTCGTGGGCACTTATTAACCATTTTGCATGAATTAGTTTAAGTGTAGATGTATTTGTGTCGACGATAAATATTCGTTCACCATGTCCTTGTTTTCGTCAAATTGTTCCATCACTTGCTGTGCATATCAGTCATGGAAACATCATTTGAGGAATTATTTGTATTGGTAATTCACTGTTAAGTCCAGCAGCTGTAGTTGGTCAGTGCATGATGCTGGGACGAAAAGAGGCACAATGTTGTTTTCCTTCAAATGTTCCAACAGCTTTTCACCACGATGCGCCTTGAAAACATCGAATAACGCTAATGCTTTCTGCTCGCATTTGCTGAGTGGTAACGTGTCTCACACAGCATTTCCATGTGGTATTAAAACTTCATCGACAAATTCTATCATTGAATCTTTGTTGCTCCAATAGCTTTCTGTGTGTGAAACATTCCAATTGAACTTTTGGATGACAGCGATCAGTTTTCCTCTGATAAAGTAACTGGGGAGGAAGCATCACACCACCAAGCCTTGAAATAGCGTGTCTGTCATTTGCAGAATGAGGTCCCCAGAGGGTGAATTTAGTGATGCTACCCGCGCATAGCGGGCTAGCATCACCAAATTCACCCTCTGGGGACCTCATTCTGCTTACAACTCAACAGAATGAGGTTCCCAGAGGGTGGATTTGGTGATGCTAGCCCGCTATGCGAGGTAGCATCACTAAATTCACCCTCTGGGGACCTCATTCTGCAAATGACAGGCACACTATTTCAAGGCTTGCACACCACTTTTTGTCACAACGAGGAGAACGGTGATTTGTCATTTATCATCGAGTCCGGCAATGATGACTGAATTGTTTCGCTCCTTTACTTTCTAGAGTCCACTCTCCTCCTGGCACCATTTGGACACTTGTCTGATCCCAGCCGATGATGAGGGAGTCGGGTACATCATTTTTCCAGACGATGTTTGGCAAATTTGAGAACAATGCCTTCAGTGTACGGATATTCACAATGTCACTGCTTTTTCGCACATTAAGGACCCAGTTTCTAACTTTCCGAGCATGAGTGGGTTCCCACTTTGGCAATGTTATGGGTTCACACGCACTGCTCTTTTTTAGTTTCCGATAATGGTCACGCATACTCCTCACAGTTGTTTCACTAACCTTCCTGTTCAATAACGCAGAATATTTACGAGATGCAATGGCAACACCACTGACTATAGAATGTCTCGCAATTTTCACACGGGTTTCCTCATCGAAAGTCACATACTCGCCACGTTTTCATTTCCGAGATTGTTGACAGGAATTGGAGCCGAGTTCATTGTCAACAGAATCATTAGCTACTTGCATAAGTAGAGCAGTATCATGATCCGAACTATGGTTCGGTCAGGTAATCCACGAGTTGTAGGAGGACGAATATCAATCTTACCACTTTTAAGAGACATATTTGCATTATGCAGTTGACCATTTGGGGTTGTATTTTATATGGTGCAGACTAATAGATGTTGACTTCAGTAAATAATCCCCAGTCTCGCATTGATTGTTTTGAGAAGCGAGTACTTTCACCTAGTTTATGTATGCTTAAGTAATACAATCCCATCGTTAACATTATCGATAGCCGGCAACAAAAGCTTGTACATGCGATGTGCTAATTACGCCTGCAGTGCGGATGCGCAATTCCGACGGCTCGTCGAGGTGTCTGCACTTCTATTAGTTGGATTTGATTGTTATTATTGGGGATTTGGAGGTGACATTTAGTACTGGCGGAACCACGAATTTACAAACCCACGAAAAAGTCATAAATGGCTGAACCACGAAAATTGATACCAACGAATTTAAAGCCATTCACAGTAATCAGTCAATACCAAAATCGATAGAAGTGGATAGTGTGCATAACCATAGATAAGAGATATGATGAAGAGTCCATGTACATTATAGCATGTGTATATGGGAACCTGGTTATTTTCGAAGCAGATCAATGGAATATAGAAGAACTTATACAGGTGAGGGGTCCCTTATCACACCCTGTAATGAAATTTCAAGAATAGGAGAAACAAGAGTCTCATACTGCCATTAATCAATTTGACAGATAGGTTAAACAATTTGCCAGCAAGTGAGCAGTTGTTTATCTGTACCTTCATCTAACCACCCCTAGAGCTCTGAACCATATGTCATCACTCAATTAATAACAGATTTCACTTGGAATGACATCTATTAAACATACTCTCATATACTCTGGATATTGGATGCTTAATTACATGGTAATTTATTGATATCATTATATTACATGCAACTATTGCAATAAAATCTTCATATTTTCAAAACAGGACATCACACCTAATTATGGTATAAAACTCAAACAAATGAAAGTGTCAATGACAATTACATTTTTTTTTAAACTATTTTTGTTATCATTGTTATAAAATATTTTAATATATTTTTTTTTAATTGAGCAAGGAGTTCAAACTAAAAAAATCCAATTTTTAATTTTTTTAAATATTGTTGAAAAAGGGTCATAACTCCTTCAAAATATATCGGATCAAACCCATATTCGAACTCGATCTGTATTTTGAGCTGAAAAACTCACATAGCAAATTTGGTTCCAATCAGATAAAAGTTGAGTTATGAGTTTGATTGAGTTATGGCAGCATGCATGAATTCTAAGTCGAAAAGGGCCATAACTCTGTAAAAAAACTCGGATCAAACCCATATTTGAACTTAATCTGCATTTTGTCTCGATAAACCCATATAACAAATTTGGTTTCGATCGGATAGAACATTTTTGAGTTATCGCATTATGCATAAAGTGTCTATGGACAGACAGACAGACGGACAAACCATGACTAGTCAATCCGGGCGTCGACACTATGTGTACCATACTATGTTATGGGTACACATAAAAAGGTCAGATAACTAAAACTAATGTTATCATCTGTAAACCAAAATAGTCTGCAAATTCAACAAGGACAATAACTCTCGTAGAAATGGTCAGATGTCACACCAATTTGAAATTGTCCTGTGCCCAGAACCAATAAGCTCACATACCATATGTTGTTTTATAATTTAATTAATGATTACTGAAGATTACTGAAGATGTCATCCATAAACCATCTTGAGATGGATGGATGGCTAGATAGTAAATACAGTAATGCCCTAAATAATCGACTCCTTAACCAACGCAGAATTATGGGTAATTTTTCAGGATTTAGTCGGAAATATGGCTTGTTGCCATTCATCGGAAAGCTTTCACTGAGAGCTTTCCGATGAATGGCAACAAGCCATATTTCCGACTAAATCCTGAAAAATTACCCATAATTCTGATGTGGTTGAGGTGTCGATTATTTAGGGCATTACTGTACATCCACGGGCTGACACCAGTGAATTCTATAATAAATTTTGGGGGAAAACTAATATATGGAATCTCACCACTGGTGATGCTGAGTGGATCTTTCCGACAATCCCGTATGCACTTCGCCCACATGAAGAAGCCGCAGCAAATGGCAAACATTATCAGCAATGCACCAAACGCTGCAGATGTAGGGATGATTATTGATGGTTCACTGTCATCTAGAAAAGAACATGGATACAGTTCAAGTTACAGTTCAAAATGAACATCAAAATAAACACAATAAACACACAATTAAACAACATAATGTCTGAAAGGATGAATCAGTATTGAATGATTTATATCTGTCAGATTATTACAAATGTGGTCGAATAATTTTGATGTTGCTTTATGTTGTTTTTGTCCTTCACATAAATAAAAAGAAAAGTGTCAATGACACTGTAGGTCAACTTGGAGGGGATAATTTCATGTCTTACAGTCAATGGAAAGTTGAATTGTCTAGTTAATACAAGATGTTAACACAAAGAGATATATGTATAGTAAAATCTAAGATGACCACTGGCAGTGCTCTGTTTTCCAATGAAATTCAAAAAATTGTATAGCTCCCATCTAGTGGTCACCCTGAAGATCAATATGAAGTTTGATAACAATCAGATGAAGGATGTGGTATGTAGAGTGTGCAAGATGTCTGCCGACGCCCATGTTTTTCATAGAAAATTTTTCAAATTTGATAACACCCATGCAGAGGTGATTCTAAACATGCCTGTAAGTGTCCAAAACATTTCTCCAATAAATGAGGGCTGCAGGGTGTACCTATATGGATTAAAGGCACGGGCGGCGTTCGTTGCATAAATATTCATATTTGTTCAAATCGTCATCAACAGAAGGAATATTAAAATATATATAGTTTTGTTCATATGCCAAACATAATCAGCATGTAAATAGTATATTGTCGTCAAGACGTACGATGGTGTACGCAAACAAGAGCCTGCTCGTGTTACAGAAGTTATGCTTCTGTTTACATAACACAGCGCAATTCTATTGGTTAATCACACAAAAATTATATAAATGCTCTTTATGATTTCCATATCAGGAAAACAGTAACAAATAATGCTCTTTATGTTTACCATATCCAGATCTAAACAAAAGCCAGGAAACATAACGTTTTTTGCTTTTGTTTACATAACAAAGGGAAAAAAATTGACAATAACATACTGTTTATGCCATATTTCTGATTGGTATAAGAACAAAGTCTGTCTATATTTTACTATTCTTTCTGTTGATGGCGGTTTTTGACGGAGATGAATATTTTAACAGCATACCCACCGCCAACGCCGCCTGTATCTTTAATATTTGAAACCCAAGACAGTAGCTGGCGGCCATGTTTTAAATAAATTTCGGAAAATATTGATGGCACCCATCTAGAGTTCACACTGAAGATTGATTGAATGAGGGAGGAGGACTGTAGGGTGTGCGCCGAAGGATTTAGTCATACAAAGAGAAAATACAAGATGGCCACTGGGCACCATGTTTTTTCAATGTAAATTCAGAAAAATTTGATGGCACCCATCAAGTGGTCACCCCGAAGATCCATATGAAGTTTGGTGATAATCGGTTGAGGGATAAGGTAAACAGAGTAAATCCAAAATGGCGGCCAGTGGCCATGTTTTTCATTGAAAATTGTTGAAATTAGATGCCTCCCATCTAGAGGCGACCCTAAACATGCCTGTAACTTTTAAAAACAATTCTCCAATAAATGCAAGCTGCAGGGTGTGCTGATGGAATCAGATATGAAATCCAAGATTGTGCTGGTGGCCATGTTTTTTAACAAATTTTGAAAAAAATTTATGGCTTCCTTCAATGGGTCATCCCGAAGATGCATATGAAGTTTGGTAATGATCAGATGAGAGATTTAACCTGCAGGGTGTGCTAACGGAAATTGTTGACGTACGCATGCACAGACGATGGATGCCACTACTTGGCAATAGCTCAAACTTTACTTCAGCGAGTTGAGCTAAAAATAGTTCTGCAAATGGCAATAAAAAAAACTAAAATATGCAATGAAAATGGTTTGTTTTAAGGAGTCTGGGGATTAACTTTGTGTAAGTAATGATGAAACATGTCATTGACCATTGAGACAGTTAATATTAGTAATTGTAGATACATATAATAAGTTGGGGCAAGAACCAAGCCTGAGTTTAGTGTGCCTGTCATTTTCAGAATGAGGTCCCAGAGAGGGTGAGTTTAGTGATACTATATATGCATAGCATGGAAGAAATAGACTCAGATTTGAAGTTCCCAAATGGTGAATATTGTGATGTACAGCCATTGGGAACCTTGATTATGCAATGTGTCATCTGCCAATTTGGGGATATGGAGAAACTAAACTAAAAAAGAAATAGAATCTATGTGAAGAAGTTTCTATAGAAATTTGATAATGAATAAACTTTCCAAAGAAAATGAGGCTTAAGCAGAATGAGGTCTCCAGAGGGTGAATTTAGTGATGCTAGCCCAATGTGCGGGATAGCGTCACTAAATCCACCCTCTGGGGACCTCATTCTAAAATGACAGGCACACTAAACTCAGGCTTGGCAAGAACGAGACAATATTTATGCCAGCTTTTCATTGGAAGCTTATGAAGCCAAGAATAATTTCACTTACCTATTATTGGTTCATTGGTTGTACTGTACACATCTGTAGGCGTTCCCTTAGTTGTCTCATATAGACGGTTTGAATCAGATGCCACGGCGATACGAATTTTGTATTCCATTTCAAAAAGGGAGAAGTTCTGATTTAAGTCACTCTTCTTATCAAACTGTATCTCGATGTCATTGAAAGAACTACATATGTACCATGCATAATATCGATTTGAATAACATCTGAATGTGTAGATGATCTGAAAGTAATACAGAGATGAGCATATCACTTGTAAATCCCTGTTGATGTTTTGAACCATACAGTAATGCCCTAAGTAATCGACCCCTTAACCACAGCAGAATTATGGGTAACTTTTCAGGATTTAGTCGGAAATATGGCTTGTTGCCATTCATCGGAAAGCTCTCATTGAGAGCTTTCCAATGAATGGCAACAAGCCATATTTCCGACTAAATCCTGAAAAGTTACCCATAATTCTGCTGTGGTTAAGGGGTCGATTACTTAGGGCATACTGTAGATATATCAGTTATGGATGTACTGAATCAGTATGAGTGTTCGTTGTTTCAATGTGCATGAACAAGTTCTCATCTCTTATAAAAATGGTCATGTGTTGATCGGAATGGCACATGAGATGTCCCTTTACTCAGATCAAACTTGAAAAATCAGTCTTGATTTTCACACATGTTTGGGTTGGAACCAGCACCAATGTCATCTAGCCCAGACTGTGATTATCGTATCCACGACCAAACCACCTCGGCTACAGGGACATCCTTAAAAAGGAAGCCCTTTCACCAAGAGTTGAGCTGCGTATGACATGGGTTCAAAGGTTGATACAGAACAGATCTACAAACATACACAGATATAGATGTGAATGTTTGAGGCACAGGAATAGTAGAATGAGTCACTCCCATCTTTCACTTCTCTTCAAGTCTGGGACATGAAATTGTAATCATCCCTATGTGCTTGCCGTAAGAGCTGATTGAAATTTGAGACAAAGGGCTGAGAAGTCTTTAAGCGAGCTAATGCTGATAAATAAATAATAATAAATAAATAAATAAGATTGCTGACCAAAAGTCCCCCGATGTAGGTGGCAGGTTTGAAGGATTCATCGGTTTCAGACCCCTATACTACAAAATATAGGAGGGATTGATTAACCAAAATGATACAAAGTGTATATTCACTAAATATGCTGCACAGAAAGGGTCAATAACTCTAATATAAAAAAAAAACATTTATAAGTCGAAAAAATGGCAATAACTCCACCAAAATGAATCTGACTAAACTTACAATCGCAGGTGCGCAGGTTCCATGTGTAACTTCTATTTCTTTATTTTTATGACCATTTATTTATTTATTCACCAGCGTTAGTTTTCTTAAAGACTCCTGTGTTGTATTTTATTAAAATTTCAATCATCCCATAGCAAGGGTGATTCAAATTTCAATGAAAGTGAAAGAAAGGAGTGATTCATTCTACTGAGCCAGTGCCTCGAACATTCAATTATATCAATCATCTTAAGTTTAACATTGCTTTATTTATTTTGTGTTAACTCTCAAAAATACTTATCTATCTTTAAATTAAACTTTTTAATTGTGTTAACCCTTTTCCCAACAAACCGGCCAAAAACGCCCAAATAAAGCTTCAACAGCCTAAAATGTCTGTCTCAATAACACCATACAAATATGGATATCATTGGAACCGGTTCATTGACCACATTGTGATGGTTACAGTTATGCCCTGTGCCAATGCATTCTCTTATATATGCGAGTCGACCATAGGTCGCCTCGCATATATTAGAGAATGCATTGTCCTAAAAAAAATCTTTTTTAACACTTTTTACCATTTTTTCTTACATTCTTTAACAATTTTATATATTTTTTCTTACATTATTTAACAATTTTTATAATATTTTTCTACATTCTTTGACAATTTTATCATTTTTAATATGTGTTAAGCCAATGCATTCTCTTATATATGCGAGGCGACCTATGGTCGACTCGCATATACATGTATAAGAGAATGCATTGGCACAGGGCCGTTCTGTTGGGTAAAGGGTTAATATATATTATTGTGTTTGTTAAAATGTGCATGTCGTTTGAAATGACCAAACCATGATTTATAAAATGAAAGTGTCAATGACACTGTAGCTCAACTTGGAAAGGGAATAATTTCATGTGTTCAAGTCAATGGAGTGATTAGGAATGTGGAAAGTTGAAAGGCCTAGTTATGCAAAGAGTAAAATCTAAGATGGCCACTGGCAGCCATGTTTTTTTGCCAAATGATCCCAAAAAGACTCGTTCCCATTTACATGTCATTATTAACATCCAGTACAAATTTCATGATGATCTGACAAATGATACAACCTGTAGCCTGTGTCAAAGGATTTAGTCATACAAGAGTAAAATCCAAGATGGCTGCTGGCAGCCATGTTTTTTGGCAAAATGACTCCAAAATGAATAATTCCCATCTACATGTCATTGTTAACATTCGTAACAAATTTCATGAAGATCTGACCAAAGCTACGACCTGTAGGCCGCGCCAAAGGATTTAGTCATGCAAAGAGTTAAATCCAAGATGGCTTCTGGTGGCCATTTTTTTTGGCCGAATGACCCCAAAATGACTCGTTCCCATCTACATGTCAATATTAACATCCTTGACAAATTTCATGATGATCAGACGAGCAGTATGACCTGTAGCCCGCGCCAATGGATTGAATTTTGAAATCCAGAATGGTGGCTGGTGGCCATGTTTTTTGCCGAATGACCCCATAATAACTCGTTCCCATCTACATGACAATGTACCAAAGGTACGACCTGTAGCCCGTGCTAATGGATTGAATTTTAAAATCCAAGATGGCCACTGGCGGCCATGTTGTTTGTCCGAATGACCCCAAAATGACTCGTTCCCATCTACATTCTAATTTCAACAGCCATGACAAATTTCATGATGATCAGACTAAAAGGTACGACCTGTAGCCCGTCCTAAAGGATTTAGTCATACAAAGAGTAAAATCCAAAATGGCTGCTGGCGGCCATGTTTTTTTCCCGAATGAACCAAAAATGACTCGTTCCCATCTACATTTCAATGTCAACAGCTACGACACATTTTATGATGATCCGACCAAGGGTACGACCTGTAGGCCATACCAAAGAATTTAGTCATGCAAAGAGTAAATCTAAGATGGCTGCCGGCAGCCATGTTTTTTGGCCGAATGACCCCAAAATTACTCGTTCCCATCTACATGTCAATGTTAACATTCATGACAAATTTCAAGATGATCAGACCAAAGGTACAACCTGTAGCCCGTGCTAATGGATTGAATTTTGAAATCCAAGATGGCCACTGGTAGCCATGTTGTTTGTACGAATGACCCGAAAATGACTCGTTCCCATCTACATTCCAATTTCAACACCCATGAAAAATTTCATGATGATCAGACTAAAAGGTACGACCTGTAGCCCGTCCTAAAGGATTTAGTCATACAAAGAGTAAAATCCAAAATGGCTGCTGGCGGCCATGTTTTTTTGCCGAATGACCCAAAAATGACTCGTTCCCGTCTACATGTCATTGTTAACATCCATGAAAAAATTTATGATGATCCGACCAAAGGTACGACCTGTAGGCCGTGTCAAAGAATTTAGTCATGCAAAGAGTAAAATCTAAGATGGCTGCCGGTGGCCATGTTTTTTGGCCGAACAACCCCAAAATTACTCGTTCCCACCAACATGTCAATATTAATATCCATGACAAATTTAATGATGATCAGACAAACAGTACGACCTGTAGCCCGTGCTAATGGATTGAATATTGAAATCCAAGATGGCCACTGGCGGCCATGTTTTTTTCCCGAATGAACCAAAAATGACTCGTTCCCATCTACATTTCAATGTCAACAGCTACGACACATTTTATGATGATCCGACCAAGGGTACGACCTGTAGGCCATACCAAAGAATTTAGTCATGCAAAGAGTAAATCTAAGATGGCTGCCGGCAGCCATGTTTTTTGGCCGAATGACCCCAAAATTACTCGTTCCCATCTACATGTCAATGTTAACATTCATGACAAATTTCAAGATGATCAGACCAAAGGTACAACCTGTAGCCCGTGCTAATGGATTGAATTTTGAAATCCAAGATGGCCACTGGTAGCCATGTTGTTTGTACGAATGACCCGAAAATGACTCGTTCCCATCTACATTCCAATTTCAACACCCATGAAAAATTTCATGATGATCAGACTAAAGGTACGACCTGTAGCCCGTGCTAAAGGATTTAGTCATACAAAGAGTAAATTCCAAAATGGCTGCTGGTGGACATGTTTTTTTGCCGAATGACCCCAAAATTACTCGTTCCCATCTACATGTCATTGTTAACATCCATGACACATTTTATGATGATCCGACCAAAGGTACGACCTGTAGGCCGTGCCAAAGAATTTAGTCATGCAAAGAGTAAATCTAAGATGGCTGCCGGCGGCCATGTTTTTGGGCCGAATGACCCCAAAATTACTCGTTCCCATCTGCATGTCAATGTTAACATGCATGACAAATTTCATGATGATCAGACCAAAGGTACGACCTGTAGCCCGTGCTAATGGATTGAATTTTGAAATCCAAGATGGCCGCTGGCGGCCATGTTGTTTGTCCGAATGACCCCAAAACGACTCGTTCCCATCTGCATTCCAATTTCAACAGCCATGACAAATTTCATGACGATCAGACTAAAGGTACGACCTGTAGCCCGTGCTAAAGGATTTAGTCATACAAAGAGTAAAATCCAAAATGGCTGCTGGCGGCCATGTTTTTTTGCCGAATGACCCCAAAATGACTCGTTCCCATCTACATGTCATTGTTAACATCCATGAAAAAATTTATGATGATCCGACCAAAGGTACGACCTGTAGGCCGTGCCAAAGAATTTAGTCATGCAAAGAGTAAATCTAAGATGGCTGCTGGCGGCCATGTTTTTGGGCTGAACGACCCCAAAATTACTCATTCCCATCTACATGTCAATGTTAACATTCATGACAAATTTCATGATGATCAGACCAAAGGTACGACCTGTAGCCCGTGCTAATGGATTGAATATTGAAATCCAAGATGGCCACTGGCGGCCATGTTTTTTCCCGAATGAACCCAAAATGACTCATTCCCATCTACATGTCAATGTCAACAGCTATGACAAATTTCATAATGATCCGACCAAAGGTACGACCTGTAGCCCGTGCTAAAGGAAATTGTTGACGCATCACGCACACACACACGTACACACACACGGACGACGGACGACAAAGCCATGGCAATAGCTCAAATTTACAAAGTAAAGTTGAGCTAATAAGAATTAACTAGCAAGAACAAAAGAACAAAATTAGAATATTGAGTAATATAAAAAGTGAAATTTAGAAGAATAAAATATCAAAATGAAACTTAAAATATTGAATTATATATAAACAAGAGCTGGGCATCGCTGGGGCATGGCAAAATATGCCAATGGTATTAAAATTCCAGCAAAAGGCCATAAACCTGGTAATGAAAGTGTCAATGACACTGTAGCTCAACTTGGAAAGGGAATAATTTCATGTGTTACAGTCAATGGAGTGATTAGGAATGGGGAAAGTTGAAAAACCTAGTTATGCAAAGAGTAAAATCCAAGATGTTTTTCGGCCGACCGACCCCAAAATTACTCGTTCCCATCTACATGTCAATATTAACATCCATGACAAATTTCATGATTATCAGATGAACAGTACGACCTGTGGCCCGTGCTAATGGATTGAATTTTGAAATCAAAGATGGCTGCTAGCGGCCATTTTTTTGGCCGAATGACCCCAAAATGACTCGTTCCCATCTACATGTCAATGTCAACAGCCATGACAAATTTCATAATGATCCGACCGAAGGTACGACCTGTAGCCTGTGCCAAAGGATTTAGTCATGCAAAGAGTAAAATCCAAGATGGCTGCTGGCGGCCATGTTTTTTGGCCGAATGACCCCAAAATGACTCGTTCCCATCTAAATGTCATTGTCAACATCCGTGACAAATTTCATAATGATCCGACTAAAGGTACGACCTGTAGCCTGTGCCAAATGATTTAGTCATGCAAAGAGTAAAATACAAGATGGCTGCTGGCGGCCATGTTTTTTGGCCGAATGACCCCAAAATGACTCGTTCCCATGTACATCTCAATATTAACATCTATGACAAATTTCATGATGATCAGACGAACAGTACGACCTGTAGCACGTACCAAAGGATTTAGTCATGCAAAGAGTAAAATCCAAGATGGCTGCTGGCGGCCATGTTTTTTGGCCAAATGACCCTAAAATGACTCGTTCCCATCTACATCTCACTATTAACATCCACGACAAATTTCATGATGATCAGACAAACATGAATAACTAGTTTAATTACTAGAGATCCTATCTGCTTAGACTACATAGCTGTGTTCTGTGATGTTTTGACAATGCTTGGATAGTCACTACACAATACATGGACATTAACAATGCTATATTATTGCTATAGCTTTACATATATAAATACCCCACTGAACGGGCGCACTAAAATTGTGCATATGACACCACGAGTATACGCTCGGGTCACAAACTAACAATACTATATTATTATTATAGCTATTAATGATCACGTCAAATATACACCTATATTATCACTATAGCTATACACATTAATATCCCAAATAAATGGGTGCACCTAGATGTGCAGATGATGTCTGGACAATACTCATGAATTAATTCTAATACATTAGCAATGCATGTTCTACAGAGCCGACTGTTACCTATAAAGAATTACACATTCGTTATTGGTATCATGTTCTGGCATACTAGCAAGGAACCTATAGGGCCCACTAGTTCATTTGGACAATCCAATTTGATTCTATGCTCTATCTTGTCTGGATTTGCACACATGCGGGGCCAACTGGCATTTACCATTATTTCAACCCATATCTTTGGGATGAGTGGTGGATGCTATGCTCTATTTCGCTAACATGGAATGGAACTGCTATATACTGGCCAAGTCATCGGAGCTCGCATAGAATATGCAAATTTAAACTGGAATCCAAAGTATGCCATCACGAATATGGCATATATATATATTGCACATAATATGCAGAATAATAGTGCACGGGAAGTGACACCCAATTGGAATCTTATGTATTCCTTATATACATGTACACCAAGTCTTGACTTTCGACGTACCCGAAAATTGGGTTAATCATTGTCGAATGAACGCTCTTTATTCAATCTAAACATCTAACTGACTACATGTACATGTATATCCTTAGAAGTCAAAGATCAATATTTTTTCTGGAAATGGCCGCGCGCTAGATAATTCTACTCATATAAATGCCACCCGTCTTTAATACCGATAAAGACCAGGACGCCACATCTTGCTTCATAATAGTTCGTCTCTCATATACAGGAACCAGAAATTCCACAATTTGCAACACTTGCATCGTTAAATTCTCAACAAACAAACCAAGTCATATTGATCAATTAATTCTTGAAGCAACAGCGAGAACCATCTCACACAAAGAGATTTCACTGTCCTATCAATTCACTATCAAGTGATTAATCACGTATCAAATTTTCACACTTGAAACATTCGCACTTGGAAAGAAACTACAAAGGGAGGCCGCACGTCTAACGATAATCGGTAACCTGACCAATCCAACAGGATTTGCTGCTTATCACAACTCGCCACAAACTAGTTTAAACGGGTTTGGAAGAGACTTATATCTTAAAGCGACCAGAGAGTCTTCAATTTGCAGTTGACGCATTCCGGAGACACAGAGTGATTGCATGAAATTTGCAAATCCAACGATTCCACACAACGTGGTAAACACAACAATGGAATCTTATGCATTCCGATAGACACATTGCATGTCATTTGCAAATAAATCAAATGGAATCTTATGTATTCCATATACACATGTAATACATGTTAACAGACATATAAAATGTCGACTTATCAAAATTACAGCACTATGTCCCTGACGAGTAGTCACGCTAAAATAGACATGAAACACTAGCTTAAAGTGACTATCCAAATTCATAGCATAGTGTCGGGCATCACGTTGAACATAACGTTACCTCTAGTCTGATGGTTGGGTATACATACACCATTTTATATACAAATCTGATTTAGTCATGCAAAGAGTAAAATACAAGAATGACCCCAAAATGACTCGTTCCCATCTACATCTCAATATTAACATCTATGACAAATTTCATGATGATCAGACAAACAGTACGACCTGTAGCCCGTACCAAAGGATTTAGTCATGCAAAGAGTAAAATCCAAGATGGCTGCTGGCGGCCATGTTTTTTGGCCAAATGACCCCAAAATGACTCGTTCCCATCTACATCTCAATATTAACATCCACGACAAATTTCATGATGATCAGACAAACAGTATGGCCTGTTGCCCGTGCTAATGGATTGAATTTTGAAATTTTCCGATTGACCCCAAAATGACTCGTTCCATCTACATGTCAATGTCAACAGCCATGACAAATTTCATAATGATCCGACCGAAGGTACGACCTGTAGCCCATGCCAAAGGATTTAGTCATGCAAAGAGTAAAATCCAAGATGGCTGCTGGTGGCCATGTTTTTTGGCCGAATGACCCCAAAATGACTCGTTCCCATCTACATGTCATTGTCATCCGTGACAAATTTCATGATGATCCGACTAAAGGTACGACCTGTAGCTCGTGCCAAAGGATTTAGTCATGCAAAGAGTAAAATCCAAGATGGCTGCTGGCGGCCATGTTTTTTGGCCGAATGACCCCAAAATGACTCGTTCCCATCTACATGTCAATATTAACATCCAAGACAAATTTCATGATGATCAGACGAACAGTACGACCTGTGGACCGTGCTAATGGATTGAATTTTTAAATCCAAGATGGCTGCTGGCGGCCATGTTTTTTTTCTGAATGACCCCAAAATGACTCGTTCCCATCTACATGTCAATGTCAACAACTATGACAAATTACATAATGATCCGACCAAAGGTACGACCTGTAGCCCGTGCTAAAGGAAATTGTTGACGAATCACACACACACGCACACGGACGACGGATACCAAGCCATGGCAATAGCTCAAACATTACAAAGTAAAGTTGAGCTAAAAATTGGTGGGCGGAACCCAAATTTGAATTTGACTTGTATTTTGGGCTAATAAATGCACATACCAAATTTCATTCCATTCAGTTCAGACAGTTATCACCCATAAATTAAAATTGAGTGCATATTCCAACAAAAAGGGCCATAATGCTTGTGAAAATTGTCTGGTGGAACCGGAATTCGAAATTGACCTATCTTTTGTGCTACTAAGCCCACATACCAAATTTCATTCTGCTCAGTTGAGACTAACTAAAGTTATCATCTGGAAACCAAAAGCGATTGGATAGACAGACGGCCAGATGGATGGACGCAGGCCTCAGCTTACCAGGCGAGTAGGGCGAAATAGTCGCCTTAGTGTCACGCCAGGGAGAAGTGAAGTCGCCCCCCGATTTTCTATTGTATCTGAACTCGATGTTTAGGTAAAATGGCTGGACCAATATTGTTCAATAACATAATAAAGTCACGTTTTTTTTTTAAACGGGAGTATAAATATGTAAACTGTATTAAATAAAAGGTTGCTGACCAAAATATCCCCCACGAAGGTGGCAGGTTTGAAGAATTCTAGGGGTTTCAGATCATTATACTACAAACTGTAGGAGGAATTATTTACACCAATATGATACAAAGTGCATATTTACCAAATAAGTTGCACATCTTCAATGTGTCGAGAAATGGTCAATAACTCTAAAATAAAAAATATAAAACTTTTCTATGTCAAAAAATGGCAATAACTCTGCCAAAATGACTCTGGCTGAACTCAAAATGGCAGGTATGCTGGTTGACACCTGTGCAAAGTTTTAAAAACATTTACTGGAAATGATGGAAAACTCGGACAAAGTTTCAGACAGACGCACGGATGGACAAGGGTCATTATTAGAGACCTCTGACAGAATGTCGGGGGACAATAAAATTACAACATAAAAATATCAATATTGATTTGAAACTAAAATATTAAATTAATTATTGGAATACTATATAAGAATTATGAACCTTTTGCCCTCCATATTCTCCAACAAATGTGGGCTGCAGGGTGTGCCAATGGATTTAAGATGGCTGCTGGTGGCCACGTTCTTGAATGTATTTTAGAACAAATTTGATGAGGCCACCCTGAATATCCATATGAAGTTTGGTGAAGATCAGATGAGGGATGTGGCCTGTAGGGTGTGCCAAAGGATTAAGTCATGCAAAGAGTAAAATCCTTTCACACTAAGTCCTATTACTCAATAAGGGCTGTAATTCTGAAACAAATCAATGGATGAAACACAGGGGCATGTCGTTAAAACAAGTAAAATATATATTAAACAAGAGGTGGCATCAGAGATGCTGTGTCTCGTTTTCGGTGGCTTACCACCGGTGGCTACCGCCGGTGGCTACCGCCAATTGGTGTGCATCAGTATCGGTAGACTAATTAATAGGTAAAATTGAAAAATGACTAATTAAGGGCCATAACTCTATCAAATTTTATCGGGCCAGGCTGGTTTTTGAACTCGTCTAAAATATTCTTGGCAAGTATGTATATTCCAAATTTTAAACAAATCGGAGGACGTTTGTTGAAGTTATCGCCCTAACGAGCTACAAATTCACGAAAAATGACTAATTAAGGGCCATAACTCTATCAAATTTTATTGGGCCAGGCTGGTTTTCGAACTCGTCCAGGATATTATCGGAAGACACTAATATACCAAATTTTAGTTGAATCGGATGACGTTTGTTGAAGTTATCGCGCTAACGGGCTCAAAATTCGTACAAAATGACTACTTAAGGACCATAACTCTATCAAATTTTATCGGACCGGGCCGATTTTCTAACTCGTCCGAGGTATTCTTGGGAGACACCTATATATCAAAATTTCAATCAAATAGGATGATGTTTGTTAAATTATCGCGCTAACGAGCTGAAAATTTGTGAAAAAATGACTAATTAAGGGCCATAACTCTATCAAATTTTATCTGACCTGGCCGGTTTTCGAACTAGGCCGAGATATTCTTGGGAGACACCTATATACCAAATTTCAATCGAATCAGATAACGTTTGTTGAAGTTATCGCGCTAACGAACTGAAAATTCGTGAAAAATGACTAATTAAGGGCCATAACTCTATCAAATTTTATCGGACCAGGCCGGTTTTCGAACTTGTCCGAGATATTCTTGGGAGACACCTATATACCAAATTTAAATCTAATCGGATAACGTTTGTTGAAGTTATCGCGCTAACGAGCTGAAAATTCGTGAAAAATGACTAATTAAGGGCCATAACTCTATCAAATTTTATCGGACAAGGCCGGTTTTGGAACTCATCCGAGATATTCTTGGGAGACATCTATATACCAAATTTCAATCTAATCGGATAACGTTTGTTGAAGTTATCGCGCTAACGAGCTGAAAATTCGTGAAAAATGACTAATTAAGGGCCATAACTCTATCAAATTTAATCGGACCAGGCCGGTTTTCGAACTCGTCCGAGATATTCTTGGGAGACACCTATATCCCAAATTTCAATCGAATCAGATAACGTTTGTTGAAGTTGTTGCGCTAACGAGCCTAAAATCAGTGAAAAATGGCAAAGGGCCATAACTCTGTAATAAATGTGCGGACGAACCCGATTTTTTGTCTGCAGCTTACGTGCATGGATATGTACTCACACACCAATAAACGTCAATAAACGGTTGAGTTATAAGCAAAACACATGATGATCAGACGAACTGTTCGGCCTGTAGCCCCTGCTAATGGATTGAATTTTGAAATCCAAGATGGCCACTGGCAGTCATGTTTTTTTGCCGAATGACCCCAAAATGCTTCGTTTCAAATCTAGATGTCAATGTCAACAGCCATGACAAATTTCAGAATGATCGGACCAAAGGTATGACTTGAAGCCCATGCCAAACGATTTAGTCATGCAAAGATTAAATCCAAGATGGCTGCCAGCAGCCATGTTTTATGGCCAAATGACCCCAAAATGACTCGTTCCCATCTGCATGTCAATATTAACATCCATGACAAATTTCATGATTATCAGACGAACAGTTTGGACTGTAGCCCGTGCTCATGGATTGAATTTTGAAATCCAAGATGGCCACTGGTGGCCATGTTTTTTTGCAGAATGACCCCAAAATGACTCGTTTCCCATCTACGTGTCAATGTCAACAGCCCTGACAAATTTAATAATGATCTGCACAAAGGTACGACTTGAAGCCCATGCTAATGGAAATTGTTGACGGACGTCTCCACACACGCACACACACCCTCACACGCAGACATGGACGACGGATACCAAGCCATGGCAATAGCTCAAACATTACAAGTAAAGTTGAGCTAAAAATGTCACTAATTATTGGAGCTTGGACTCTTGAGCACACACTAACCCAGAGATTCTACATACAGTAGTTAATATGGAAACTGCTTTTTTCTATATGTTCTTACTGCATCCTGTGTTTCCATCCTATTTCTGCATTAACTGTTTAGTGTGCTAGGTGGACAACCAGAAACTGTGCAGCAGCTAGAGCTCAAGTTTACCTGTTCTACAGGGTTCTCTGAAGACAATGGAAGAATTTACAGACAACAACAACAACAACAATAGCACCCAGTCTGAGATGTGACCAATGGAATGAAGGGAATCCCATCAAATACAGAATCTGAATCACAGTCCACATACGTAAATCTGATAAGATTATCATTAGCTTTTTTGCTAAGCAATATGTACATGTATGTGGATGTTAATTCACATAGCATTGATTTTAATTTACAAGTCTCTCTAATACTATGAAAATAATCATGTGAAAAAATTACACTTTATCAATCGTTGTCTCGGCAAACATCTCTTCACCGGTTCCCAATTTGGAAAATCCAGGAATCGGGACTCGAAAATTCGGATATGGAATCGGAAAATCACGGCACCAGATGTAACCCAAATTATCATAGAGATAAAACTCACTTTGTTTGTTGGTATCTCAAGAATCCTCATTTCATATGGACACCAGCTTTTACTCTCTTCATGATACAGAACTGTTACACAAATGCCTGTGTATGAGTCTGTGCCAAATCTGATATCACAATCTCCTCGGTATCCACCATTCGCACCCTCAACTATATAGACATCTTCTTTTCGTATGATGTATGATGACGCTTGGCAGTTATAAATATCACTGAAGCTTAAGCTTAAGACGACAACTACAAATACAAATTCTTAAAATACAACACAATGTTTAACCCTTTCAGTGCCAGGTCCGATTTTTGTATCAACCCATATACCCTGTGCCAATGCATTCTCTTATATATGCGAGTCGACCATAGGTCGCCTCGCATATATAAGAGAATGCATTGGCCTAACAATTTTTCATCATTTGTTATTATTTTTTACAATTTTTGACAATTTTAATAATTTTTTCTTATATTCTTTAACAGACTTATTTTGTAGGTTTAGTGCCAGGGAATCTTACGGTTTATGGGCATCAGTATTATTACTATGAATACTTGGTGATAGTTTTTATTTTATTTTATTTTATTATTATTATTTTTTATTTTTTTTAGGGCCGATTTTACAGACCGTAAATTAGGGCCGATGTGATCGGCCCCTGGCACTGAAAGTGTTAAGTGTGAAAATTTGTGGCTGATTTGCTCATTTTGCATAGTTTTCTAAATTGGATTACCCACTATCCCCAACAAAATATTTTTGAAGACACATCTGGTGCGAAATATATTTCTCTCGAAAGTCTTTAATTTAAATGATAGAATTTTCATAAACAAGAAATGTAGCTGAAATCTGCTCATGGACGTCTTACACTGTTAAAAAAATCAGTGAATGTTTCATTCCTTTCGTCTTTCGATATGTTTTAACAAAAGTGGCAACTTAAGCAAACAAAATTTAATTTTAATTGTGGCTAAATGTCTTGTCACATAAATATTGAGATAAATTAAATCTATGCTTGATCAAAAACTGAATATAGTCCTCGTAGCTTCGACTTATTTAACTCGAATAAAGTGTGTTCACATTTTCACACACTAAAATATGAGTAGCCACATTGGTATTCACTGAGGACAACAGGCTTTCATAAATTCATATGCAGTATTTTTGCTGCATTTCACTAGCATATTTCTTTTCATATAAGTGATGTACAAATTAATGAATAAATCCAATACAAAATCAATTACGCTTCAGCGCAAATATGTTCCCTATATATGGCTAACCCTGAGTTAATAAATAAATCCAATACAAAATTAATTGCGCTGAAGCGCAATTATTTTCCTATATATGGCTAACCCCCAGTTCAGGGGTGTAAGCTTGTAACAATAATTGCGTTTCAGCGCAATTGAATTGCGCTTCACCCCTACCAAAATTTAGCTACACTAATGTTTTTAGTTAAACTAGATATTAGCTAATAATTGTACTAAAAATACACTAAACTGTTAGCTATAATTTAGCTATACTAGATAATAGCTAAGAATTACACTAAAACCTAGCTAAAACTTTAGTTAATATCTAGTGTAGCTAGAACTTAGCTAATAATATATGCTAGAACTTAGCTAACATATTAGTTAGTTTTTAGCTTATAGAATTTTTGGCCCCAAGGATGTTCCAATATGCTAGAAGTTAGCTAATTCAACATTGAAAATATAATTCTGTGCTAGAATTTGGCTAATTTGACACAGACAAATTATACGAAAACTGGACATAGCTGAAAAGTAGCTAATCCAACTTAGAATTGAGACACATTTAGTGAACTTAACTAGAATCTAGCTAATTTAACACAAACAAATTACAATAAAATTCCACCTAGCTAGAAGTTAGCTAATCTATCTTATTCACCAATAGCCGGTCTGCATCTGCAAACATGGTCATTCTCACTTCACTGTACTCACAGTGAAGTGAGAATTAAGTTTACATCATTGTGTGGATGGTGGGGGTTATGGGTGGGTGGGGGGTCGAATCGAGGTGTTTCTATGGAATTTGGGGTGAGTCACCCACCCATGCCATCAAATCGGCCGAAATCCTTACTGTTCTCGAAAATGGTCCATACCCCATTTTCATCCCCCTCGGGTGGTAATCCCTGGGGGTGATGGGGGGGGGGGGGGGGGGGGGGGGGGGGGGGGGGCGTAAGTGTGTTTCTATGGGCTATTTGGGGCAGAACACTCACCCATATGCCATAAAATCGGCCAATATCATTACTGTTCTCGAAAATGGACCATACCCCATTTTCACCCCCTCGGCCTCGGGGTGGTACTCCCCGGGGGGTGATGGGTGGGGTGGTTTGTTTCTAGGGGGTATTTGGGGCGGGCGAACCACCCATCCCATCAAATCGGCCAAAAGAGACATTTTTGAGAATAAGGAATGGGAAATAAGTTCCAAATGTCATGTTTGTTTTTAAATGTTTGGGAACGCTGCCCACCCTTTTACAACATGTGTAGGTAGGTACACTTATAAAGATTTGTCTACACTTATGACACACTTATTGGACTTTGGTAGTTTCGATATGTTCAGGTTTTCTGCTCACAGCTTCACACTCATATATTAAGCTTTGTCCTCTGACATGTGGCTTAATATTGAATATAAACTTTTTCAATTATAAAATTATTTCGTTTTCGGTTATTTTAATTTTAATATAGTAATAAACTTAATTAATATTTTGTTCTAAAATAGCTAGAGGTGTGACTGTCCCAATGGGACTAAGGATAACCCCCCCCCCCCGGCCGTGTTTTTAAAATACTAAGATGATTCACATGTCAGTAATCATTTAGTTAAAATAATAACATAACAGTTTCCATTGTAAGTGCACAACAATAACACTAATCTTAAACCTATTGACCGAATAAATGTAGGAATAAAAGTTCAGACAAAATTATGCATGTTGCGAAAATGTTCTAAGTCGAAAAAGGGGAATGACTCCACAAAAAAAAGACATCATATTCACAGGTTCCCATGGTACTTAATATTAGTGCCAAGTTTAGAAAGAATTCACTTAAAAATGTAGAAATAAAAGCTGAGACAAAATTATGCATGTTGCAAACAAATTTCTTAGTTGAAAAAGGGGGATAACTCCACCAAAAATGTCGGACAGACGTCATAATTGCAGGTGCACAGGTTCCCATGGTACTAAATATCTGTGCCAAGTTTAACAAGAATTTACCTAAAAATGTAGGAATAAAAGCTCGGACAAAATTATACATGTTGCAAGATAAATACAAGATAGCCAGGTGCATGAGCGATCATATCATTTCTTCCTTATGTTAACTTATATATTCTCATTTCAGCTAAAAGGAACAGAAAGGTACTATTGGTATCTGACTCCATATGTAAATATGTAGCTGACATTAATGATCTGGAGGTCCTTCCATTCAGAGGTATAGATATTGGCAAACTCACATCGAGAGTACGTAGCAGAAAACTCCAAGGTACTAACCTCGCTACCTTTTCTCATATCATTTATCATGTTGGCACCAACAACATAGAGGATTCGAGCATGTCAGACAAACAATTCCAAATTCAATATAAAGAGTTAATAAAGGCCACCTACAAGCACACATCCAGCAAGATCATCATGTCAGCAATCATTCCTCGACCAAAAGACTTTGAAACCCTGGGAGATAGGGTCAAAAACATAAACAAAAACTTATGTAACATCTGTGTGCATAACCAAATGCACTTTCTCAAAACCTATAGCATTTTTTATGGGAGAGGGGCTCCCAAAGACGAGTTATATGCAGATGATGGGTTACACCTCAATTTTGAAGGCACTCGTCGTTTAAGATCATTCCTCATACAGGTGGTTAATAGATTAGAGTGAAGTTTCAGTCGGTATGACACTGCCTTGCCCAAATCTCATCCTATAATGTATAGTCCTCCAGATCTCTTATTTTCACTTCAGTTTTCAGAAGAGTAGTCATAGTCGGTCTGTTCTATACGAACATTCAACGCACGATACATGGTCATGATAGTATGCGAAAATCTGACTTTAATTATCGATACAGTCAACATATGAATTTACTAATCAATAATCAGCATCATATCGTGGGGTTAGAGCAACAAGGTACCATGTAGGTTTTTTAAAGTTCTGAGATAATCGCAAAACAAAGTTTAAAGTTATTGATTAACAAATACCATTGGTCTGCTTATTGAGTCTTTGTTGCCATATTATTGACCCTGATGGACTTTAGTTTACACCAAATTTTTAAGGTTAACGGTCAAGGGCAATACGTGAATTCAAGGTCATTTATAAGATAGTACCTTGTTGCATAACTCGTTTTGGAATATTCTGAATGCAACAAGGTTCCATCTCATGACATGACACCTGCTGCATTCATTTTTTTGCAAACATCTCATCACATAATTGAAGCCAAAAAAGATAACCAGAGCAATTAGTATTCATTAGCATAATTATTAGTTAACCATGCAAGTTTCATGCAAAATATTTATATTATTTTCTGTTTTCCATGTTGAATTGTTCCTAAGATTTTGTATTTCGTGATTGTAATTGTCCTCTTGCTGGCGCTCATCTGATTCTGTAACCACAAACTGTTTATAGTGTGGGTAGTTGTCCATCAGATGAATAGACAACGACTCTCTAAGACTATCGACAGTAATATATGGTTGATCATTACTCAGCTGTAGCAAAACGGCATGCATAAAACAGTTTCCATCGGACCTGACTGATACTCGGATGCGGTGATTACTTGTTAACAAATTGTCATGGCTATGATGGTGATACTTATCTATCACACCACATAGAGTTTCTACTTGATTTCTTCTTCGCAATCTTTGAGTCAACTACTTGGTGTGTATTTGTTTTTAGAGCACAATCCCATTGTTGCAATCATTCCCTGATTTTTGGTAAAGCACATCAATTCCCAAGGCTGGTGAAGTAATAGTTCAGTGATTATCCCATTGTTAGGCACACGCAACTCATAACAGACAAATCGCACGGGCGCTTCAAAGTGGGACTAGTCCGTGTTGTTTTGGACCTATCTATTCACATTCAACGGCGATTAGTTCATGTTAATCATGTTGTTGGGCGTGGCTAACTGGCTATTGTGTCCAATCGCGGCCAGCACACGGATTGTGCGTCGTGGTCAAAACACGCCCAACAGCACATTTCCAGTTGATTGCATAATGTGGGATCAATTGTGCTCTAAGTCGGCCAGAGCACGCGAATAGTTCTTTACCAGAATATATCACATCTTTGACTCGATTGATTCTGGTAAAAATCAATTCTTGTGCTCTAAAGTTTAGACTAAACCTTACTTATTTTTATGCATTTACGCATCTGTTTGCGAAATGTTTTACTCTGTCCCACCTTTTCCGATTTTTCATGAGGTATAACATTGTCAGAATCTGATGATTTCAAATCATCTTTGATTGGTCTCTTGGCAAGTCGAGCTAATGGTACATCATCCAAACTATCTGAGTAAACAGCAGAAGTCAAGTTCGTCTATGACATCTCAAGTTTATCCATCTAATCGTGAAATACAGAGTCTGATACGTTTGACCAGTCAGACACAGCATCTTTCTATGTCATCGCTAAATGACTCCTGGGTATCCTCGTCAGTACATGAAACGGTTTGTTTATTTTTGAGTCTCTTGGCAAGTCGAGCTAATGGTACATCATCCGAACTTTCCGAATCAACAGTAGAAGTCAAGCTCCTCTGTGACATCTCAAGTTTATCTATCTGGTCGTCAAATGCAGAGTCTGATACGTTTGACCAAGCAGAATCCACATCACCTTGATACTGAGCTGACATATGAAATAATAAGTGTAAATAATAAATTATCTCATTGGTCACAACCATAGATTTAATGAAAATATTTGGGACAACACGAAAAATTACCACAAATATACATTGTAAACAAGCTATTGACTAGAAATGTTGATATGGACGTCAAAATTTACTGTAAATTACAGGTGGTGGTCTCATAATTTAGGCAGAAGTTAAAATAATTGACTTGATTATTACATAGATGCATATTGCTATATAAGTATGACAAAATGGGTAAACACTCAATAAAATTCCAAATTAAATTGAGCGATCACATGTTTTATACCTTTAAGTTCACATATCAGCCATTAGCACCGATTGGAATTAACTGCTAATTGGACATTATACATTCGAAGTGCACAATACACAAGACAAAGGGTATAAAAACCATAATAACATACCTTTAAAAATGCCAGTGTTTATCTTCAGTGCTTCAGAATCAGTCAGTTAGTATGTGTGAGGTAAAGATTGTAGTATACTCCATTGTCCCAGTGAACTCCTAGTTAAGTGAACAATGTCTGCTACATTCCAACAAACACTCAGATTTTATATGTATGGTACAGGCTTCCTTATCATTATACAAAAACACATGTTGTGATATCTGTTAACAAGCCAACAACCAGGTGCTATAAGTTTTAAGTGGTAGAAATTGATACCAATTTAATTACTTCTTATCAGCAACAAGGTGCCATATCCAAGATAGCACCTTGTTGCATGCAACAATACCCACATGGTACCTTGTTGCTCTAAACATATTGGCAATAACCAAGATGGTACCTTGTGGTAATTAATGAGTAGACTAATTAATTAGTCAAATTGATCTCCAGTATTTTTACACATGAAAGTATAATTAATTTGCATCCCAATTAACAAAAAAACAAATTTTCACCAAAAAGTCGACATGGTACCTTGTTGCTCTAACCACACGATATAAGATGAGCAAGAAATGGTCCACTACGAGTTGATATGATTTCACAAGGGCATTGCGTTTGTGGTCATTCAGAGATAGAGTTTCTCGACCTGATTCCAACTCTGACTTGGTTTTCTCGGAGTGGGTTATTTCTACCCTATATGATCTCTTACTTTTGAGATAAGTCATGATAGTACGAAAATCTGCCATTAATTCTCAATACAAGCAGTCAACATATGATTATACAATTCCATAATCAGCATCATATAAGCTGAGCAAGAAATGGTCCACTACGAGTTGATATGATTTCACAAGGGCATTGCGTTTGTGGTCATTCAGAGATAGAGTTTCTCGACCTGATTCCAACTCTGACTTGGTTTTCTCGGAGTGGTTTATTTCTGCCCTATATGATCTCTTAATTTTGAAATAATTTTGGCGGCCTTCGGCTTGGCGGCTTTGAAGTCAGTAAAGTTGGTGTAAATAGAACTGGCACAATGAACAGAGTATTGCATGAATTGATTAACTGTTGCATGTCCTTCAGTTGCTTATTTATTATGTTTATGTGTGTGTCCATGTGTGTATTTATTTAGTTTGACTTATTATTTGTCTTGTTTGTATTTGGACTGCATGTGTTCTTTGTGTCTGGATCTTGCTTCGTTGGGTCGACTTTTCGAAAAAGGGGAGATAACTCCACCAAAAAAAGTCCGACAGACGTCATAAACTCAGGTGCACAGGTTTCCATGGTGGTTGATGTCTGTGCCAAGTTTCACGGAAATTGATCGAAAAACGACTGAGAAAAACTCCGGACAAATTTGTGTCCACGGACGATGGACGGACGGACGACGGACAAGCTGACTCCAGTATACCCCCCCCCCTAACTTCGTTGCGGGGGGTATAAAAAAGATTGCATTTGCATATTGTGTTTTCATGTTTTTTTTAAACCCATATACAATTTATTAACAGCAATATTTTTTGTCATTGAAACAATGAAAATTGGTCCGTTATATCGCGTATTTTGAAAGCGTCAATGATTGTGTTTCCAACCAGACCTGCATGGTAAGCTATACAGAACGGATGTTTGCTCCTATATATGCAAACGTTTGAAACGCCCGTAGATATCATATTCCACCATGCAATATATATACAACACATTGGAACTTTTTAAAGTTTTGACAGGGAACCTTCAAGTTATAAAGTCGAAAAATAACGCAGGGGATATATACGTCACGGTCTCAGTTCCTGGCTTAATAATGTATACTTCATTAATTGTAGGTGAAGGTCCCAACTCGAACTTTCACGATTTATGACTTTGTGAGCGAATTTGCTTTGTGTCGCTTATAATTATATGCAGATTTTCCCCGCATGCATGCATGGGTGATTAATTCAATGTTTATATATTGCGATATCAACTCACAAAGTCACTGCAAAACATGCAATTTCGAGTGGGACCTTCACCTATAGTGAAGTATATTATTAAGGAACAGCTATATAACCACTGATATAACTAAGAAATATATTCCCCGTGTTACTTTTTCGACTTGATCCCTGTCAAAACTTCAAAAAGTTCCCAGGTTTTGTACTGTTGGAAAATGATCTCTATGGTCGTTAGCCAGAGTAGAGATTCATGGCATGATCTAGGTCAATTTCTGAAATGATCCGGGGCCCGTCGAGAAAAAGACGAGCAAAAAACAAAAACAAACAAACACTGAACAAAACCAAACAAAGCCAATGGGGGGACTCTTTGTATGAGAAACTCTTTTATTTCTTTTCATGTTCACTGTCATTGAATCATACAATGAGGGGGGCAAAGGAATTTAAGGAATGGTCATTTTAGTAAAGGACATTTTGTCGGACACTATGAAAAGGACCGTGATACGAAAGACTGAATGTATTATCGTCGTAGTTGAACGCTCTCCGTTGCACGACATGTAGCATGATGGTTAATTATAATCCCAACACGCAGAAATAATTTTAGATAGCCAGGTAGGGTATGTTTATGTTTTTTCATGTTGTGTGAAAAAATTCCCAATAAAACTATTTTTAGCAGGTGTTTTCTGACCGCAAAACTTCAACATGCATGCATTCACTGCACGAGTTAACGCAATTAAATTGTGACCACATGTTCCCGTCTATTGTTTGTCACATAAAATCAATACAATCACTATGAGTATAGTTACAAATTGTTTTTAACATTCTCGGAGAGTTATATGTACCTGATATTTGTTTAAAATTTCACGCAAAAACTATCAAAAATAATAAAGTTTAACTTTAGGCCTAGGCCTATATATGTGTGTTGTCGACCCACTGTAAAGCTCTTATATAGTAGATGCATGTGGCTTTCCTCGCACGTGTTAATGTTTTGGGAATTTATATCCCATGATGCATCATTCTCGCTATCGTAAAAATGGTCCATCAAACATGAATTCCAGCGTGACGGAATCACCAATCGCAGAGCTTTTTTCAACTTGTACCCGACCGTATGTGGTTCATATATACCAATGATATTTCGCCTACTATGTTTTTAGAATGGTGGAGCAAAGTGATATAATTACGAAATACATAATGGAAGTTGATACTCATTTAAAGAATGCATCGGTATAAACAAAAGTTCGGCCGTGACGGAATCACACGAAAAGTTCCCTTACCCTTCATTATCAAGATAACTCTGAATTGTTACACATAATGTTCATACTTGCATTGGCTCTGTACAAAACGGGTTAAGATTTCCCCTGACAAACAACATATTTATATTGTATAAATGTATAATGAAGTGTAGATATTTACCAGATGGTGAGCGTGACGGAATCACCGTGCGATTTTTTAGGTATAGTTTTTTGTTTGTGTAACAAGTGCAGACATTTTCATAAAATCATAAAACTTGGCACATGTGTATATTAGGTCCCACGTATTTTCAGATATGGTGGCAATCACGAAAATACTTGCCATGGCAACGGTTGCTATGCGACGATTTTTACCTTCGAAGCGGGTTGGTGGTAGCTATAGTTAAACCGTAATTTTACCAAAATAGATGTGCAAAAGGGGGATAGGGCTACTATATGGTAATTGAGGCAGATTGTGATATGGGAAATGTGACCAAAATAACATTTAAACACATGCCTCATTATTAACCTAGAATGACCCTTGAGCTGCTTGAAAATGATAGTTGGGTTCATTTGACCTTATTTGGCAAAATATGAAAATATGCGTTGACTGCGCATATCATTGATCCCCCCAGTCACACAATATCTGGGGTCAAAGAGATTGTATAGTGTGGGCAATGACCATTCCAAAATATATTCATTGGATAGTAATAATGAAATACAAAAGAAGCAACAACATTCTCCAATGACATTCTTATGGTGCAAATAGGCCTACCCATGCTCGGTCTCCATATGGCTGCTTTTCCGTGGAATTCATGCAAATGGAACGTTGTTGGGACCCACCCACTCTCGCATCTAAATTTTTTTACGTTTTCGGCAGTTTTTTTCCGACCATTTTTGGACACCCACCTCCTTTTAACTCTGAAACAGAGATTTGTTGGTCCCATCGACCACCCACCCACCCCGGCGCATAGGCCTAGCTGCGTGCGGAAGAAATCCCTCCTGCAATAATGACTTTTAATAGGTCTAATATGTCGTCAGTAATACTTCTGTAGAATTATGTCAAGTTCAGTTCTATAATTATGCATCAATATATTTTTTATGAAAATTGTTGTTGTTTATTATATACAGCTGGTTTATATGAAAATTCCCTTCAGTGCTGTTGAGTTAATAAAACTAATCATCTATTCAAACCCTCCCGTCTGCGTAAAACAAAACAGAATAAGTATTCTGTCAGTAGGCCTGCATATATTTTATTACAGGTGTGTAGGCCTATATTTGATTAGCTTGGTTTGATATAATTAAGATATTTGTAATAATTAAATACAGAAGAAGCAACAACATTCTCCGATGACATGCTAATGATGCAAATACCCAATATCGGTATCCATGGCCGCCTTTTCGTGGAATTCATGCTATCGACCATCCACCCCGGCATACGGACTAAACTTTGCCCCCCCCCCCTCCGCAAATCACGCGCCTGCTATGATGTCATGTCTAAATCCGGCGAGAATCTAGAACTAAGCATACGATTGGCTAATAGCCAATACGTGAATGTGTGCGCATGCGCAGATTATTTCCGGTCAAATTATCGGCTGCTTTTCACAAGATTCAAGATTCATCATTTTTTTTACGAAAAATACAACAATTAGTCTCCGAAGATAACGGCGAGGAAAGCCAAACAATTCAACAAGAAAAAAAGAACTATACACGCTAGAGATATACCATGATACTATTGATAGGAGGCAGAATTCGGCGAATAATAACACGCAAATAGAGTTTACGAACTTTTCTCCCGGTGACTGACTTGATTGAGTCGATTGACTGAAAAATTGATGTCATTGTCGAAAACTGTTACAGTCAACACTACTGCCGGCTACAACAGTCAAGTGGAACTCACACTATGGACGCATAATGGTTGCATATAAATTATAAGTGATGGACACGTGCGCAAAAAGTAAAACTAAAAGGCTAAAACTTAAGTAAAAGCCTAAATTCAGATCACCGACCGGTTGACTGATTCAGTCAATATTTGACAATAATGAATTTATAACTCAATTTCATGGATCATCATCAAACCCACAGACGTTATTCACAGGCGAATATTCTCACAAGAAGTTAACCACATGTGTTCTTCGGTAAACTTCAAGTGACTACTGGTCGTACTGGAAAACAACATCAATTTGATTTTGAGTCTACTCTCTGAGTCTGTCTAACGCCAGGCTGTAGTGTAGGCGTACAGATCATATTCCACCAGTACAAAAGTTGTCAAAACCCGGGAACTTTAATAAGTTTTGTCTTTTGACAGGGAACATTATAAAGTCGAACAAATAACGTAGGGAATGTATTTCTTTGGGCAATCTCACAGAACTTCCCTGTCGAGAACATTTTTGGGCTGAAGTTTGTTAGAATGTACCACCCATCTCCCCACAAGCACATGCACCCACCCTGCCAAGTTTATTTCCTATAGTATTCGTGAAATGTGTCACTTACAATATAATGTGTAGAGTTTAATGACTGGGAATAAATTCAATATTTATTCAAAATTATTGTGGAATCCGGTGTCAAAAGTCACGTAAATAATGTTATCTCGAGCTGGGAACTTCACGTACCGATGAATAAATCATTAAGCAACAGGTATAATTAACAAAGTCTGTCAAAGAAATACATTTCCCTTGTTATTTTTTCGTCTTTATAAGGTTCTCTGTCAAAACTTTAAAAAGTTCCCGCCTTCCCGGGTTTTGTACTGGTGGAATATGTCTACTCCTGAGTGCCTAATAAAAGTACAGGGTGGAATAATAGTACAGGTAGAAAATGTCGCGTAACTGAATAATAGTACAGGGCGGAATAAACGTACAGACTGGAAATATTAGTACCATACATCCCAACAAAACGCACCATCTGACTGGTTTATTGATGCCATGTGACAGAAATAGTTTCGATGGATAGCCAGGTCTGCAAATCTACAGTGTGCTGATCACTGTCAACAATCAGAGTTCATTTATCTATGAATAACAGAATTTAAGATTGGTGAATTATTTCTTTTGGTTAATTTAATAAACGTACAGGACCAAATAACGATCGTACAGGTGGGAAATTTACCTCGATTTTAATAATCGTACATGTATGTTTATTAGGCACTCAAGAGTACAGGAGTTAGACAGAGTAGAGATTCATGGCATGATCAATCAATTTCACTGATTGATCTCTCGAATGTTGCATTCATTGTTTGCATTTTGCAAAGCGAATTTCAATTTCAATCATCCACTTGTGACTTGGGACTGGCAGAGTGCTTGTATTACGGGACAAAACTAATTCTGTTGGAGGGAGAGAGACGATACGATACATGCAGTGTGCATTGGAATTTGGATCTCGGAGACAATCACGTGACAATCAATGTGACATCAGAAGAAGAAAAAAAATGGAATCGGTCATATATAGACTCATAGTCATACAAAGTTTGCAAATTTCTCCCACTAGTCTCAGGGCTAAACATCCCCATGTGTGCAGCAGCTTCATCAAAAAACTTTCAGAGCATATCAACAAAGTTGAACACTTTAAATTACAATACAACAGTATATACTGTACATGCACTAGTACGGCATTGACTAAT
The DNA here is from genome assembly GCA_032622095.1 of Siphonodentalium dalli. NCBI lineage: Eukaryota > Metazoa > Mollusca > Scaphopoda > Gadilida > Siphonodentaliidae > Siphonodentalium > Siphonodentalium dalli. Next base: position 202,214,024 of record CP136061.1, on the reverse strand, counting down.
TTAAAGACATGACCAAAAAGGATAATTAATGATCCGATAGAGTCTTAGAGGTACCATATGGTATATGAATATGTGTTACTTTAGATGGGACATGGCTGACAGTGACAGACCATTTCACGGATAGCGAGAATGATGCATTCTGGTTAAATCTGGTATCCAAACATGGACTTCAGCCAGAGTAGAGATTCATGGCATGATCTATAAATATGTTTCCTTGACTCCATCAATATATTTCATAAATCTGTGGCCATCTGCCGATTGACTATCTTCAAGCTATTCTCTTCCCTTTAGCCAAGTTTAGGCTTTTAGGTTGAATTTAACTCCTATTATGATATGTCCATATTGACCATTTCACGGATAAGTATCCAAACACACACATTTGATTATCTCCCGGATGCAATTACTATTTTATATTTAGAGTGGGTCCATAAAACTAATTATAACTTGTTAAATTATATCCCCAGCAACAAGGGAGAGATGAAGGAACAAAGAATTGCGATATTATTAAGGACTGCCTATATTGTTGAAAAGAGTTCTCATAAAATAATAAAAAAAATAGGTAGCCTTAAACATATTTACAGTGGGTCTGAAAACCTAAAGGGAAGAGAATAGCTTGAAGATAGATTGTCAGCTCATTTGATTTCAATTGGCCACAGATTTATGAAATATATGGATTGAGCCAAAGAACCAAATCTATACCGGTAGATCATGCCATGAATCTCTTCTCTGGCCGATGCTCGAAGAGATCATATTCCACCAGTACAAAACCCGGGAATTTTTTACAGTTTTAACAGGGAACCTTATAAATATAAAAATAACGTGGGAAATGTATTTTCTTTGTTAATTTACCGGTACCTGTTGCTTAATTTATTCATAGGTACCTGATGTTCCCAGCTCGAAATTACATTTAACCTTTAAGTAACTTTAAACGTTCCCAACTTCCCAGGTTTTGAACTGGTGGAATATGATCTCTACGGGTGTCAGCCAGAGTAGAGATTCATGGCATGATCTAACTATTAAATCTATAGATAATTTATATATTATTAGTAAAAGTATTTTATCAGTTTAAATCATTGATTCCCTTGATTATTGTATTGCCATCTTAGTACGAGTCATTGAATTTTGTACATGGATGGCATTGGATGCATGCCAATCTACGGTACTAGTACACTTATTATACCCCCCACAACGAAGTTAGGGGGGTATACTGGAGTCAGCTTGTCCGTCGGTCTGTCCGTAGACACAAATTTGTTTGGAGTTTTTCTCAGTCGTTTTTTGATCAATTTCCGTGAAACTTGGCACAGACATCAACCACCATGGGAACCTGTGCACCTGTGATTATGACGTCTGTCGGATATTTTTTGGTGAAGTTATCCTCCCTTTTTCGACTTAGAAAATTTTCGCAAAATGTATAATTTTGTCCGAGCTTTTATTCATACTAGTACATTTTTTCGGTCAATTTAAAAAAAAAACTTGACACAGATATTTAGTACCACGGGAACCTGTACACCTGCGATTATGACGTCTGTCCGACATTTTTTGGTGGAGTTATCTCCCTTTTTCAACTTAGATATGTTTTTTGCGACATGTCTAATTTTGTCCGAGCATTTATTCCTACATTTTTAGGTCAATGTTTTTTTAATCTTGGCAGTAATATTTAGTACCATGGGAACCTGTGCATCTGCGATTATGATGTCTGTCCGACTTTTTCTTGTGGAGTTATTCCCCTTTTTTTACTTAGAAAATTTTGCAACATGCATAATTTTGTCCGAGCTTTTATTTCCCACATTTTTCGGTCAATAGGTTTAAGATTAGGGTTAGGGTTGTGCACCTGCAATGAGAATGCAAAACACAGGTATGATTTGATTCGATATTCGTTTCGTGTCGATGTAGACACTTAAGACCTCATTTACAAAGTTGGAATGTACACTTACAATTCACACTTAGTGGCAAGATGCTGCCACTGTTGGACTTGTACACTTCGTTGTAAGTGTACACTTGGAGCATAAATTTCCCTACACTTATGACACACTTGGGAAATGTACCTTAGAGTTCCAACTATTTAATAATAATTATAACCCCCCCCCCCCCCCCCCCCCCCCCCCCCCCCCGCAATGAAGTTAGGGGGGGGTATACTGGAGTTCGACATAAATTTGTCCGGAGTTTTTCTCAGTCGTTTTTCTATCAATTTCCGTGAAACTTGGTACAGACATCAACCACCATGGGAACCTGTGCACCTGCGATTATGACCTCGGTCAGACTTTTTTTGGTGGAGTTATCCCCCCTTTTTCGACTATTTTCGCAAGATGTATAATTATGTCCGAGCTTTTATTCCTACATTTTTAGGTAAATTTTTGTTTAACTTGGCACAGATATTTAGTACCATGATAACCTGCGATTGTGATGTCTGTCCGACATTTATTGGTGGAGTTATCCCCCCTTTTTTAACTTAGAATTTTTTCTTGCAACATTCCTAATTTTGTCCGAACTTTTATTCCTACATTTTTAGGT